>LKNJ01000004.1:210000-457457 GCA_002120245.1 Maccullochella peelii
TGGTTTTCAGAATACAGAACGAGAAGAGAGGTGGCTGTTGCAAAGGGGACAGTGATTTATGTATGACCACCACTACTCAGAGACTCAAGGGAATGTCAAAGTCATCAAGGTCCAGATTCTACTGGTAGCAAAAAGAAACCGTTTTTTTGTATGGTGGATATGCTTCAATACATTTCAACTAATGTGACTTTGTTGTTCTTGAAGCAGATGTCTCGATACAGATAGACCACACACACACAGAGAGAGAGACAGGTTAATGATTAACTCTATGTGTGTGTCAACCATCGCAGACCACAAGGCGAATGAGTGCTGAATGCCAATGTGGTGTGTAATAATGCAGCACACACGCGTTGTCTTTCTCGGTTTTCTGTCTCTCACACACTCGCACAGTCACTCACACTTGAGTGGTGACCTTGGGCTATATTGTTATTCATTAGAAGACAGAGGCGAGCAGACTTCTCTCCTCTTATCTCTATTGGACACAAACCAGCAGTGGGATGCTACTGGCGTTCCTATCTGTCCTCACTGTAATAAGCATCGCTGTTTTAAATCAGCCAAGTGGAGAGATCAGACAGCAGCCTTGAAAGATAAAAGAAAGAGGTCCTGCTGTCCTGTCCGTCAGGTGCTTAACACTTTCATGGACTGTAAAGATTATTACTTTTTAAAATAATTACTTTAATTCAGAATTTGGGAAAGGAAAGATGACCAAAGGAAATTGTGGCTAGGCCAGATGACTTTACATCTCGCATATGGAGAGAAATAACAGCCAGAATAATTGGCAGCCTGGCAATTTAAAAACAGTATGAATCACCACATCTTCTGATCTATATTCCACTTCAGCCAACCCTTTTTCACTTTGCGCTGCGGCACATACATGAATCAATAATGAATGCTTTTAAATTTTGTATTTATAGCTTTCAAATGAACTTTACAATATTTAAAAGTAAAATGATCAGGTGTGCCTTCATATATTGTTCCTGTGTCACAATAACAATCATCTGAGCTGATTGTTTCTACTGTTGCTGTCAGTTTTATGTGACCGCAGCAGTCTTTCCATCCATGTGGCAATCTGTGGTATCATCTGTTGTCTGTCTGCTGGTCTGCACTGCCAAATGCACCTTTTCCTTCTGCTTGCGGAACATGAGTGGATGCTGTTGGATTGATTCATCAGTTGACAGGAAAATGAAGAGTTGATTCTCTGCACACTGTTTTATAACATGCTTTTGGGGCTTAGGAAGGATATCAAGTCATTCCAAATCAGTGTGTCAATAGTGTCCTTTAGTGTGAGTTGTCAAGAGGCAAAAAGAACTGATTTTAGGAGCTTGTATGTTGTTGTAGTCTGAGAGCTTGTGTTTCATATTGCAGTTTTCAAAGTTGGCACTGTTTGAGATGGAATGCTGTTTTCTATTTTCAGAGAAGCTTTGAAAGTTGAATGGGTGAGCAAATAACTGGAGGTGGAATCAGTGAAGTGTGGAAGTAAATTACTAGCTTAGAAGTAAAAGGTCCTGCGTGTCCTTCACACACCCCACTCAAAAAGTTAAGAATGCAGACTTCTTTTTTCGTTCTTGCTAATTTGTTATGCGTTTCTGCCTCAGTGTGTGAGTTTTAGTGAACTGAATTGCTCTTTCCTTCTTTTGAAGAAGGAGGATGACGCATAACAAAATCAGAATCAGTTTTACTGGCTTTAGAGTTTGTCTGCAGTTTGAACCTTAATCTTTACAGAAGTTATCAGATATGGTACAAAGGCAATAGCACCTCACATTCAGCTCAAGGAGGTTAGTGGGAAACATCATGGGTAATGAACACACTTTTTGTCCTGTCTTGCATCCTTTTTATGAAACAAGTCATAATAATAAAATGGGAATTTGTGGAGCTTGGCAAAAGTTCATTCACTCTCCCCCACTTCTTCATTCATTCCTCCCTCTCAGCCCTTGTGCCTCTTGGCCCATATCCATTCTTAGATCCTTTATTCCCTTTATTATCCTGTCAATTTAAAATTAGGCAACTCCTTCCTCAATCACTTTATCCAATCTCTTAAGCCTAAAGGTACCACTCCTCTCACTTACCCACGCAGGAACCAATCATTAGTCACCGTTTCTTTTGCCAATCCAATCAGCTCCTCCTGTAGTGCACTGCTTCCAGCTTCTGATGCTGATGCCAACATCCAACCACTACCTCACACACCAACACCATCAAGACTAAAAAACTACATTTTTTTGTAGTGTTCAGAGGCTTTTTTTCTGCACCTGATGCTAAAGGCTGACTTTCTGCATTTCAAATGACAAATAAACAAATTGAATCTGTATGTTTAGATTGTGTAATCATACAAATGTACTATATATGGCAGGTTATCCACTAAAACACAGTCTGGCACAAAGACACAAACATGATTTATTTAAAAAAAAAAAAAAAAAGTTGCTTAATTTCAAAGCTCAAGCATCAGGATTGATTCCTGAAAACTATTATCTAAAAGCTCCCACTGATGCACAACACTAGATATCCCAAAATAACTTCCATCTGTAATAAATTCTGACAGGAAATTGAATGTAACAGATAAAAGGGTCTTCATTCATTTGTCTCTTTCTTGTCCTGATATGGGATGTGACCAGTATGAAATTATGAGAGGGCAACAAGGCCTTTTATATCCTGCCACCCACAAAGTGCATTGGATGCATGTGCTTTCGTGTGTGCCTAAGGGAGGACGAGGGTCATCAAAGAGTCTTTGCGACAAAGCTGCCTGACGTAAATCTGCTGCTTTTTTGCCATTACTGCTTTGTACTTTGTAGAGTAAGAGAGGGGACACACATGATGCCTTTTGTCTAGACTTACACTGAACATAGAGTACATTTTCACAAGGTCAAGGTTAAGTTTAACAATTAAAATGTGTTTTTGCATGTTTTAGGTTATTTTCTATCCACTGAGTGCATTCATGCTGATATTGTCGTAAGATTTATGAATTTGTGAATTAATTTATTTATGTATGAATTGATTTCCATATCATATGAAGAGGGGGGGAGACGCGATATCATTTAAATATGGGGATTATGGTGCACATTTTCAGACAGTGTCTCTTGGAAGGCATTCATAGTGTTGCACGTGGTTGTTCACATGGAAGGCGACAGAAATGGTTGTGCCAAGAATGAAAAAAGAGAACTAGAGTCTTTGGCTCCTTTCTCACCTCTGCACAGCCGGCGTGAAGTGGGTGTGAATGTCTGGTCACCAATTTCGGGAAGTTACAGAAATCTAATCTGACCTCAGAAAGGTGTTTCCGAAGCTATCTGACAATCAGTTCTGACGTTTGTTATGGCCCAGGACTAAGGCCACAGCAAATAAGGAAGCATACACGAGGAGTTACTACCAAGAACTACCAAGTACCAAGCTTTTATTTAATCTAAACAAGTCTTAACATGACAGAAACAACCAAAATAACAACTTTAACAAAGAACCCTGGCTGACAAACATACTGCCAGGTCAACTTAAATTAATACCAACCAACTAAACACAAAGACAGAACTCCAACACAGCATGGTGAAGGGAACCAAAGGCCCAGCCACACACTCGCAAGCTGGAAGGGCGGTCTTATACAAGTTGGAGTCAGTGGCCAGCTGCCTCCAATTCTGTAATTGCCTCAGCTCCTCCAACCAGGGCCAGCAATACTGAAAGACACAATCATGGCAACACCACAACACCCTGGCAGAAGCCCTTGGGCTGTTACACGTTGTATACTGGCCCCTTAAGCCCGAAGAGACAACGAGCAAAAAGGGACATCATGATATCAAAAGATGAAGTGACTCTTACAGCTTCTTGCAATAAATTAGTTAAAGAACTGGAATTAATGATAGGCCAAAGCGTTTAGGAATTTAGGGACAAAACAAATCTATGACACTATAGCATGCTTTAGAAATTCAATTCAATTCAATTCAGTTTTATTTATATAGCGCCATATCATAACAAAGTTATCTCAGGGCACTTTGTCATAAAGAGCAGGTCTAGACCAACTCCTTATGTGTACAGAGACCCAACAATTCCCACCAAGAGCAAGCAAAGTGATTAGAAAGTGATTGACAGTAATGTAACATGTACATGATTTGACGTGTCACTGTGTAATTATTTAAGATGGAACTTTATGTTATGTTGTTCCTGTATCCAGGAACAGTCGGAGCAATATTCTTGAAAACTTTTGTCTTAAAAAAGAAAACTAAGACTCAAACTTTTAATGTGATCAAGCAGTCTTGCATTGCTCCTTGGAGAAATGTTCACGCCCAGAAATAGTGATTAGACTGTCCTAAACCATCAGAATAACTTTTATGAATTCTTATACTATGTGGCTTGAGGATATCTGCTTCTGTTTCTCTCATTTCACGAGTCGGTTGACATAATGTCTCCCCTCTGCTGGCCTGATCTGATAGCTGTGCAATTACAAATTTAAGAAAATGCTAGGATCCAATCTAGTAATTATTGTCACTTAAGACTGTCTGTTGACAGTGGGGAAACAGGCCAGGTGACTAAAATACTGTTACAGCCTTGTATCAACTGATAACACAAAATGTATTCCTTTCATTCATAAGACAACTGATAACATGTACATACACACCCAGTTGAGTTGAGTTGGATTACATGGCATGCTAAACAAACTTTCCGCCCTTTTGCATTCAATTAAAGTTTACCATCACCACTGAGGTTCGTTTGTGGTTCGTCCTTGGCCCCTTGTGGCACAGGGGCCAGCAGGAGCAGCATCTCGCTAAGGCTGAACCATCTGTGCATGTGCACATACACAAACACAGCTAGGGTTTGATGACAGGCTATGTGAAGGGATGTGTGTGTATGTGTGTACATGCACAAAAAAAAAAAGTCCTTGAATGTTCTTGTCAGAAACAAAAGGCGGACTGTTAATTTTCTTATATTAGTCTATTAAAACAAATTTCTTTTTGGTCCAAATAAGGTTTTGAAAGTAATGAATCAAGAACATTTGTGCTTTGGAAACACATCAAATACAGAATTTCACCCACAAGTGCAAAAGATAACTAGATGCTGATCTGGACTTTTATTTCTTCCATTCATTAGAGAAAATGCAGTCACATTTTCAGTCTGAAAAATGATTGACAGCCAAATGTTCCTTTTGGATCAGAATGAACAAGGAAGCCGCTTGTGGTCTACAAGACTAATGCATGCTTACATTATGGTGATGGTGTATGAGTGTGCACACTTACAAGCTCACTTAGTAAAACCAAACAGGAGGGGGAAAAAAAGAAAAACACGAGAGACGAGGTCTTGCTCCCATCAGCGTCCCATTCTGCAGAGTCAGCATTCCTCTGCACATCACAGCCTCCCCCCTTCCTCACTTCTCTGTCTCTCTCTGTTGCTTTCTCTTTACAACCAAAACACTTTTACTCTTCTTTTTGTCTCTCCTTCATCTTTCATCTTGATTTCCTCCTCTTGTACCCCTCCTTCCGCTGCATCCTCCCCCCATCCTCTCCTCTGCCCTGAAAAGGGACTCGCAGCCCCGATGAACGGAGGGCAAAGCTGGAGCCAGAGAGCATCCGTCATCCATTCGCTTTGTCCTTACCCCCTCCCTCCTTCCGCCCCTCCCTGTCTATCCCATTCCTCTTCCTATTCTCTCTCCCTCCCTCCTCCTCTCTTCTCCCCTGCTTGCCGCGGCTAGGATCACTGCACTTCTCCATGCACTGAGATGGAGAGCACAGAGGGCTTATTGCAGCTCAACTAAGCCAGGTAGAGAGCAGCAGAAAGGGCTGACTCGTCCCAGAGAGAGCAGAGAGGTGGGAGGTGACCCTCACTGTCTCTGTCATCACATAAGAACGCAAAATTGTGGAAAGACAGGGAGATGGACTGGCTCTGCACCGGATGGGGCATTCAAGGATGATACTTGCTGCCATTTGAGTTTATTTTCTTAAATTGCGAGAAATTCTGAATTCTGTGTTTGAAAGGCTTTTGTTGACTCTTGATATGGATCCGGGTTGAAACTGGATTGTGTGGGTTTTATATGTGTAGGGATTTGGATGTGGATTAGAATGCTGATGTGGAGCACCTAACCTTTGGGACGTAGACCTCTGTAGCAGGACCACATGGACATGTTTGGTTTCTCCAAGATGCCAAAGCTGTCTGGGTGAGTGTGTCTGTGTGTGTGTTCTTCTGCTGCTGTTGGGGCGCTACAAATTGTGTGGGTTTTTTTTTACTTCTTATTTCCTTGGGAACAAAGTCAAGATCCAAGATATTTCTGGTGAAATTCTTGGAACAGTGAAAAATCAGGCTGATCAGTTTTTGCAGGGTATACATGCCAAGGAGTGCATTTTATCTTCACCTTGTCCACTGTTGTGTGTTTCACCCAAAAAGTTTCATGACTCTTACAGTGAATAAAATTAAAGTGTTTCTATTGAGAGACTTTGGTGACAAGGCTAGAAAGAATATGTGATAAAGGAAAAGCAAAAAAAGGAAGCTGCATCTGATGTGTTTGTCACACAAAACAGATTTGTAAGTGACTTGTGGTGCCTTAATATCAGAGGCATTGGTTCATGGGTGTATGCTAGGGGTTGTTACTGATGTATTCTGCTCTGTCAGGCCTGGTTGTGTTTTTGTCTTGTTATTTGTGTTATTTGAGTGACTAAGAAATCCCCATGTTGGGATCTATAAGATCATACTGAGATATGCATAGTGGCAGCAGCAACAACAGAGGCCCAGCCAGTGTGGGAAATGAAAGTAGGAATACAATCAGAGAGTCCAAGGAGCAACCAGATTGTCCGAGGTATTAAGAAAGAGATAAAGAAGCAAGAAAGGACGGACAATGGTTAGTGAAAAGGGTGGGAACACAAAGTGAAGCAGAGAGCACAGAGCCAAAGGAAGAGTTGTAACAGGACTACTAAGTACTTAAAAAGACAGCTTGGTTTAAAACTCCAGAAAATTAAGTTCACCCCTAAAGTAACCAGTGTAGCAGTTTTGCATACCGAACAAGTTGACATGAACCAACCCCAGACCTGAAATGTAAAGAAACACTAAGAAGTCTTAAGACAGAACAGACTCTATAAGCAGGAGCTGCAGTGATAATGACAAGCTCAGCACACAACAATCCCCGCTCACTGTGATTTTATATGCCACTCACACACACATACATGGTATGGTGAGACTGTCCTCCCAGGAAGAAACTACATCAGTCCTTTCAGCAAGTGCCCCAAAACGATGTATGTTTTGCGGCCGTAGTTTTAAACATGACCACGATCGTTCGCTAACCTTAACCAAGTTGTTATCACCGTAACCATGATGATGAAGGTCTCGTACCCTTAGCGAAGTAGTCATTTTAACTTTAACCGCGGTCTTTCCCTAAACCTAACCCAAGTTATGTTTGGGCTTAAACCTAACCAAACCTCTCCAGTGCTTCTAATGCCTGTGAAGCACAGTGTTAACATCCAGAATCTTTTAGAACTATCCCTGTAAATCAGAGAGGAGAGAGATAAACAGTTAAAGTGTTCTTTAAATTAGTTTTTCCCGGACTTCATTTCAATGAGTATTCCGAACAACACATAAAATGGAGAGCATTCATATTTTGCACATTAATGTAGATGAATGTGTCACATAGCACAGAAGCAAGTGCCTAAAGTGTGCATGTGTGGCATATTATATATCTTTATTTGACTTCCAATTTGAATAAATAGCTTCTATTCCTCATAAGAAGTGCTTCCCCTCCCCTTGTTTTCCAAGAGTTTTACCCTTTTGGGAACTACTTGCACTTCTCCTTATGCTTTAGCATTTTGTCAGCCAGTCATAATGTCCACCACACCCACGTTTACACATTTGGCTCCATCCGCTGTCGACAGACTGTAAAATGGTGAAAATTAATAATGGCGTAACGCTAACAGGCACCAAGAGAGTGTTTGCATAACTGGCAAGTTAGCTGCACATTGCTTGTACCCAGATGGCCGTTGTGTATCCATGAGCGGTCATAGTACAAATACAAATTTGTTTGCAGATGCCATATAAGCCAAATTTGCTTCATAAACTTCATGAGGAGTTGTGGATCATTTATCACCTTATAATGCTCGTAATAAATCATTAATTGTAAGGTGGGAAATAAAACAGCTGCAGCAGGTGAGAGAGGTCTGTGATCTTTCTGTTTGTGCTTGTTGTTTTTATTCTAACAATGGACTAATGAGAGTTTTGTCATCACACATCTGCATCAGCTTTATTTCGGGAACATTAACCTAATCTCTCTTATCCATCCCAATCCATGCAACCTAAAGACAAAGACAGGACCTGTATCAGCGTTTGTAGTGTGGGAAAATCTTGGCTTTCGTGTGTTGGCATTTGGCAGTGAAACTAGCCAGCAGGGCTTGTTTGTGTTCTGAATATCAGATTACAATAATGTGTGCCAAATTGCCTTCTGCTGTATGCCAATGCATGCTGCTACTTCAGAGGGCAAAGTTCCATTGTACTGAGAGCCATCTGACAAGTCGTGGCATCCTAAAGAATGTTCTCTAATATAGTGTAAGAGTGATTTTCAATTTCGAGTAAGTCAGGGCACTCATCACTTAACCATTTCATGATCGCTTAAGACATTGTAATGCCTCATAATATAGTACAGAACATGTGTGAAAGCAATTTAACTAATACATTTGGGCCACAAGATCAACCTTTCTAAATAAGCACAAGGAGTGTAGGGGTACTACAAATATGTATTTACATAGATGTAGACTAGAAAGTCCTCTGTTGTGCTCTAAATGGGATGTTAGATCCTAAACATAAGATCACTATCTAGGCTGATATAAATGTCTTTGTTGTAAATATCTTTGCAAACAAAAGGAATATTTATTTGTTCAGCCCATATAATATATAAAAGATGACATATTTTCTTATTTGGTGTAATAACAATTATTTATGGTATTTTACCAACCCTATCCCCAGACAAGAATATTGGATAGTTCTGCAAAACCCTGGAATTAGTTCCATGGTTCCATTTTAACAGGCAATGTCCACGTTTTTTAAATTCTGAAAGATCTGCGCATGGCAATTAAGGTATGGTTGAGGTTAGGAAAAAAGATTGTTGATGGCAAATAAATTGGTTAAGATATGGTTAGGGTCAGGCAGCTAAAAGACTTGGTTAAAGGTCCCCTGCAGAGTTTTTGACCTCTAGTAGCGCTAAGCAGTTTTTTTTCCGTCTTAAAATACCCACATGCCCAGTTATTGAGTTATGGAGTTATTGGTTGCTGTAATCATTCCTCCCTGACTCTGTGACTACACCAGGGATGGGAGACAAAATCTGCAGTCCTCGTTCTGTGTAATAATGCATTCTTGAAAGAAATAGTTTGCTGATTTGGGAAATATGGCTATTCACTTTCTTGCCAAGAAAAAATTCCACTCTCATGTCTGTAAGCTAAATATGAAGCTACAGCCAAGACAAAGTTAGCTTAGGTTAGCATAAAGACTGAAAGCAGGGGGACACAGCTAGCCTGGCTCTCTCCAAAGGTAAAACTAATCAGCCTACCAGCAGCTCTAATTCTTACTAATTAACACGTTATATCGCATTACCTTTGGCCAGAGCTAGGTTAACTGTTTCCCCCTGCTTCCAGTCTTTACACTAAGCTAATAGCTTGCTGGCTTTAGCTTCATATTTAGAGTACAGACATGAGAGCGGTGTCGGTTCTCATCTAACTCTCTGCAAAAAGCGAATAAGAGTATTTCTCAAAATGTCAAACTGTTCTTTTAAGCTTAGCCGGAGCTAGTATGAGATGAGCAGTTTGAGCTGGTCAAACCATGTGTGTATCTTCCAAAATTGACTGTCTTTTTAGTACAAAATTCCCTTCATAACGACCAGTAACTCTTTCAATGTACACATGAGCATTTAGTAGTGTATTAAGATAGACTTAAAATATCCAGACATATTCTTTAACAGCACATTAGATGTGTCTATAGCTCCTATTTATCAGCCATTTATTGCGGTTATTTGGTGTAGGTGGACGTGTCGCTGCACATAGCACATTTGTCAAAACACACAAATCAGCGGCTGGAGAGGACTACAGCATTACCACCCCCCACTCCATTTCTCTCTTTCTCACTCTCTGCCTGTAGCCCTTAAAGTTGTATGATTTTCTTGATTTGAGTCTGGATAATCCTCCTAAGGGATTTGGTCGGTGATCAGTGCAGGAGGGGCTGGCAGGGTGAACACACTGTTGGCTGTTTCATTCACTATATGAAATCACATCAGACATCTCTCTCTCTCCATCCCTCTCCCTCTTTCTCCCTTACCTATCTGTCTACTTTATATGGCAGCACATCCATCCACTTATCTGATCTTATGTGATCCATCTTTCAAATTGAGACTGATGTTTTTTGATTGTGTCAGGATGCTGAAATATATTTTAAGGCATGTTTCTTTCAAGTGTAAAGCCACAGTAGCAACTTTAATTTCGGCCCAGCAGAATTACACATTTGTTATCTCTCAGTGCTTGTTTGATAAAATATAGCAGCTCTGAAATGGAATGCTTTAATCAGTCCTTCATTCTTACCCGTGTCAGGGATTCATTTCCTGGTGAACACTAATATTCTGTTATGTTATGATTACCACATTTTACTTCCCTTAATTCCAGTCATCTCTCACACCAGATAATACTGAAAGACTGGAGCGATGCGCTTCATGCTTCCGCTCCCCTTTGACAAGAGACCAAATTTGATCAATTATGCAAATGAAGTAAAACCCATTTTGTTTCCTGCTCCGTTCGGATTCAAACTTCCTTCCCTCGTCTCTGCTTCTCCAAAACAAATAACTTTTAGAACAGGCATCATCTCCCAATTATGCTTTAATTCTCAAACAAGCAAGCACACTCAAATTCAGACACAATAGGCCAGCTGATCAGTGATGCAAAAAGTGACGCTTGTATTGAATTTTTGCCCACAGGAGTGCATCACATGTTCTGTAAATGTTAAGAGAATTCGACACGCAGCATGTGTTTCTCTGTTAGCACTTTCATGTCTCATGTATTCTGCATGGAGCCTTGGTTAGGAGGCAAGACTGCTTAGTGCATTATTTATTGACACATTGGTACATAGGCTTTTTCTGCATAAATGGATAAAGGCCTTGTTGGAACCAAACTGTGACTGCAGGAGTTCAATTTGAAGCATTTCTGTATGCTGAGACAACCTTCTCTTTTCCCTAACGCCCATCATAACAAGACATGTAATGGAGTTTGGCCTTAGATTGAACCCCATAATAATCCCTTAGAACAAAGGCACTGAAACCACCCATGTGTCCCATGATGATTCACCCAAGTGCCTGATGTTGTTTCTGAAGTTTTAACTTCACTCTTACAATACAGTAGACACTATGTTAGCAGCTGGCTACAATACTACATATTTTAACTGAATATTCTGGAGCTGGTGTATTGAGGTTCAGCAGAGTTCGAGAGACTTGGAAAATCTTTACCAAGGAGCACTGAAGCTGTTGTAGAGGTTCATGGTGGCCCAACATCTCACTGAGGCACTTTATGTTGGTTTTTCCTTTTTATTTGTCACCTATCTCTAGATCTGCATTATGGAAATTTCCGTATTGACTGCTCATGTGATAAGGTAAATTCACAGCCCTATATTTTTCCTTTTTTTTCTTACTCAGCACAGCTGGAGCTTTGCTGTGAGTTTGAAAATAATCAACAAAAATCTTCAAATGTTCACACAGGCTACTTTAGTGTTGGCATTTAAAGCCTATTTGCTGCTTTCATCACTTTCTACATGTGACATGTAGAATTCTGATGCCAGTTTTGGTTCTCATTTGTTCCCTTTGCATTTCACATAATACAGAAGACAACACTGGAGTCTTGTCGTCAACATGAGGATGCCAGGCAACCAGCAGAGACTCCAGGAAGTTATTGTATGCCCAGCCAAGAAATAGTCCAGCACATAACCACCTGCAAAACCACAACTTGTCATTTTTACAGCTCAGTTTTTGAATGGATTAAACAAACGGGATATAACTTGTTAATTAGTGAGCTTTAGAGGTGCTGGTAGGTGGAGGTTTTTTTTCACCTTTGGACAGAGCCAGCTGGTTTCCCAGCAAACATGATGCCGACATGTTACATTTCCAGTACATTTACACAGTAAAATGGATGTCTCAATGTACTGTACCTTTGCCGTCCACTTTCCGTACCATTTGCCCTTACAGCTGCTGTTCTTCCCTTTTCAGATAAATGCTCATGGATGCATTCATTCAACAGTGTATGCTAAAGTGTTAGCATAAAAATACAAGAACACATGGGTGATTTTGGCATCTGTGTTCTCATTATATAACAAGTAACATCACCTCCAAACTGTGTATTTCTAAAAGTGATCGCTAAGCTTAAAATACATTGAAGTCTCCACAGATCTGACCACTCACATACTGTCGAGCAGAATGGCCGTGGTCAGTGTATGAGGATGTTTCACCAACACAGTCATACAGTACATGCCTCTTAGGACGTGCATACTCAATAATTGATCACTTTGGCTCGGTTTTGCTACTTACAGTGAGCAATTCTGTGATTGTAGAACAGAAGAAAAGTTAAAAATATCTTTTACATCTTACATTTTATATTCATTCTCTCTCTCTCACACACACACACACACACACACTGGTTTTCTGGGTGAGATTTGCAACAGGAAATGAGACAGCACTGTGGAACAAATGAATCAAACAGGACAGAAAAAATAGGAATTAATGAATCTGTCATTTATCTTTAATGTCAGTTGTTTAAGTGGTGGAATTTGATTAAGTTTGCATTTGCATTGAGGAGATGGTTTCATATCAGTTGGGATTTCCCACATCTGAGCGCCACATAAGAGTGTCACAAAGTAGACATTCACGACTTTAACTAGGACATAACAAAAGAGTGCATTAGCTTTGCCTAAAGGGTGCATTTGTCAATGCAATAAGCAAATTGTGCAGAGTATAGCCTTACATTAACAAATAAGATTTAATTAAATAAAGTCAAAAAGATGTGTAAAGATAACTATGTGACAAGGCAGGTGATGGATGAGCTCACACTGAATTCATCCAGTTGTCTGTTTGCTGATGCATCTGTTTGCAAAAGAGGCTAGTGGAGTGATTAGTTCTGCTCTAAATACTGTCACATAATACTTGTGCCACTGTGTATTCTCAGAGCCATGCTGTCACACACACACACACACACACACACACACACCCACACACCAAGTGTACTGTAAACCTACATACAGTTCAGTACATGTTCAAGCCTGGCATGCATGTATATCCGAAGTGGAGTGTAGTCCAAAACCCATTCCTCCACTGATTGAGCGTGGCTATTACTTCCCTTAATTGGATTGAAATGAATTGACTAATTCAATTTAAAGCAAATTTAAAAGCCAACCATCAGTTCAGTCGTCCTGGTTCTCTGACCGTAGCAGAGTGAAGCTGGTTGGAAATGGGTTAGAGTTACAGCTGAGATGCACATCTGCATTTTTCATGTGAAAGCACCATGAATTAGAAAACATGAAGCACCAGATTGTCACTGTACGTTGGAAGACGTTGGAAGCAAACTATGAGCGAGGCACTGAATCAGAAACTGTTTGGTTTGGTGTTTAATCAAATTTCATATTGGCGTAGAAGCAGCACCTGTTCCCAGTCTTAATGCTAAACTAGGCTAACCATGTCCTGACTCTGACTTGCTACTTAACACAAAGACATGTGATTGATATCAATCTTCTCATTTTACTCTAAAAAACAGACAAAGCAAACAAGCATATTTTGCAAAATGTTGAACTATTCCTTTGTTTAAGGTTGTAAGTGCATCATTTCTCAAGGTGCTTCAGAACATGTTGCCACACTGTCGAGTGTGGCATGTTTATCTGTGGCACATACTACCCTACTGCACTGTTCTTTCTTTCTTTTTACTGCAAGTGCACTCGGAGAGCAAAGAGATTTCCATTCCAACATTACGATTCAAGAAACCAGACATGAGCGTAAGTGTTTCTTATTCATCTTAATGATCACCAACCTCCTGTGTAATCTTATTTAGGGAGCGTTTAGCGATGCTTGTTCTGCTGTGGTATTTTTAGCTTGCGGAATTATGCTTCAATTTTTGGTGCAGATGTTCTAGTCGGCTTTAATGTTTCCAGCCTGTTTGTGTTTTGACGTGGACTGAATGCACCCAGTGACAAATGAAGTCACTCGAGTGTATTTAGCATAGTCGCACACTCTGCAGCCATGGATTATTGTACACACTGTACTCTTTCTGTAACCTTTCCAATTGACTTGAACCAAATAGACAAAGGTAGTCAATGCTTGGTCTGGACTGGTGGTGAAACTCCCCATAGGCATGACCTCAGTTAAAGTACTACTCCTCAGTCCAAATATGAACAAGAATAAAGGGCTTTGACACAGAAAGCAAAATGAATTAATAATGGAAAATCTAAGCCCTGATTTTTCAATTGTTTTCTTCATCACAGACTGGGAAAGTAAGGTGACGGGTGAGTAATTGCCTTTAGTCATCTCTGGGGCCCCATCCGTTTGATCCTGGTCATTAAGAGCTCATTCTTGGATCCCTTAATGGACAGCCAAAGAGTGCAGGTTGCAAAGGAAATTCAGTGTCTTATTATTAGTTTTGTTTTTCATAATCTAGTATGAGTTTTGGTCTCAACAGAGTTCAATTGCTGTTCCAGTGGAGCTTTAGGCTAAACACAAAAATCATGGAATCGAGCATGAAACAGCATAAACATAAATTCAAACAGCCAATCATCAGATTTTTTTTAAAAACATCATTTAAAACTTGCTCTGCTGCCCTTTGTATTTGCTGCCCCTTGGTTCCACTGGGCTTTATGTGACATTTACAAAGAATCAATGGGTTGTTGTGCTGTGTACTGTGTTGTCCCACAGAGATGTACTGCTGTGCTGCAAAGGTTGAAACGCAACACTGTCAAGAGTTGTAGGACTGCTGCTGATACAGATACAGTGGGAACTAACACTGTGTCACACAGTGACAGGTTGTAGACACAAGTGAACTACAAGCAAGAGAGCTTATTCCCTTAGCAACATATATTTCATCCCTTTAATCTTGTCCTGATACAACTATAACACATTTTTCTTGTCCTTTACTCACCTCATGTAGTTTTCCTTTTTGTGACCTGCCCTTGTAACTCATTAGGAATTATTAATGGATAAATATTTATCCCAAAGACCAAACCATGTATATCAGTTTCACATAGTTCTTAGACTTCTTCCAGACCAAAATATTTGTTCCTATCACAATATGAATAAATGCTACGAATGAATCCTAAGTGAGATTTCCAGACGGGTTCATTCATACAAGGTATTAAGTCAAAATAAATAACACACACGTGAAATCTAGCTGAACAAGGCCGACCCCCTATTGCATTGTAAGGTCGTTATTTATCTTTATTTCAGCTTCCCTATTTTCATCACACCAGCAATCCTGTCAGCCAATCAAAGCTTTGACTCCCTAAGAGCAACACAAAATTTACACAACAGAATTGTCTAAATAGACACGTCTAAATAGTCAGAATAAATATTAAATGCTTATACTTAGGTTCTATATTTCTATATTTATCCATAAAGTATATGTTTTTTTATCAAGTAATCTATACTTTCACAATTAATTGATTGAAGTAATGGCAAGTCTTTACATGCGGACTTATATCCGGACTCTTCCTCCATCTTATAGTCTATCTACATACTATAATGCCAACCTATGCAGCACACATACAGGTCACTCCACAAATCTTTAAATCTGTTTAATCGATTTTCTTTTTTATGGTTTCTGGCTTATTTATATTCTGTTTTCGCATGCTTATATTCTCTGCCAGATCCTATATTTTTTAACTCCCCCACTGGTATCTAGAGGTTTCATCTGATATTATGTTATCTTATAAATGAACACACTTGTAGCACACCCCTGCTGTCCTCCAACCAAGCACAGCTCTCGCCTTGCAGAAAACTTTAATTCTGAAGAGAAATGTGACTTTTCGACACACTCACACGCTTGTCTGAAGCCGTTAAATGCCATTTGCAGTGCAGTTGAGGACAGTGATTGAGCGAAGATGAGTGTGTGTGTGTGTGTGTGTGTGTGTGTGTTGTTTTGCTACGGTCAAGAGTCTGGCCAGCAGCCAGTGGAATAGTCCAAATCTTCGCATTGGGAAAGGACAGGGTGTGCCCAGTTCTAGTCTGGTACATTCACACTGTGTGACAACAATGATAAAGAATGAGTGAACAAATTATTAGCATTTTCCAGATGGAGTGTTTACAACGACTGCTCTCATGTACTGTATGGCTGAGGTGATACTAATGGGAGCTTCATTGTGAAATGAGGACGCAGTGGCTGGAGGTTTAACCAGGCCGGACAGCTGTGATTGATGCAGCTGACTGTGTATTTATTGACATAACCCTGGCCTGTTTTTGTGCTTGTATATTGCTGTGTGTGTATGTCAGTAGATCATAAATTATTTTTTGCACTGCATTGACTTGAAAATCAATTCAATTCAATTCAGTTTTATTTATATAGCACCATATCATAGCAAAGTTATCTCAGGGCACTTTCTCATATAGAGCAGGTCTAGACCGACTCCTTATATTTACAATTCCCACCATGAGCAAGCACTAGGCGACAGTGGCAAGGAAAAACTCCCTTTTAACAGGCAGAAACCTCGAGCAGAACCAGGCTCTGGGTGTGCTCAGAATCAGTATTTCTATCTGAACAGTGCGTATAATGGAAGAAGAGCTGTCCGTGGTCCTGAAATCAGCTGAATGAAGGTCTCAGTGAAGCAGCTCCCTCGCTCACCCACTTTGATGTCTTTGTAACGAGTAGCGTTTTATGGTGAGCTTTTAATTGATTCCATCATCACGCGCTGTTTCCACATCAGTGAGACCGGTGTTTGTAAGGAGCTGAGTTTCATCTCTAGAGGACATAAAGATCCAAATCCCACTAATCAGCTCAAGTACAGTTCAGTCTGTATTATGATCTCAGAGGACAGTTAATTTGCAGGGAAAAAGACTTTATAGTGCACAGTGCAGCACAGTGCAACATGACAAGTGCAACATTATCCGCAACCATAAAGTAGCAGAATAGTGGTGACTCACTGCCTCTGCAGTGCTGATAGGCTATGGATTTAGCAACTTGGTGGCTGACGGGGTAATACAAATGACTCCATATGGTGGAGTATGGTAGTTCGATGTGAGAGGACAGGGTATATGTGTGTCTTTGCAAACTAGCATGCTAGAGGCGTGGTGACATAGTGACTACTCGCAGGGCTAGTTGGTAAACTACTGTAGCCAGTGAGCTACTAGATAACACACTGGCAAGCTGGGAACATGCTAGCTCTAGTCAGTCACAATAACTCTCCGGGCTTCTTTCTGTCTCTGTACTGGGCGGTTTACTCCCTCTGGTATTTTGTTCATCATTTCATTAATTAAGAGTTATTAAAGAGGTATAAACAGTTAGCTAACTGGCTAGCTAACAGGACAATAACTTCACATATCTGCACCATTGACTCATGTCTCATAACTGCCTCTTTTGTGGAGCAGTTTATACTTTTATTTCACCAAGGTCAAATGAAAGTGAATGGCTCAGCACACATGAAAATACACCCCCACCCCCCACCCCCGCAAACAGAAATCAGTGTCAGACTGAATAAGGGAAGTAAAACAAAATGGCAATTCAGTCTAATTATCAGGCTTGCCATCAGGAGCTTGAATGCTTTAGCTTTAGGAATGATGGACTCTGTCCAAAGTCTTGATGGCCAAGTGCTACTCATGGTGCTCATAGTGCTACAAATCTGAATGTGAGGAGTTTTTCAGTTTCAGATGGATGGTTGTAAAAGTAAACTGGAATCACCTGAACGGATGGATCCATTAACCCTTTTGGATTTTTTTGCATTCAGTGAATTTATTATTATTAGTAAGTGTTTCCGAAGCCTCTGCTGCAAATGAACAACTTTGTGAAACTTTATATTCCATTATGCTTGTTAAGCAAACATCCTCACTCTGCAAGATGTTCAGAGAGCATGCAGAGTAGAGCTTAATGTTCAAGGGGTTACATAAAAAGAAAGTGGTGGAATTTATGTGCATGTGTACGTGCGTGCATGCTTGTGTGTGTGTGTGAAATGCACTGAGAGCCAAAGCATGTTGTCTTCAGATTGTAAAGCTATATTAAGGGAGAGCACTTCCAAGGCAACTTTTAACAACGTGCACCAATGTTTCATTTATGAACAGTTCAAAGTCGAGGAGAAAGACTGAGTGAGTACGAGAAATTGAAAAAAGCCAATAAACTGAAACAGGGAAGAAAGAGGATGTAGATTAGATGAGAGGAAGGTCGGGCGATGGCTGGAGTTGTCTTGCTAGGAGCTGAGAGCTTGTTAAGTTGGAACATTAATGAGCATAATGAGGAAGACTAAGAGGAAAGAAGCTCCATCGGTAAGCAATTAGGAAATTTCTAGTGACACATCAATGCCAAATTGAACAATCATATTCTACTGACAACATCATGCAGCATGGAGCTTAACATTCAAGTGGATACAAAAAGAAACTCTGTGCGCATATTTACGTGCATGTGTATTTGCGTGCGAAATGCACCGAGAGCCAAAGCATGTTGTCTTCAGATTGTAAAGCTATATTAAGGGACAGCACTTCCAGGGCAACTTTTAACAACGTGCACCAATGTTTCATTTATGAACAGTTCAAAGTCAAGGAGGAAGACTGAGTGAGTAAGAGAAATTGAAAAAAACCAACAAACTGAAAGAGGGAAGAAAGAGGATGTAGATTAGAAGGTCGGGCGATGGCTGGAGTTGTCTTGCTAGGAGCTGAGAGCTCGTTAAGTTGGAACATTAATGAGCATAATGAGGAAGACTAAGATCAAACAAGCTCCGTCGGTAAGCAATTAGGAAATTTCTAGTGACAGATCAATGCCAAATTGAACAATCATATTCTACTGACAACATCACAAATTCAGTTAATTCAGCTTTAGGTGTATCAACTGTGTAATCCCTATAAAGGTGCCACATTACATGCTTTTAATAATTTATAAATATGTGATATAGGGCTGCAGCTCATGATCATTTTTATAATTGATTTCTTAATGAATCATTTATTCATGTCAGAAAACAGTGAAAGGTGACGTCTTTAAATTGCTTGTTTTGTCCGAACCAACACTCCAAAACCCTAAGATATTCAGTTTGCGATCACATGTGAGAAAGAAAAGCAGTAAATCCTCACGTTTGAGCAGCTGGAAGCAGAGAGGATTTGGCATTTTTTGCTTGAAACATTACAGAAAAGATTCATTGATCAAACTAGTTGCCAATTATTTGGCATTCATCTCACAATCTAACATGCCTCAAACTTCATATCCCCTCTGACACAGATGGCAGCTGACATTTTATTAGAGCTATATCACACAGTCTGACATGCAATGAACCTGTAAGCTGTTATCTCACAGTGTATATGGAGTTTAAGTCACTTACACCGTGTTTTTTTCTGTAGTGCTGTTAAACCACAACCAGAGAAAAACAACCAGTGTTTTTTTTCCATCTTTTTTTTAGGCCCTTTAAACCAGAACCAGAGTGTTTTTAATGGAGCCTCCTGCTGAGTTTGAAGATGATACTTATAGAAACATGCACGCTAAGTGTTACTTCAGGCTAATTGTGAAGTTTTACACAAGTTTTTTTTTTCCTAAGATTTGCATGTTCATTTGTGTGAAATCACAGCAAGTAGAAAGTTGTCTCTTTGCATCTCATCTCAAGTCCCTAGACCTGAAATACCTTCAATTGGTGTAGATTTTCCTAAAGCACTTAAGTCATTATATCAGTCTATAAAGGGAAGACTGAGAATGAGCTATTTTCTATTTAGTGCAGACTCAGTTGACATGATAAAAATGAATAAACTGAGAAGGAAGTGACCCAAACCCTGATTTACATGTTCTATGTCTATTTCGCACTGCCCCACCCACCACTTAACCTACATGTCCTTGTGCATGCAGGACACTCAGCAGCTGAGCTTTTAAAAAGAAGAAAAAAAGTCTCCCATAGAATTGTGGTTGAGCTTAAACTACCCTAGTTGTTCTGTAGAGTGTAAAGTGGTGAGAATTGGCAGGGGGGGGTGGGTTTTACGCTACTGGCTGTAGTAAGCATTGTCATAATGTAGGCTAAAGCATCTTGGGTGAGCTGTTCGCCTTTTGTGGAAATTCAGTCAGTCTCGATAAAGATCTTCAGGGGTTTTACAAGATTTAATGCCCCGTCTTGAGTGTGTGTGTGTGTGGTCTATTCAAAAAAGGAAGGTCAAACAAAATTATTTTCACTCCAGCAGTAATAAGTAGTCAAGCCATTGGCAGGAACTGTCCTTTAAATGGCCTCAATCCTGAGGCTGGATCTTTGAAATACTACAGCGTCTTTTTGAAATTACAATTCTGCTCTCCTGATTTTCCTTTGGAAAGACAGTCAGACAGAGGCTGACTAATGTTAGGGTTCAGTGGCACAGTAGAGTCCAAACTAGAAATTAGTCACATATCAGGTCAAACAAAGAAGCAGAGAGCCTGGTAAGTCTCAGAGGGAAAAAACCCACACAAACAGAGCATGATATAAAATGTGAGAGGATTGTGAAAAATGTCCATCACAATGTCCCAGATCTCAAGGTAACGTCTTCAAATGTATTGTTTTGTCCGACAAACCCAAATATATTCAATTTACAATGATATAAAACAGAGAAAAGCAGAAAATCCTCGCTTTTGAGAAGCTGGAACTATAGAATGTTTGAATTTTGCTTGAAATTTTGCTGTTGCTGATGAATTTTCCTTACTAATGGACGAATCGGTTAACTGCCAAATGTTTCCGCACTACTATGAATATCTGGCAGTCCATCCATCTGACACCTGCTGGGCTCTGTGAGAAAGACTACAATTACCGTTGGACATAAAGACCTATTTCTATTCTCTATGAAAGCCACAACAACCATATTTACTGATGAAATGTAATAAATGTCAGAGAAAGGGGGATTATAATCTACTCTGATGGACTATTACATGTTAAACTCGTGTATGTGATACTATAGATATTGCCTTGGCTGAACCCTGTGATGGATTACTTCACTGGACAGTAACAATCCGAATCAAAGCTGCAGTACATGAGGATTGAAACATTTGTTGCGATGCACCCGGAGCTCAGTGTTTGAGGCTGTGTGTTCTTGCTGACTGGAGCATGTGTTGGCTGAGCAGGGGAGGTCTGAGCCAGCTGGCTCCTCTGCTTTCTGTGATAGGGAGGTCTGACATATGATGCAGCACAAAAGCGCCCTGACTAGCTCCAGTAGGCACCATCTTTGTTGCTAAATAAGGATGGGCATTTATTCGTGATGTGGTGACGTATACGCGGGTGGAAAGTTGCAACAATGTTTCACTGACTGACACACAGTGACTGTGCTTATGCGAGAGGTTATGCCTTGTTGTGCAATACATCACTGCGATCCAATCTTTGTTCTCAGTGTTTTAAACAACCTAATGAAAAGAGAGAGAGAATCAATATCTGTAATGGCAGTCTATGAAGGACTAGCCATGACAAATCAATTAGGCAGGCGATCAGGATTCTAATTTAGTCAAAAACACTTAAATGAAAATGCCATGTTGCTCTGTGGGTTACTTAAAACTGCATTACAAAATAGTGATTGAAAAACCCCAAGACTTAGTAGTTTGTCTCTGCTAATTTACTGCCAACTGCACATTGAACTCCTGTCTTTCTAGCGGCAGGTCGTTTAGTGGTTCCACCGTCGCCACAATATTTGATGGATTGCCATAACATTTGGTAGACATTCATGGTCTCAAGAGAATGAATCCTAAAGACTTTGGTTATCCAGAGACTTTTCCTCTAGCGCCACCAGCAGGTCAACACTTGTGGTTCAAAGAGAAATGTCTCAACATCTATTGGAAGGATGGATATTAATTTTTCCTCAGGATGAATTGTAATAACTTTGATGATCCTCTGAGTTTTCATTTCATCAGGTCATAGATCCATAGGTGATCCTGATGCAAGGATTGAAAAATAAATGTGTCCCACTTTTTCAAAATGGTTCTTGTCAGTGCATTTTTGTCAAGGAAAGAATGAGAAGTTGATTGAGTTTGTCTTGTGAAGTTTCCTTCAAATTGAACTTGAGAAATTGATCACTGTTTTTGAGAGGAACATGAATTGATTAGTTTGAACAAAAAATTAAAAGTGCTTTTTTGATGTCATATCAATACACTGACCTTTTCAGAAAAGGCAACCCTAAGGACAAAGCACCCTGCCGCTTCTTTTGAATGCATATATTTGGTTTCCTGGTATGTTGAAGGGGAAACGCATCAATCAGGCGGAAACAGGGGAAAAGGCCTTATGTCAACACAGCAAGTTTGTGCTACATCAGTTGGACAAAAACACAGCTGCATAGTTCATTCTTTTGTGAAGAGTGAAATATTAATGCTGTCCAGGTGGGCTTTAAGAGTCAGTTTCCTCTTCCCACTTCCTGCTGTGAGGCTCCAGCTCTGAGATTGAGCGATGTTTCCATACACGTTGTTGCTCTCCGAAAATCCTCTTACTCCACGCACACACTCACACACATCCTTGCATATACATGCACAGTTGCACACACTGCTGTCTCTCCCTCTCATTTTCTCTGTCTCTCTCTTTCATACAAACACACAAATACTCGTACTCACACACACACACACACACACACACACACACACACACGCGCGGCGTGGATTTGTTTTCTCTGTGATGAGAGGGATTATGGGATAAAGGAGGCGAGGCCATGGCAGTTTAGTTCAGTTTGGACCAAAGCTGCTCTCAGCAGCAGCACAATGACAAACACAGATGAATCTCTGGTTACACACTGAAGAGCTGCACAGACGCTAGCACCACGGCCTCTGTATATTTTGAGCACAAGAGCCTCTGATTGGGATTCTGAAGTGGCGGTGGATCTGTTTTTCTTTCGGATGACTGGAGATCAGCAGAGAAACAAGCATCTGACTGAAATCCACGGATGGCAACAGAATCCAGAGGAGCTAAACTGAAAAGCCCAAGAGTGTTGAACTGGATCTGTTCCTTGAGTATCAGCCGTTTTTGTTTTCTTTTGCACTTTGTGTTAATGGAAGCATGGAAGCTATGTGTATTTCTTTAGACAACTGAAGTATCATTAGTAAACTTTTTTCTTCTACGTGACAGCTGCTCAGCAGGATGACTGAGAGTGTCTGACACGTGCACCAGCAGCTTCACTGTACCCCAGTGTAGCTTGTTATACACTTTTAATCTAAGGACAATTTTCTTTTTCACACACTGCCAGCTATGACATGACTCACTGATGTATTCAACCCATCAACAGCACAGTATGGGAATTGATCGCCTGGACTCTTACGGTGATGACGTCCTCATCTAGTACGCATTTTCTTCTATTTTAAGAATCTGTATGGCCGATCAATGGAGGCCTTTACTCTTTTCAATGGTAAAGGCCCAAGAGCTGAGACTGTGATGTGTGACGTCTTTCTGATTTAAAGCACACAGTGTAACAGAATATTAGTCTGAATTTTGGCACTGAAATGCAATTAATCTTTCCATTGTTACTGTAGCTATGCATCAGCCTGCTAGTGTAGATTTGAGGTCAGGACAATAAACTCATCCTTGTGGTTTATGGCTGTGTGAGGAAGTGTTCTCCAAAGTAAATCAAATATGAGAATGAAGTGCATTGATGCTTAAATTCAGTGGCATTTCTCTGCCTTGATGATCTTTTATTGCATTTGTGATTATTTCTGCAGAGAGTTTTTGGGATGGGCACTTTATGATCTGTGCATGATTAGTCACTGTAGCATGGGAGGCATTGGAGACTTGAATTTTTAACTAAGCGCAGTTGATTCTGGAGGATGATCTGTTCAATTCTCATTGTATGGTGAACTTTTTTTGCATAATTTACGCTGATTTCTGTCTGTCTCCTGAAATGATGGGTTTGCGTCATCTTCAATAATCAAATCAGCTGTCACATCCGTGCTTTTCCTCACTACACACGTACAATTTTGCAGAGCCATTGATTGCCTATCTATGGACCCGATGAGCCGTTATTTGACTGCGGTCGATTGCACTAAGCAGTGCTATCTCATACTGCAAGCCACACAGCTAGAGACAAGAAGTCACACTAATTGGACTGAGAGGGTTCTAACCAGAGCTGTATAAAGTGTCTCTGAGTGTTTTTGTCCAGAGAGGGAAAAGAAGAGATTTATAAATTCACCTTTGATTTTTTTCTTAAATGATTTAACTCTTGAAATAAGATGATACTGTGGATCATCTCCCTGTATAAAAACCTTCCAATCAATCTTAAGATTTGTTGCAAGTGTTTTGTTCCTTCCGTCTATATGTTTTTAAATGTTTTTAAATGCTTGTTTTCTTAGATTCTCTCAGTTTTGTGGTCACCTTCTCAAAAAATATCCATCTCACCAGGTTCACTGTGCTCTGATTCAAGATAGTGGTCCTTGTTTGTCTATATTTCCTAAAACAAAAGTGAAACTACATAGGAATAAAGTGGATTTACTTCAATGCTTAGAAACTGTCTTGTTTTTAGGGAAATATGTGATGATCAAAAGCTGATTTGTCCATCCTTTATGTTTCAGCCATAAGAACAAAATGTCGGGCTGGCCACCCCCTGGCCCAGGCTCCTGGGGTGGACTGCAGGGGCCTCTATACAGCTGGGACAGCATGAACAGCACCAGGGAGGGACGGGACTGCCTCACCAAGTATGATCATAAACACCAGCATGCATGTGCTTACATGTTTGGATGATCATTATTACAGAGTTCCCACAGTTGCATATGGTTGCATCATGAAGATCCACTAAAGGATTGTGTGTGTGTGTGTGTGTGTGTTTATGTGTGCGTGTATTAAAAGATGTACAAAGCATGAAAAATAGAAAACAGACAAACATGGAGATAATGCAATTACAGTAGGCATGAAGCCCTAAGTGGCAGCAGTGCAGGGTTCAAAAGTTGTTCCAGCTGACTTTTTCCAGCAAACTTTTTGGAGTTTTTCCACAAACCTACCCAAAATCCTCACATTAGTTTAATCACGAGCGTACTTTTATGAGCCACTGTTATGGGTATTGTTTCATCTGCCCCTTCCTCCCCACATGCACAAAAATTAGCCATTGTTCAGGTAATTTTGTGTTCTACCTGCGCGTGCAGTGCCTGTTGTCCATGTAAATTTTTCCTGCAGAAAAAAACTTTCAGCCAGGCAAACATGCAAATCCTCAAGTTGGACTGGCATGGAGGGCTTGGCATACATAACATTATGCACAATGAATCCAGCCACGTGTGAACACTGTGGAACTGTAACTGGTAAAACTATACTGTCAATTAATTGACAATGGATGAATGTGTACCTCATCTGCCTCTCATTTTCCCACCAATTCTTTCCACTCTTCTTATCATGTTTTCTTTCCTCTCCTTCTCACTGATACTTTGCCTCTCGTATTTTTGCCCTCTTCACCCTTCCTTCTATCTCCTCTCGTTGTCCACTAGTTTTATCTCTTGTCTTTTCCGCCCCTTTCCTCCTCTTTGCCACTCCACCATTAAATTCTCCCACTGCTCTCCTCGTGATGGGGGGAATCAAATATGACACGGGAGACAGCTCTGGTCATGTGGCTTTGTTCCCAGAGAAAAGCTGCTGGCTTTAGAGAAGGTGACACAGATTTAGTATCACAATTGGATTTCTGTGAGACAGAGAAAGAAAGAGAAAAGAGGGCGAGTGTGAGTAAAGCCAATGATTGATTTAACTATATTGGACAGATAACTCCCCTAACCTTACCTAACATGATCTAGCAGGTTTTTGAATGCTATTCTTCACTCAAGTGTCAGTGTATTTGAAATCCCTGAAATATGTGCAGCTTGGCTGCATTCATTTGCACAAACAGTATATAAACCACTTCGAGATGCCTACCAGACGGTGATGCATACCTCCACCTAAGTGTCAAAAATTAGGGGAGTGACAAGTTTAATAGGCCTACCTGAACAATGTTAAATACCTGAAGAGTCAAGGTCACATTGATGCAAAAATCCTGCAAATTCAACATTGCTGTAATTCAGTCCTTCTTACTGAACATTGCCTTGATTGGCCAGACAGAGAAAGAAAATCAGTTTTGCATAGAAACAAAATAGAAAACCTCTAGCAGCTGGCAAATTAATATAGTCTGACAGTATATTTCGTACTATCACCCATCCCTTCTATATGCACAGTTAAAGTATATAGTGCCAGGTAGCCAAGGTTAGCTAGGTCTATTAAGCTTGTTATGTAACTTGAACGTGCTACTCTTTGTCCTGGACTGTATCTTTTTTGACTTATGGTAGTAGTTCCTATAACATTTGTCAGTACCTGGCTACTAAAATATAGTTAAGTGTAGGCATCTAAAACCACTTGGTTAAGATTAAGGAACGATTTAGCTCATGGTTAAATGATACTAACCTCAACGATTAGTACTGGAATGAGACAAGACGAGAACCTGGGACATCAGTGTGAATTGCATGGGTATGCGTGCTTTTCCCATTCTTCCATGACTAGCAGCAACACCAGGATTTGACCTTTTGTATTCAGCTTTCCTCTGACCCCCTGACATCCTAGCTCTGCCCTCCTGTGGGATTAAACCCCACTGACCCTGACGGGGAAGATGAGCCTGCATCGCAGATTGGAACATGCTTCATTACAGACAGATTTAGTTTGAGATTTCCGTGCCGTATGTACAATGCCGATCAATGCGATAATGAGACAGAGAATGAGAAAGCGCAAGAGGGAAAGACAGTGGGAGGTGGGGCAGAGATTGAGACTTGTCCGGATTGGTTGGAGATAAAGTTTGGAACATGCTTCATCACCAGGGCAGATTTAGGCAAAGCTGCAGATATACAGTAATAACTAGATAAATATCCATGTGTAAAGCCACACTGGTCATGCAAAATCTTCAATCAATCTTGCAGTTGCGCACAATTTCAGCAGCGTTTGCAAACAATTAAAACATCTGTGACTATGTGAAGGTTAGGACGGATGAGGCAGGACATTCATATGCTCTGCTGTAGGGACAGTAGAGGAAAACAAAGATGGAATGGATTATGGCCAGGTAACAATAGACACCCTGTAATGGACTGCGCAGAGAGGAAGCAATGGCTGCCAAGGGAGCCTTTTAAGCTGTGAAAGAGGGAGGGATGAAGAAATAGAGACAGAGAGAGAATGAGTTAAAGCCCTGAAAGCGTATATCACCTCTTAATTAACAGGCACTCTGCATTCTCAGCGTCCCGGTCGAGACAGACGTCTGAGGTTCAGCAAGCAGGAAGGTTTAATTTAATATGATACTTTTACATTTTAGTGGTGCTCTCCATCATGAGTGACTTGCAATAAGGCAAAGAAAAGGACACTGAAATTTCACCAATGTTAACCTGTACAACCTGCAGTGCAGTCGCTTTTGCTCAACTTCCTTTCTCGCTTTCTTGCTTTCTTGCTCTGGTCATGCATCACTATTTTATCCACCTAAGCATAAAACTGAAAAGCCTAGAGCTCCACACGTCCACATAAATGAAAATGAAATGATAAAAAACAAACAAACGACACACAGCAGAGCATCAAACTTACAAGTTACCTGGAAATGATATCCAGTATACTCAAGAAATGTAATTAAAAGACAGACTGAGATGATAGTTTATCATAAAGTGCCTTTGCGGATCGTCTGAGGTGCATCAGACTATTTGAAGGAAATTACAAAGCTACATGAAAAACACTTATAGAGTTTGGTTGAGGTTGCTGGAGTGTAAACATCCCCAAATCCAATAAAGAGCTGGAGAGCCGCTAATGTTACCCTACATTCTGATATAGTAGCACAGTGGGAAAATACTGCACCGTGTATGTGCTGTCGTTGACACAGGGCTAGGGTAGGTAGTAAGCTAGTTAGCAAGACATGCCAGCATTTGCACCTTGCACTGTTGAATCCATTCCTTACACTTTGTAACTGTGTTAGATTTATATGTATATGTAGCGGTGGGAAATGCCATTTACAAAGCATTCTGGAAAGCTCAGATCAATGGAAATAAGTTGTTATAAAAGAGAGCTGCCAACTGTCCTGACCTCAGAAACAGTTCAGTTAAACTTGTGTTGAATTAAGGAACAGTTGGGTCATATATTTTGATAATAATATTAGTAATCAACAGCATCAGTAAAGAAGAGAACAGATATTTATAGAGCAGATATAAAAATAAATGTACAAGTCTTTAATGTCTTGAATTAAAAATGAATGATTGTGACTTGATTAAATGATCAATGCACTTTCATTTGGAATAGTCTGCAGACTTTTATATGGATGTAGGAGGCAAAGTGGTTCCAGATTGCAAATCTGAGGCATTTTATGAATGCAGGACCTGTGCTCTCTTTTATAAGTGGCTCTTAAGCATAAAAGGTTGTGCTAATGACCAAACCTGAGCCAAGGATCTGATTTATGAACAGCTGATCGGATAACGCAGATCATTCATTCTAAGTTATCTTTCAAACTAAAACTTATTTTCTACTGTAGGAGCAAATGCATTGATTGAATGCATTGAACCTACACTGTATTATATTCTTTAAGAGACCCTCCTTTAACAAACAGGACATGTAACAGTCATTACCAGCTACATGTCCTCTTGAAATGAAACTATTTGCTGACTCATTTCACATCACTCTGGATAATTAGGTCAGCAAATTGCCTGAACTGTAGGTGAATCAAAGTCAAAGAGAATTGTATGATGTCCTTGTTCTCTGTATTTATTTTACCACATAGAGATTTTGGTTGAACTTAGTCTTAGTCTCTTAGTCACCATGTCCACCATGTTGTATTTTCTAGCCAAGTGTCCCAGAGCAGCTCCCTGGAAGAGGTTCACCTGGATGGGGTCCCCCCCGCCCCTCGCTTGGTGGAGATGAGACGAGACCCAGTCCTGGGCTTCGGCTTTGTGGCGGGCAGTGAGAAGCCGGTGGTGGTCCGCTCTGTCACACCAGGTATGCTCACAGTTGACTATGAACGACAGTAAGTCAACAATATATCAAAGACTGAATGGGCACTTTCTTTCTTTCTTTCTTTTTTTTTGTTGTTGTTTTTGTTTTTTTGACTGCCCATTTGGACCTGGTCTTGACTTGATCTTTAAACTGCTCTGACTTGGACTTGTCGCGGTATCACCTTAAAGTGGCAATAGACAACTTTTTTGCTTTAACTTATCATTATGAAGTAAATGTTGATTGCACAATGTAATGGCTATAAAATGATGACACCATTGGCATTTAGATTGGTTCCCTATAAGCCTCGCTTTCACTGTGCAATTTAGTCTGCCCCCCGGGTACGATCTCCCAGGGGGGAAAGAAGGCTCGATTTACGGCACAAAGGAAGTGGGTCAACCATTGCATTGCAAAACCAAAACAGAAGAGGAATAGGTCTTTTATTTTCCAGTAGCTATTGGTAGCTATCCTCAGCTAGTGGAAATTATGGAACAACCAGAATAACTGTGGAAACTCTGCCTGGCAAAAGAAAAAGAGTCCTGTTGACAGAGGAGGCAAAGAAGGCAAAGAGAGAGAGTGATAAAAAACGAGGAAAAACAAGAGTGAACCCCGGACTGGAATTCACTCAATGGAGAGAGCTGCAGGACTTGAGAGGGTTCCAAACCGACTACCGGGTGTTTTACTCTATCATAGCACTGAGATCGGGGTTTCTAGTTCATTTTGGTCTTCTTACGGTTATTTCTTGCTTTGCACCAGCCTGGCTACTTTCCAAAACGCTACCGCTAGCAGCCAGAAAACAAACCAATTCAATTCAGTTGTATTTATACAGCACCAAATCATAACAGAAGTTATCTCAGGGCACTATAGAGCAAGTCTAAACGTTACTCTTTATATTATTATTTACAGAGACCCAACGATTTCCACCATGAGCAAGCACTAGATGACAGTGTTTTCTTCTACTCCCCCCTCCACCCCTACACCAACCCCTGTGTGAAGTAACACTCAAACTATGTTATTACTCAATATAAAATTGGAAACAACTGCAGTGTGTCCTGTGTTGTTGGTAGTAGCTAGGCTTTACTGAAAGCGATCTGTTTGACTTTGTGACAGTGGCACCAACAACAATACCACTTGAAAACGCTAGGGGGGTAAATGCTGAAAAGCTGTCTATTAAGTGGTCCTGACTGAATAACACATGGATCAAACGAGTGGAGTTTTAAAAATAACATGAGGGATTTTTTCCTGATGCAAAAGTCCATTCACATGCAAACAGTTACTGTAATGATTGTTTAGAAGGAAACCATGCAGACTGTTGGCTTCTCCTGCCTATGATTGCACAAGTAAGTAGTACTGACCCTGTGCAAGAAAGAAAATGAACACAAATTAAGTAGGAAGTATTGTTTATTTTGGTTGATTGGCTGATTGCCAAATTACCGCCAAACCACTGCTTATAGATCAACCAGTCAGCTCCAGTGGCTTCACAGTCACACACAGTGATTAGGCATCTCAATAATCAATCAGTGCTGAATACCAAGCAGACAACTGAGCTAATGAATATTCTATTTAGAGTTGTTGGCCAAGGAAAGGAATATATGTGCTTAAGGACGCTGCAGTTTATCAATGCTCACACCTATTATATGTGTAAGCAGAGGGACACACCCAAGCAAAGAAGATCTTTTTACAAATTATCTGTACGCTGCACAAAATCACACATACACACGTTTGCAGTGTCCATTCATCTGTTGTGGCACGTCATATATAATCTTTGGCTGACAGACTGACCTGCGGTGTGATCAACTATGGCTTGTTTGCACGTGTTTGTGTGTGTGTAGGTGGTCCATCCGAGGGGAAGCTGTTGCCAGGCGATGAGATCATCATGATCAACGATGAACCCGTCAGTTCGGCTCCTAGAGAACGAGTCATCGACCTCGTCAGGTGGATACAAAAACCATGGGGATCTGTCCGAATCAATAGTTTAATCGGGGGGTGGATTTTCTAAAGAAATACCAAAATCCTTCACCCAAACCCTGTACTGCATATAGTTTAGGTTTTATTTGTTCAGATTTTGATATATCCCTCTCTGAGATGTCTGCCTCCACCCTAATACAACGGTGGAGAGTGGAATGGCACGGTTATAATCCACTTGTATAATCCACTAACCTTCCGGTAAACAGTTGTCATTGAAACTACTTGTCATCGAAGAAATAGTCCCTGTGGAAATGGTTGACAGTGAGATCTGTGGATTAACCAGAGTAATCGGGACACTGTTCCTGGATAGAGACGTCCCTGTCAAATTTTTCAAATGTAATTTTTTTTTAATGATGTGAGCACCACAAGCAAAGTTGATCACCTTCTTTGTATTAAGGTGGCAGAGGCAGATATCTCAAAATCTCAGCACATTCAAACACAACTATCTGCATGAGTAGAAGGCTACATACATGGTGAGTGAGGATAATTAACCTGTAAACTATAAAATCCAATTCTTCATGCATACGCTTGTTCAGTTTTGAAACATAATGTGCCACTTCTGGACTACATTGCCTTAAAAGCCCACGTAAAATTAAAGTAAATGACCTTATTATTCCTTATGCACAGGCTGTAATTTTGAATTTTTTCATCATAAAAAAAAAAAGTAAACCAGTTTGAAACATTTGAAATGGTGGGATTAACACAGATTATAGCAAAAGAAAGAAAAATTCTTTTAAAATTGTATCTTTAATATCGCAAAACTATGGGAAACTCTAATGAAGTGCTTGCCAAGTATTAGTCATGCTTTACACCCATTTACATAATGCTTAGCTAATACAGTTCTTGTCATCACAACAAACATAGTCATCATCTTGTAACAGTCAGAAAAATAAATATTCAGAATTAATAAGAAGAAAGAAAATTTAAAAGCTTATTGCTATTTCGATGCACTCAGTTTACCGTGACTGAAGTTGTGTTTTGGTTCGCCAGAAATACTGTCACATGTTTTTTAAATGGGAAACTAATGAAAATGTATGTGTGTGTGTGCTTCTGGTTTTAACTGCGCCTACTTGTAAGTGGTGATTGCCAGAGGCATCGCATTCCATTTCATCCAAGATAATCAAGTTCCTGATGCATATCTGCCATTGTTGATCGCTGTGATTGCTGTTTTCTGCTGATTTTGTTGACTCTGTGATTCGCTGTCTTCTCGCTTCAGGAGCTGCAAGGAATCCATCATGTTAACTGTTGTCCAACCGTATCCCGTGAGTAGATAAGCTCTTGCAAAATGATCATTCTTGGAGCACACCGCAAGGATTGTATGCATCAGATATATTTATCAGAAAAGCATTTCTCTGCATATATGTGTATTCTCTGAATACAATGTTTTGTTTTCATTTGCCTCCTTTGTCTGCTTTATCTAGGCCCTGTAAACCACTTACACTAAACACTCTATTAATACTGAATTATCAGAAACATCTGAATCATGCTGACTTAGTATCCCCTGTCATGCCAGGGATGTTGCTCTTAATTATTACAACCTTTCTCTTGAAAAATTAATTCAACTCCATGAAGGACATTGTTGGGCCCTTGACATCATATTTGGGGAGGTATAGATTTGTGGCTTGTACCTCCAGTTTTATCTCAGTTGGAGCAGGCCTGTTAAACTCTGCCCTGCATTTAAAGGTTAATTCTCTACTTTCCTTGTCAACAAATCCCATGAAAAGATCAAGGCCACCAACAAATTGATCCTACTAACATATGTTGTCAGACAGAGCCTGATATAGCTTATTCCTCTGTGCCATACACCTCGAAAACTATTTGGACCGTTGCAAACATGCTCTTTCATTACCACTGACACTGGAGCTTTCTATCATATCCCATGATCTTCATCAGCAGATGGAGTTTGCCCAGTTGTGGACAATTGTTATTGTTTTGTCAAGTCCTGTCTCTAAGGTCAAGAATAGATTTCAACATGAGCACTGTTGTTTATGTTGAATCAATTCCACATACACTGTCCTGCTGCTGTAAATACCCAATAGAGAACCAAAGGTGTGTTAATCCACCGCTAAAACTAGTCCCAAACAAATGCGCTATTTTCTCCTGTTTTTGCAACAGTTGCTAAAAAGGACTGTGCCCAGCTATCTTAGGAAATACTGACCCTTACAGACCATTACAGATGCTTAGAAAAATTTGTAACCTGTTTTTAAAGTTTTACGTCTTCAGTAGGAGCAAATGTACCTGGGGTGTGACAGACAAGGAAGGGAAGTCAGAAAGTACTGAGAGATGAACTAATGCATTGCTGGTTTTGGTCTTTTCATGGGATTTGTTGACAGGAAAAATATAGAAAAACGCTTCAGCCTTTTCCTTTTAAAGGGGATGAAATGATCCTGCTCCATGCTCTTCTTAAGTTTATGTTGCGTTGCACCAGGGTTGTGTTTCTGGTAAATAAAACTGCGAAACAATTTGGTCACACCTAGTTTGCACTTCCCCAATTTCAGGAAATTAGAGGTTATTGTGTAAATGTTTATCGATTTCCCAATGTTACATGTAAAGCTAATGTGCTGGAAACCTGTTTTTTTCCCTCCTCAGTTGTGCATGTGTTTATGCTTCTTCTTTATCTCTTTCCCTCCATCTGCCTGTCTCTTTCTTCCTCTGTCTGTCTGTCTCTCTCTCTCTCTCTCTCTTTTTGGACGGTTGCCTCTTAGTCCCCTAAATCAGCGTTCATCAGTGCAGCCAAAAAAGCCATGCTCAAGTCCAATCCGGTCAAAGTGCGCTTTGCAGAGGAGGTCATTATAAACGGCCAGGTTCCAGTCAGTTCTACCACACACACACACACACACACACACACACTTATTTATGACCTATATAGGCAATGCCAGATGGTTGCCACTTACCACATAAGACAGACAGTTGAGTGAATGCCAGACAGATAAGACCAAATGTGACACAAAAATGTGTTATGACACTTTTGCTATAACTTCCTTTATGACTTCCTTTCATGTATTAAACCTTATTTTGTCTTCTGATAAAGTGACCACACATGCCCAGACTGAAAAGACTGATCATATTCCTCCTTTGCAGAACCCGGTGAAGGACAATTCTCTTCTGTTCATGCCAAATGTCCTGAAGGTCTACCTGGAGAACGGACAGACAAAGTCTTTTCGCTTCGACAGCAGTACCTCTATCAAGGTGTGTGTGTGTGTGTGTGTGTGTGTGTGTGTGTGTGTGTGTTCCACCCCTTAAGGCACACTCGACAAAATTAGCAGTCTCTGCTGCATCTATAATTACAAAGGGAGAAATTAATTTAGAGTGCAAATTAGTGTGTCTGTGCACACACATAGACCATGAAATTCAATCACTTTTTGAGTTCCATTTGTTTGAGCACCTCATTCATTCAGGCGAGGTGGCAAAGAGCATGTTTTCATTTTTTGACTTGTAGATTCTTATTCAGCTGTGATCCACTGTGGCCCCCAGCATGTAGTTTAGGAAGCAAGAGAGCTGAGTCGCTTCTTTTCTCAGCTTCACTGCAAATGCTGTAATGCTATCTTAACAAGGCCTTTAGTCTAATATTGAGTAATAAAATCTATTTTATCTTCTTAACCCGTAGATGCATTGGTCATTGGAGCCTACGCTCTTCGGTGGTTCAAAAATTACCTGTATTAGAATTCAGCGTTGTTGGTTTTTTACATTAAATATATGCTATCTTCATGATTTAATAGCAAAGTTTATTAAGTTTAACTTGTAATAAACTTAGAGTCTATCTTAGCTATGCTACTTAGCTACTAATCTAGCTAGTTAAGCTACAAAACTGCTTAGTTATGGCAACAGTTATCCAGTAACTCCACTAATGTTAGCTGGAAAGCTAATGTTAGCTGGCTATAAAGAAGGGTCATTTGATTATGTCTTTGACATAATTGTTATCAAAGTGTAAATGTTATGCAACAGCTGTCATTTAGTGATATTTCTAAGGTAAAAACTATATATTACATATATCAAATGTAACATTGTTGTAAAATAATGCATGTGAGTGGAGATATAAATGACAGATGAGATGTGGTTCACAGTAAATATAAAGATCCTGATAAATCTACATAGGAAATGTATATTCAGTTTAACTAACTTATGGGAAATTGGGGTAATGATACAAAAACTTAATTTTCTTAAAAAGTAAAATAGGTCAATAAAGAAAATAAATGGGTGGAAATCAAAAACATTATTTTTGAGGAATACCTGGAATATGACAAGCTGAAATATTTTTGTCACAGAAGTATTATAAAAAAGCATAAATGAAGTGGTAGCGAAACACCTTACTTACCCTGTCATATCTTGACCCTGTTTTGATCATATTTCGCACCTGGGAAAAACTGGTGTTATAGAAAATGACCATCTGAACAGAAGACATATTTAAAGTTATACATTTTCTCCACTCCACCCAAAGTCTTTTCACATTTCCACTTTTTCATGTTTTGTGATTTCTTTAGGTAAAGAAGAACCTTTTCTTTCTGTTCAGTTTCTGTTTTTGTTAGTGCATGAAGAATGTAAATGGCAAGCACAGAATCCAGATACACTTTGCACAACGGTCATGCATAGTGCGTAGTTATGTATTACGAATATGTTTCCCAACATGGAACTCTATAGTTGTGACCAAGTTCCATACTACCGGCTAATTCTAAGCAGATTTGGGAAAGTGACAAAATTAAAATACTCTAAAAAGTCAGTAAAAAAACCCACATTATTGATTAATTCGCAGAGAAGCATTGCAGTGCTGTAAAAACAAAATGGCAGATGGTGGTGATGTGTTGGCGCACACATCATTTCATGTGTTGTAACTATTAAGCAACTATTCTAATGAAATACTTGTGTGGTGCGTTTCCTTCAGGATGTGATCCTGACCCTGCAAGAGAAGCTGTCAATCAAATGCGCTGAGCACTTCTCCCTCGTATTGGAGCAGAGGACGGAAGGCTCTGGAAGCAAACTGCTTCTCCTGCATGAACAGGAGATGCTTACTCAGGTGGGAGATGTTTCCTCTTCGTTTACTTTCTTTGTCTCCTCTTCTGTTTGACACACACACACATCAACTTGCACGCACACATTCCTGCTCAGTATTCGAGCAGCATTTGGACCCTGGTGTCATTTATCAGCACTGGCACAGCAGGGGCGACAGCTCACATTACACCTACCATCCTCCTCCACACACACACACACACACACGCGTGCGCGCACACACACACACTCCCCACAAATGAACAAACACCACGCGCACACACTCACACACAGTCCCGGCTACATTCTAATGAGGTTGCGGGATCACAAGAGGACAATTTTAATATTCATACCACGCAGTTCAGATGGGAAGCTCTGCACGTGGAGCACCCAATGGCAGATGACTGTTTTAGAGTTGCTCTTCTCTGACATGCTTGATAAAACATATACTGTACTGTAATACAGCTGAGTGTCAGTCTTGGTGACAGGTGTATAGAAGAAGGCTGGTAGTCGTTGAATTAGAAAATAAACTCCCTCCTACTATATGCACTTGCACATTAAATCATTTATAATGCTGGGTCTTGTGGTTTTGTCTTGAATAAGAAATTTAATCAAATGCACAGACAACCACTGCAAGCAAGTTATTTTTTTCTGGGTTACTGCTGCTGAATTACTTGTGTGTCTGTAGGTTGTAAAGTGTCACATGCCACTTAGAACGCACTAAATACATTTACTCAACAACTGTTCTGAAGAAGTTTGAGTTACCTGTACTTTACTTGAGTATTTCCATTTTGTGCTAGTTTATACTTCTACTTCACTACATTTCAGAGGCAATTATTGTACCACTGTACTTATTACTATGGCTGCTACTAGTGTTAGTAATACTGATACTTGACTCCTACTACTACTGCTAATACTACTTCTACTAAACCAATAGTAATCTCACAGGTATTGTTTCTCATTCCATAACTACTACTACTACTACTACCACTACTACTACTTCCAGTACTAGAATGCCTCCTCCTCCCACTTATACTTCTACTATTTCTGCCACTGACATTAATGCTACTAGCCTGCTACTTCTTTTACTACTATGGCTTCTTCTTGATGAAGCCCCATGCCCAAAATTAGAACATCAATCACAAAATCACAGAATTTTTATTTTTATTTTTTTGTTCATTTTTTTGTTTACTTTCTTTCTTGACTTGACTTCCTCTGCCCCACCCATGTGTGCTTTGTACTTGCACCCAGTATCAGGACTGAAACTAGGAGCAGAGACTTACATGTTTATTAAAATGATGTTAAAATGTTGCATATACCACCTTTAGAACCAAACCTGTTTTTTTTTTCACTGCTTTTTCTTCATCTGTGCATGTGTTAAATGCTTTCTGTTCATCTATCACCCTCCATCTATCTCTTTCTTCCACTTTAATTCCCTCCTCTCTCGTTCGCCCTTCCTGCCTCCTTCCTCTGTGTCTCCAGGTGACCCGGAGGCCTGGCTCTGACAAGATGAAGTGTTTCTTTAGAGTCAGCTTCGTGCCCAGGGACCCCGTGGAGCTCCTCCGGAGGGACGCTGTGGCATTTGAATACCTCTATGTACAGGTGATCAAAGTCACCAGTAAAGTCCTAGAACTGATTCCGATTATTACATTAACTAAAACCTGTTCACTCTAATCAAATAAAATCCTGAAATAGGTGAATAATGTTTGTCAGCTTTGAGAGGGGAACGATCTACCAGACAGTTTGGAAATTATGTTTGGTAATTAACAAAGTTACTCAAATGGATTCAGATCAAGATCCTGTCAAGAAAAAAAACCTCATTTGCAAATAAAGTCCTCAAATAAACCCACTCTTGTATAAAGTACTTCTTTCTAAAATAATAAATAATAATGCTTCCCCATAGGATTCCTTTGATAATTAGTCAAGTGAAATTGCCTGAGAGAAGGAAAACTAATCATCTTTTCTTGTCAGAGTTCACCATTTTGTGCTTCCGAGTCCTTCATCAGGGACTGAAAACTGTATCCCTTTGAAGGAACAACTTATTTGAGCTCAGCGGGGATGCACTGCTGCTTGAATTGCTCGGTGGAGCGATGGAATGCACTTCACAAGCCCAAAAAGCTGACTCTGGGATTCTTATGTAACTTTGCTTCCTGCTTTGCCGTAGAGTTGTAACGATGTGGTCTTGGAGCGGTTCGGCCCGGAGCTGAAGTACGACGCTGCGCTACGATTGGCTGCGCTGCAGATGTACATCCTCACCATGACAACCAGACAGAGCCAGAAGGTCTCCTTCAAATACATCCAGTAAGTTTGCGTGTAAATGCAGTTGCACTTGTTTTACTTAATTATGATGCAGAAATTGCCGAACTAAAATCAAATATATTACTAAAACAAATTTAATGCAAAATTATCAACATGGCTTGCAAATTTACTGGGAGTTTTTCTTAGATTTTGTGGTTTTATTGGCATTTTTCAGCAGAGCAACTTAAATAGTTGAGTAGTACATTTTGTACATGAGGTTCTATTGAGGAAGCACTTTCCACAGAGAAAGCTCTTCTGTTCTGTAAGTGACAGCTTGTCTGAGGGTAAACGTCATCCATTTCTAGCTTTTGACTGCAAGTATTTAACCCATGTCTGGTGGAAGTAGTTTTTTTCCAAGGGTGACTTTATGCTGAAATCAATCTCCTCTCAACAGAAAGGAGTGGGGTCTGTCGCTGTTCCTGCCTCCCGCCGTGCTGTCCAGCATGAAGGAGAAAAACATCAAGAAGGCTCTCACACACATCCTCAAAACCAATCAGAACCTCGTGCCTCCAGGGAAAAAAGTAAGCAGCTCTCTTTGTCTTTCTTTGCCCTTGTTAATAAACTTCTGACACACGCACATGCGCACAAACACACTGTCTCTCTGTTTTCTGATGCAATATCCTAAAATAGCATCGCTGCCATGCTCTTACCCTTGTCAACCTAAGACCCTTTGCCGAGCTAGACCTTGAATGCTAATGTGAATAACAAGCAAATGCATTGTCAAACTGTGTGCATAATAAGATATTCATATTCACACACACATGTCCCACTCAGGGGCCGCTGATCCAACTTTGGCTGAACTTTTTAGCTCTTTGTGAAACTATTTTAATGACACAGGCAGGTACTGGTCTGTTCATTCTGTAACACCCATATTTACCTTGACTTGTACAAATCAGCCACATGCTAAAACAAAATTAACCCATGCAACAGTTTCAACTTTAGTGAGTGATTTACTATCAGCTGTCATGCAAATAAGGTTAGCTGCAAGTGAATCTCAGTTAGGCAATTAGAATACAGGAGGGCTATTTTAGTCTCAGAGAAGATACATACTCTTCCAAACTGAATTATAAGTGCTTATGGATGAGGCAAAAAAAAGTATTGTACATTGAAAAGTGTGTATATGTTAAGCCAACAACACTTGAATGAGCCACAGCATTGCACTCACTGCAGTTTATTTTGAGTCGATTCCACGTACAAAGTCCTGCTGCCGTAAATACTCACTAGAGCACCACATATGTATTAATCCTCGCTGAATATTATTACTCATTCTAAGAACTACAGAGCCTAGCTGTTTTAGGAAATAACTTTTTTTAATGACACTATATACTTTGGACCCATTTTTAAAGACTTACATCTTCAGTAGAAATGAATGAGCCGCAGACAAGGCAGGGTAGGAAGGTACTGAGAGAATTAACTTTTTTCTTTTCATGAGATGTATCACAATAACATATATCATTATATGACATGCCAATTCTCTCAGTGTGTCTGTGCTCTCGATGTGCATGTGTTTTTACTATAAAATACCATGCATATTTAGAGTGAAATCTGCAGTTTTCTAAATGAATAAATCAGACATAAAGGGTCATAACAATTTAAATAATCTCCCCCTTCAGTTTTACGTCTCATAGCTGACATACATAATAATAAGGTCAAAAGTGTATTCTTTTGTCATGCCCCAACATCCATCAGAGTTTGCACAAAAGCCATATGCATCATATGGATACATCAGATTTGTCCTTTTTATGTATGCAGATGTAATAGTGCTAGTTTTCATCACAAGCCAGTAGATGTTTGGATGTTAAACCAATGTTATGGACACATGAGGGTATGTTTATAGTGTTTATGTCTATTCATTTTTTACCATCCATGTTAATATAGGTCAGGCTCCTCTGTGATTGGTTGAAGAATTAACATAAAATAATAACAATAAAAGAGTGACATAAAGTAAAATTATGTATATATTCTAAAAATGTTGATGAGTGATGTTTGGGCAACATCACTCATCAGCAGGCAAATTAGCATTGCTCCATGCCCAACTTAATCTAGCTAATACAGCTTCATGTGAAGGAATGTAACTCAAGTCAAACACACATGAACATATATGTGTGTACAATGTCTATCAAATGTCCGTCATGCTAGGGGTATATTGATCTCTTCCCTCCAAGCCCGAGCAGAATGATGTGCTGGCTAATCATTTGCATTCACAGTGGCAGTTGATAGCCAGTCAGTTCATTAGGGAGACATACAGCCAAGCAGCACCAATGAACTGATATGCAATTCAAAACATTGACACTCCAAATTAGCTTTCTCATTATAGTCTTGAAGTTATCACTCAGCCGTCACCGAAAGAGGCTGCTCACCCAGTTTTGTGTAAAGGTGGTTAAGACTGAGCAAGAATTTCATAAAAACGAAATTATTTTTTTATGAAGATGCCTGGTTTTCAACTAGCAAGGTCAGACATCCCATTAGCCTTTTGTTTCTGAGACTGATGGTGAGGTAACATATTACTGGATTATACTCTGGACTAGACATATTCTTAAATTTAGGTGCAACGTCAGGAGAACATACAGTAGATATAGTGTACCATAAAAGTCTGACAAGTACTATACGTGGTTTTAAAGGCAGCTTGATAAATGACATATATACATGTTATTGTAGTCATTTTTATTCAACTGCTTTTGCATTACAAATGTGTTGCCTTCCCTGAGCATGTGGTGCTGAATTATAGGGACACTCAAAAACACAAAATCTCAAACATTCCTGTTGCATATAGATAAAACAAGGGGTAAATAAAAAAACAACACATAATCTGCTTTGTATAGAAATAGTTAACAATGAATACATAAAACATGTCATAGATATATAGACTGTATGTCTCATTGCAGTGAAAGCATCAGTACTTTGCAAAACTACATATTTGGTGCTTTTAAGTTTGGCACAAGAGGCACATATCCACAAGCAAGCCATAAAGAGCACTGCAGCGGAGCGGCTCAGATTTTGATTTGATCATTTGATTTGAATGATATGATGGGATATAATGGAAAATCAGTCGTCCAGATCAAAATGGCTTGAGAGTGCTTTACATCCTGACGTAAGACGACAAATGCGTCTGTTCAGGTTGAAGTGATTTCGTTTTGGATGCCAACTAATGTATTTCACTTCTCTCTGTGCAGCTGACTGCTTTGCAGGCCAAGGTGCATTACCTGAGGTACCTCAGTGAACTCAGACTCTATGGAGGGAGGGAGTTCCAATCAATACTTTTGGTAAGGCCCTTGGTTCTGGAAAGAATTTGTAAAAGTTTGAGAACAAACCTGAGTTTGGTTTAGAATCTCTGTCACTGATCTTTTAGGACAAAAGTTTGACATAGCTGATTTGTTTTTGAATTACTTTTAACTGTCGTATGTATACACACTACTTTCTGTAGCAAGGGGAGAAACAGACAGAGGTGAAGCTGTTAGTGGGCCCACGTTACGGCATCAGTCATGTCATCAACACCCGGACGAACCTAGTGGCACTATTGGCTGACTTCAGCCATGTCAACCGCATCGAGATCCTCACTGAGGATGAGACCGATGTCCGACTGGAGCTGCATGTTCTGGATGTCAGGGTGAGCACAGTTCTGTCTGAAAACAAAATCGGCAGTAAATATTATTTTGTCCTACACAAATGACAGCACCTGTTGTTTTTCTTTTCTTTCTTTTTTGTTTTTTCTCCCTCTCTCCACCCTCCCTTTCATCTTTTTTTCACAGCCCATCACACTGATCATGGAGTCGAGTGATGCAATGAACCTGGCCTGTATGACAGCAGGCTACTATCGCCTCCTAGTGGACTCAAGGAGATCTATCTTCAGCATGCCCCACTGCAATAGCACTGGAGGGGATGACACTAGTGAGTTATTATCAATTATGTGTGCATGTATGTGTGTGTGGTTAAAATAGTATATATTAAAAAGAAATTAATGGAAGCACAGGTCCCTCAAGGACAAGTTATGTTACTCATTTATTCAAAAATGCAATCTCACATAACACGCTATCTGGCAATAGATTAAGTACAGTTTTACTTGTGAATGTTGTAGAAACAAGTGGCAAGGTCTTTGTCTTGGCAGAACACTCCATATAAAATCATTAAAACATGTTGAGAAGATTAAATGGCTTAAAAATGTATGCTTTACAGTGCAGCATAAAATCTGAAAAGTCTTGAAGTGAAGCACTCAGAAGTCTAGTGAAGAGGAAGCAGCCCCTTTAAAATTGAATCAACATAAAATATAAAATGCAAAGTAATAAGACCTTGTATTGCTGCTGTCTGCAGGTCAGGATCGTGTCCTGGAGTGGCCATACAGCACATCTTTGGGGGACAACGAGGAGCCATCATCCAGCCAGGGAGAGGTCTACAACAGGGACTCTGAGTATTCAGACAATGGGCAGAGAGAAAACAGCATCTCTCCTTACTTCCATGAACCCCAAAACCCTGACAGAGACCTTGGGACACGGAGAAGTCCGTTGCCCCCTCCTCTTCCACCCTCTACCAGACACAAACCTCAAGACTCACCCCGGAGCGCCAAAGTGTCATTTATTTTTGGAGGGGACCCACCCTTGAACAAGGCTAAGAACTTAGGCTATGAAAGACTACTGTCGAGTCCTGAGGTACCCGAGCACAGACCGCCCTACTTACACAACAACACAGACTTTCAGCCACAGGACAGGATGCCATTTCAGTTTAGTGGTCTGACGCATGTCTATAGTAACATTATAAGTGAGGAAGGTGGTGAGGAGCCACTGCTAAGGGATCTGTTTTATCGTGACACAACGGACGATGCAGAGGATGACGACGATGCTTCCTGCGAAGAAGACTCCACAGGGGGGACACCAGTGGGTGACGACAGAGGAGGTGGAGATGAAAACTGTGGTAACCAAGGAGGAGGGTTAGCCACGGCAGCCGGCAAAGCTACCTTCCTCACGTTTTCTGGTTCTACTGATGACATCATCGACCTGACGTCACTGCCTCCTCCTGAGGGAGACGACGGTGTTGACGATGATGAAGACGACACACTGCTGGAGACACTCAACCTTGCAATCGCAGCTCCACCACCAGGCTTTCAGGATAGTTCAGATGAGGACACAGCATCTGAGGGAAGGCCACTAAGCACACATGAAAATGATGATATCCCAGTATCGTTAATTGATGCCATTCCAACACATAGGGAGGGGGAAGGGAGCAGGGGAGGGGAGAGAAGGCTGGAGAATGCGGTCATGAATACTCTACAGGCACTGGAGGCTCTGTCTGTCTCTGAACAGAGGCCTCCCCCGCCACCACCCAACAGTAACAATCCAGGTCTGTTGAATACTAATGCAAGCACAGTAATGCCTACAGTCTACATTTGATAACATTTAGACCACTATAACTTTGTGGGATTTTATCTGTGTTTGTTTTATCAGAGAAAAGTTAAAAATTATTGGATTGTAACTGTTTTTTATTAGTATTTGTCTTAATAATGTGTTTTCTCCCTACATTCAGCTTTAATTTTCTTTGACCTCTTGCCCCTTTAAGTTAGGGGCAGAACAGAAACTTTTTGTATAATGTGCCTTCTTATGAATTGCAAATATAATCATAGCTCTGTGTAATATTTAATACAGTACACATTCAACAGCAGTTTTACTTGAATGACCCATATTTAACTATATATCTCTTATCTTCTAGGTGTTTACACATCTCGAGGCTTTAGTCCAGAGTCGTCCTCGGATTCTGGCAACGAGACCAACTCCTCAGAGATGACTGAAATCTCTGAACTGGCTGCTACTCACAGGCTCAGTGAGAGCCACATGCGTCTTCTGGTGGCCACAAGGGAAGGGTACCAACCTTTACTTGAGGAGAAAACAGAATTCCCCGTCTCACCCAGCACAGGAGGAGCGATACAGAAGAAACCCCGTAGTCCAACACGGCACCTTCAGCCTCCAGCAGTTCCTCCAAGACGGAGTCCCCAATTGGACACTGCATCATCAGGGCCAGACAGCTTGGAGGTGAGGTCCCAGACTAACCTCTCATCCACTCTCCAGCGCCCAAGTTCAACCACACCAGGAGGCAAGCATCACAAAAAGTCTGCAGACTCCAGTGGGAAGTATAACACCTTCAGCACAAGGGAAGGGCATCGAGGTGAGAGTAGTGGGAGCCGCAGCCGTCTTGACTTGGACCAGCGCATTTCATTCTGTGAGCGGGGGGAAAGTCAAAGACGACAGAATTCTTTTTTGGCAGAAAATTCTGCAGCCGAGGGCCGTGGAATGAATAGCCTCCCCCGTGACCATAACAGAATTCCCCGCCCTCCTTCCTCTACTTCTGATCGCCTGTTGGATGTTGTCAACTTGCGGGACTGTGGTGCAGATAATGGAGCTGCGGCTGTTGAGCAAGATGAACATCTAGTTGTAGCATCATTGCTGTCCCCAGCCAAAAAATCCAGATCAGGGGGGTCAGACCAGGGATCGGATGTACAAAGTGACCATCAGCCGATTTCTAGACAGCAGAGTGTTGCACGGTTGTGTGAGTACCATCTAGCAAAACGGATTTCAAATTTGCAAGGAGAAGCCCACAGTTCACTACAGGGTTCTCTGTGCTCATCACTGGATGCTGGTGGCAGCACGAACAGTAGTGCCTGTGCCACCCCAACTGACTCACCACTTGGCCCTGATGCAGTTGAATCAAAACACCACCATTTGCAAAGGCACCCACTTTCTAATTCCTCTTCCTCATTACTAAGGGTGCTAAACTATGAAGATAACAAACCTGGAATCCCTCGCGGCATCCCTGGCCAGAGCACTCAGGGAAAAGACCTCCACCCTCATGCAGACCCGGCCCTCCTTCGGAAAATGCTGCCCAACATTCACCCTCCTGCTGCTGGAGCTGAACAAGGCCGCCCCTCCTCAGCCACACCGTCTAAGCATAAAGAGACCACAGGTACTGGAAGCAAAAGGTCCCACAATGATCTGCATGCTAAACAACAGGCTTGTTTTAAGGGGCTGAACCAGAAAGAAGGCAGTGAGGCCTACAGACAACTGATTAACTATCTAACAGTCAGCCAGATGCATCAGGGAGGGAAGCTGCACAGTGCAGGCATGGGAGGGGCAGTGAAAAAAGACACCAGGCGCTTTATCACTAGCAACCCTCAGCTTGTGGAAATGGTTAAGAATAGGGGGAACACCATCGCCCGCTGCCCATGTATGCCTTCCTCCATATCATCCCCATTCCTCAGCCCAAATTTAGTAAACTCTAATGCGGCCACCATGCAGCTGGCAAGTAAAAATCCACAGTCATTCCATTCGGCCACACTTCCTGCCAAACTCAAGAGGAGTCCTGACATGCATGCTCAGACACTGAATGACAATCTAGATTTCAGGCCAGCTACTGCTGAGAGGAGAAGCTCCTTTTCTGGCCTGGAAAGTGAACTAGAGAGGAGTGGTTTGGACCCAGAGCACTTCCTGTCACTGTATAAGAGAGAAGGCTGTATCAGCCGTGATGGGGGATTCATTACAGGTGGAAAACGCGAGGGTGGGGGTACCACTAACCGTCTCCCACCTCGGTCAAGAAGTCAACCTAGTGGCAGCACAGAGGACTGGTTCAGATCAGACCCGAGGGCAAAGCATGCAGTTCGTCAGTCTTCTCATCCTCGTCCTAATGATTCTCTTTGTTTCTCTGCTGCCCCCAGTGTAAGTGGTCAACGAGCAGACCTCAACACCATCTCACTCGGAAGGGGAGACCACCCTTCAGCTTTTATCAGGCAGGCATCTACTGGCACTAGGGTTTGCATTGCATCTCCAACTCCCAACCCACAATCTCCACCTCCTCCACCACCTCCCCCACCACCCCCTCCTCCTCTTTCCATGCAAGCCAACACTAGCTCCAGCAACTCAGGATGCACACAGGATTGCAATCATTCCATCCAGTCCCGGCAGAATCAGAACCACATTCAGGCTGTTACCCCAACCCTGTCACAGATAGATCCCTTCAGCAATAACCTGCAACGGGGCCGGGAGCTCAAACGCAGCTCCAGCAATGTGACTGCCAGTTCTGGTAGTGTGGAAGTTCTGTTTGATAAGCCCACCCGAAGCCGGAGCCAGCAGCCCTTGTCACCATCTGTGCCCCAGCAAGGTGACACCAAAGTCCAGCGGAGGCCATCAAGGAAGCGGCTCTCCAAGAGCTACTCCCAAGGCTCTGTATCTTCCCACACCACATGCTGGTCTACAGGCTGTAGGGTAGACAGTAGAAGAGCATCTGTGGCATTTCCATTACAGAAAGACGCTAAACACATGAAGGGCTCTCAAAAACTGGACACCAGTCCCTGGAGATGCAATGGGCCTTTTAGCTACTGTTTCTTTAAACGTAAGAATGAGGGTGAAGAGGATGAGATTGAGTGGGAGAGGCCCAGACGAAGCCGTGGTGGGAAGGATATTGGTAATGACGGTGCCGCTGCATCAGCCATGTTGCCCTATGGCTCAGCAGTGGATGCAGCTGAGGAGCAGCTGTATGGGGAGGTCCTCAATAATATGAGCTTTAGTGATCGTCTTGCACGAATCAATGCCCTCAAGGACCGCATGTATGGCTTCCCTTCCGGCTTCACTGATGTCCGCCGTGATGCCAGTGAGCTCATTGCACTGGTGAGATCCAGCGTAGGTCGCTGCGATCGTGGAGCCCAGATGCCTCTCCAGGATGTATCCCAGTACAAGCAGCTCCTCTCTGTTGAGTCGAAAGAATTAGGCCGGGCATGCCGGAGGATGGCACAGGCCCACGGTAGTCCTGAGGAGATGCTGCTAGCTGTAACTTGTAGCTTCCAGGTGCTATGCTGTCTCTGCGAGGCTTGTATGTGTCTGGTTAGGGGGCTTGGAGCCTCAGCCTCACACCAACAGAGAGAGGTTGTGGCAAAAGTTGACGAGGTTGTCATGAACTATATTTGTTTGCTCAAAGCGGCTGAGACTGCCACCGTGGGAGCACCAGGGGAGCACAGCGTGAAAGCCCTGGTCCGCCACTCCAGTACCATGTCAGCCATTGCTAACGCACTCACCCGCTCCCTTAAAACACTGCTTAGCAAGTAGAGGCTACTCCTTATGCTTTATAGTGTGGCCTACACAGTCAGTACAAATCTTTCTTTAAGCATCTTGTTATTTTTGAGTCTGCTGGAATCATATATTTTTCATATAAGATCTAGACGGTCTCCATATCAAAATCAATAAAGTGTAAGACTTGTTGCAGTTAGACTTAACATTAAAGTTACATAAAACTCATAAAAAGATGCTGAAAGGCAGCCCTATCTGACTGCACTTGCTTTTACTGATGACAATATTGTAATGTATATTTACAAAGCCATACTGTCACAGACCTTTGTAATATGATATGTACCTAATAGATACCCTTTTACCTGTGCATTATGTAACTTATTAAAAAAAATGTATATAATGTACAATATAATTATATTATTTGTCGTAGCAGTTTCAAGAAGCCATTGAGTATTCAGCTTAATTTGCTTTAATATTGTACAGGGCTGGAGTGAATTCACTTTCATTTCAATCAGTTCATAAAGTGCAGTTTTACTACAGATATTTATAATTGTAATTATAACCATTTACCTGTAGAAATATGAGTAAAAATGTGTCACTGTCAGTCCAGCGAGGAAACTGTTGCTATCATTTTATTCACGCGATAAATATTAGATTGAATTTCTGAATGAATGTGTAAAAGTGAACTGATTTCAGCCCTGTTGCATTACAATGCAGTTGTTTTTTTTGCAAGATGACAGGAAGATTTGTGAGAAATGAAAATACATGGACACTAAAATTGCGCTGCATTTACCACTGCTTCATATTTTACCACATAGGTTATTTTCAGATAAGAGTAATAAACAGTAAATAATAAACTATTCCCCAAAAAACTAAATATCTAAAATTATCACAATACTATAATATTATGAATTTAGAAAACATTTTAATTTATTAAGATATATTTCAGATTGACCACTGTGTTAATTATATCTTATTTTTACGCTTTTGTGTTTTATTATCATCTGTTTTGGAATACGTTCTGTGCTTGAATGATTTATGATTCCACACTATGTATCAAGATTCAGTTTTGTCTCTTGACAAGAAATTATATTCCTGTTTTTTTTTTTTTTCAATAATCCACCAAACTATTAAAAACATTTTACAGTTATTTGTATGTCTCTTACCATGTGTCTGTAACATACAATCACCACGATGTGTTTTGAGCATTATTCCATCTTAGAATAAAAATACAACAGCCAATAATTTGATGCATTTCATAAAACTACTACTGTGTGCTTAAATCAAAGCTCTCATGGCAATATATGGTATAATAATTATAATGCATGTTGCAAAAGCATGCATTTTGATAATATTCATACAAACATAATTGGTTATGAGGCTGTTCATATTATAACAGGATACTATGTGATTGAACAAACCACTTTTTAAACTGAATGCAACATGCACATCTATTCGAACATTTTTTCCTTGGATCCTTTTTTTATCTAGTGCCAGATATTATGTTAATACATGCATTCAGGAAGTTTCAAGGTGCCTTTTACTGTTCTTTTGACTAGTTCAAGGGTCCATGACAACTGAAGGGCTGCAGATAGTACTGGAGTTCAAGCCTCTCCATGGCCTATTGTGTCTCTTAGTAGATATTACAAAGGGTAATTTGACATGACTATAGCATTCATATAGTCTGCATGACATGAACGCCATTATCAATGTGTGTGTGTGTGTGTGTGTGTGTGTGTGTGTGTGTGTGTCTATAATTCATTCACAGTGTGATGTGCACGAGGAAAGAATCCCTAGCAAGTGTCACCTGATTGAAAACAAAAAGACACTATTATCCCAACAAGAAATTTCAAAAGATCAACCTCATACAGTTTGACCTGGTCCAGGTTAGTGAGCAAGCATTAAAACGAGAAAAATACACTGCCAAGTACAAGGCTTTGTTAGTATAAAAATAATATCAAAATTATATTTAAAATTTTGTTTTAGCAACATTAAGATTCTGATAAGACACAAAATGAATGAGATTGGGGTACTTACAGTTTATGCTTCATATGTATGAATCATTTTTTAACACTATAGTGTATGTTGTGTATGGCCGCGCGCGCTTACCAATGTGTCCATGCGTGCACGAGCGTGTGTTCACGTGATCTCTTTCCCAAACACAGCAGAGATGTGGGGGGAGGACAGTGGCCACCTCATTTGCATATTGGGCGCTTGTTCTACACATGCTGCGACGCTTACCAATCAGGGCTGCACAGGCAGCAAACCACGCCCCCGCGGCAACTGGTGTCGCGCGCCTCATCAGCATTGTACTGGTGGCGGGGCAAACAGAAGTTGTTAGTTTCTCCTTACCTCCACTTCGGCAGACTTCATAAATGCGGGGATTTTTTTTGTATCGCTTAATAAAATTCAAGCAAGTTTGTCTTTGCGAGCTCGAAAACGGCATTGACCCCTGTGAAGGAGCTGCTGACTGCCGAGTTCACCAGCTGAAGCCAACTAGTACTACCGTGGAAGAGTTGTTGTTGGGCACCCCGTGGGGTTTAAAGTTCAGCTAACAGTAGCGTCACTGGCTACTAGCAGGTAGTTAGCTATATATCTTAACCGATTAGTTTGGTCACAATGGCAGCTGTGTGGCATCCACGACGTGCCTTGGTGGAAATACCTGCTCCACAGCCCAAAATTGCAGGTAAGTCTGAAAAATTATAACTTATTTTTTTGGGCTGCGAAATTTGCTTGAACTTAAGGTTAACTTCTTTGTGTAGGAGGCGCCACTTTGCTATCATGCTAATGTTATCAGAAGCGCGCGTACTCCCAGGATTAAGTCAGTTAGCCGATAATATGTTATTGTTAACAGTAACTTAAATGTGGACAACTGCGTCAACTTTCCAAAATTATGGTGGTGTACATTTTCATTGCTGCAAATAACATTGTAGGACATATTTAACACGAGCCACTGTCACCGAAAGAGTAACAATTAACGTACAAAGTTTTAATTTTCACATTTTTTCCAGCTCGAATGAGGAGGTCCTACCTAGAAATCCTAAGTACTCGTTTGGCTCCATCTCCACTTCCAAGGGGGAGAAACACAACTACAAGTACAAAGCGTGTGCAGTCATGTAAGTACAAAGCAAAACTGTTATCAGTCTACCTGCAAAACTATGCGAAACATAGTATGATAAAGGAAATTATGTGGAAGTGTAAAGACCGGTGGTTTTCAGTGTGTTGTCTTCTACCACTCCTGTTTCCCTTGCAATTCAGTGTTGGTATTTTACTACTTTTACCTGTCCACTAAAAAGACATTTCTGAAATAAATGCCCCTACTGCCCCCAGTAATTGTCGGTTTTCCCCCTGCCCCCGTTTGCTGTGGTCTGTTATTGTCCTAATTGTATCCCTTTGTTTTGCAGTGGACTTGTCCATTGGTGGGGTGTGGAGTGGGGGAATAGAGGAGCAGTGTGAGAAGATGGATGAGCACCACACCCCCCTCTCTAAACAGCAGCTTGTACAGCTAATCAGATCCCTCATCTTAGTTGAACAGGTATGCATCCTGGCCATTTCACATGACCATATTAATAAGATAAGATGGAAAATGTTTCAGCAGACATTTAGATCTAGAAGATGTACTACTCACTACATACAATGTAATCTTGAAATATGCTGTGTTTCATTGCATCCTAGAGCCAAGAGCCCAGGATCCTGGCATCAGACCTGAAGTATCTCCAGGAAGACCTGCAACTTAAGAAAGCAAATGTTTACAGATCAATACCCTACTCACGTCTTGGCTCCAACAGGGATGCTCACTGCTACAGAAAGGCATATCCCTACTTGTTGGCGTTCAAAGTAAGTATCAGTGGTGTTAGGGCATGTTGATATAAATGTTGACAGGTTTTGGAAACCTGCAGATTTTATTTTACTTGTATACTGTCCAATTTGAATTTGCAGGAAAGTGATGTATTTTATTTTAGACTTTGACATGGAGTCGTTGGCTCTTTAAGCACATCCCTGCTATTCTTTTCCAATTAAACTTTTTTGTCTTCGTAAAGTGAATTTCTGTCATGGATGTATTACAAACTGCTCCATATGTTGCCTCAGTGTGGCTCTGTGAGTTGAGTTTCATTGTGTCATCCTAATCTGTTACCTCCTTATCCTCCCCCTCAGGTTTCGTGTCAGGAGTGGGGCCAAGTTCTTCTGAGGAACAAAGAGTGGGACGCTGTGTTGGAGCACACAATGATGGCGTGGCGCTACACCAGCGAGTTGCCGCAATGGGATACAGCAAACCATAACGCTCTCCGAGAACAGTGTTACAGCATTCTGGCAGCCCACAGCCTCACTGCTCTCCAGCACTACCACCCTGAAACCAACAGAGGACGAGAGCTGCTCAGAAAGTAACGCCTACATTTTTGAGGGCCTGTTAACAGTCCAGATATAGCTCTTAAACAACGCATACAGTGATAGTGTATGCACACTAATTATATATTCATTATAATTGGATTAAGGCAATACTCAACAAGGAAGTTAACATGATTTGGATGTGTAATTTAAGTATTTTGCCTTCATGCACACATCTTAAAGGTCACAGAGTGAACCAGAAACTAAATGGTGCGTCGGTACACCAATAAAGGCACTTCATTTTCCTTTTATTTCGTGGCACTAATGAGATGTTTAGTGCAGGCTGCACACATCCTTCTGAACAATAACCTGATGCTTAAACAAAATGGTTCATCTCAAGTTACTTGGGATCCAGGCTACAGAAAATCCTGCTTTTTGTAAATTATTACCTTTAAATCTTTAAGCATTTTTGACCGCTATAGGGCAGAAAAATCTCAAAACAAATTCACAGCAGAAACTGTGATGTACTTGCTATACAATTTGCTTGCCACGTTCTATTTGCTGACGTGTTAGCAACCCATTGCCGACATAAATATCAAGCTGAAGCAATGCAACTTGGGCATCCTGCTGTCGTCCTGTCTTGCCACCTGTTGAATGTAAGTTAACTTGCCTTTTAGCCCTGGGTTGGTACACCAGCCCCTGAGGAACTTAGCTGGATCCTTGCTAGAAGTTCCACTTTTTTCACCAGCCGGGTGTTTACTTCAGCCCTTTCTGGGATGCATAAAATCTCCTAGTGTATTGTGCTTATCAGTCATTTTTGATTATTTTAAGTGCTAAAGTAAGGTTCAGAGTATAACCTCAAAATTATGGTGGCCTATATTCTGAGGTAGCTGGTAAAGTAAACTTGCTAGCTACAAATTTGCTTTCTGTTACTACCTAGCGTCTTGATGAGCTGTGAAAACTAGATGCTATCAAATTCATAGGTTTATCATTTTCTTACTGGTGGCCAGGGTTGTTGTAGTTGCTCCTGAAAACCTAACGGGTGCATTGTTAGCGTTAATAGAAATGAGATGGTATCCAGATGAAACCTGTCTAACAGACGATTCTTTGTTTCTCTCTCTAGGTTGAAGATGGCTCAGTTGCACAGCCAGTCAATTGTGCCCTGTATTCAGGAGTTACAGAGGATTATGGGATGTGCTAATGACTCGTCCATGGATACGCAATAATGCAAGAAAAACACTATCTAACCAGCTGGTTACACCCCAGTTTAAAGTGTGCGTCGATTATCTAAATGATTTATTTGTGGTATAGCGGCAAAAAATTTTACATGGTAATGTTTGTTTGGAAAAACCACTACAGTATTCTTCTAAAGGGCAGGGTAGCAACAGAAAATGTAATAAGCGCCAGATAATGCAGGTTTCAAAAGGGAATGAAACCCACCTTCTAAATGGTTGAAAATGCAGTAAAACCTCTTATTTAATCACATTGCATTTTTATATCAAATGGAAAGTATTATTATGAGGAGTAACATTTGTTGCATGACACACCTCATAATGTATTTGTTTATGTAACATTCCATTCATATGTTACCTAACAGCCTATTACAGAAAAAATGTTTTCATTTTGAAGGACCATTCACATTCTGAGAAATGTTGCGTTAGGTTGGTGCTTAATAATTAAAATTGTCTGTATATTTTTAGAACTTCGTATGAATAACATTTGCATCAACCATTGAAATGTTAATAGTATGAAATGGCATTTCTTGTTGCCTTCTAAGGGTGTGTGTACTGTATATATGTCCTTGATGCTGTTCACAATACTTGAAACTGTGGCCTTTGTTGTCTTTGACTGTAGTTATGTTTTATATGTATGTCTTGTTTATAGAGAATCGTCTGTCACTGATTGCACTGTTGCTGTTTGTCCTGAAAACTTGAACATTTTTGATAAAATAGACCCCTAATTTCAATAAAGTCATTACTTTGTACTTGTGAAAGGCTTGTTCATCTGTCGCGTGTTTTGGTCTCACTGTATCCTTAATCTCTGTATAGTCATAAATATCAAACAGCCTTTTTCCACGTAGTCCACTAGGGGAAGTTAGAATCCCTTTCATCTGTATCGCCTCTGCAACTTCCTTGTATGAAGGTTATGTTTTAATTCTACATTTAATAACTAACTATAAATGACCGAAAACCCCTGGGTGCTTTTTTTGGACTTTAAATTGCCATGCTTATTTCAACCCTCCAAATAATCTTTATGCTCACAGTATAGTTTTGTCATTAGGCTAGTTTTTGTCTGAAATTGATTTGTAGGCTGTGGATGTTATTAGTTGGCTGGGATAGCTGATTTGTAGACTGGAGTTTGCAAAGCACCTTGATTGGAGACTGCCATGTCTTAAAGATGGGTCATTGCATTAGATAATAGGATTAATCGATCAATGCATTGATCATTTGTCCATTCTGGCAGTGTGTGAGCTCTGCTCTTTGAGTTACCATATTATACCACTAGGTGGAGCCCACATTGCACCGCTGTAATTGGAGTCAAGCTTGTGACTTCAATGGAGAAGCAATGTTAATACCACTGTAGAAACAGCTGTTGCCATGGCGCTTTGTAGGGTGAATATTAAATACTTTTAAAATGCTATTTAGGGTTCAAGATAATGAACGGGAGGCTGATAGGGTGAGAGGCTGCTGGCTTACATGCAGACTTCCTGCTGTGCAATTTCTTTGTCAGAAATAAAGAAATTGCTGTAATATTTATTACTCATGGGGACATCTATAGTGACATTGTTGTCCTTTGGGGATGTTGATCTCCTATGATAGCTCTACAATTTTTCTGTAGAAAATATACTGTACCTTTAGTATTCGGCTGTGATGTTTGTTCATTAAAAATCAGGATTAATACTATTATTTGTTTCCAGGGTATTGCACGGAGTAGAACGTAGTAATATCACAGCTATGGCAACTCAATATATATCAATGTGGCCAACCCACTGACGTAGATATATGGTGTTAATTTGTAAATTGGAGATTAAATTGGTGAGCTGGTGGTGGTTCAGACTCCCACAATTAAGCCCACATACACTGGCCTACATCAAATCCCTCTGGAGTCTTTCTTGTTTCTCTCTGTCTCACTTTATCTTTTGTTGCCTCTCATTACAGGAAAAAATAATAACAAAATAGGGGATAATACCATGGGGTGTTTTTCCAAGCCAACACAATACATTAGCTATCATGGTTTGAGAAAAAAGAGTAGCAGCATCATATAAATTTAGTGGCAATAATCTCAAAATTGTCTCTGCAAATGGTTCCTTCTAGAACTAGGAGCCATTTCACATATGCTGTAAATGCATGGCCTGGTTTTCACCTGAGATTAGTCCTCCAAGCAAATGTTTTTCAAAGTGGGATCCAGGGGATTTCCTGAGCTACTTTAGAGGCTACCAAGAAGTCCTTAGCAAAATCAGAAGCACAGAATTGAATGTACAATGAGGAGTGTTTTGTAGTAAGCACTGTAGCTTACTGATCTTGGCACTGTAGAAGAAACAACCCTTTAAAGAGGTCTGAGGCACACTGAAGTAGTGTAGAAGTTAAAATGTCTTTATTATGACATGGCTGCAAAGATAAAAAACAATCAATGCATTACAGCTCCCCCGTGCCTTGGATGTTTTTTTTAGGTTGCCTTCACTACGGTGCCAAGATCAGAGAGCTACCAGCTACAAAGACAGACCCCCCCGTTTGTTTGCCTTTCTGCATAGCTGTTGCCCTTTCATAGAGCAGTAAATTCTATATTTTACCTCTACACTGTAAACACCCCAAACAGTGCTCCATTCAGCTTATCCAAAATCAGCAATAGTTTATGTACCCAATACATTCTGTCACTAGAGGTTAGCCCTGGTGAGAATGTAAGAAAATTTCACTATTTCATTTGCTCATTATCTCCCAAGTAGCTCCAGAGATAGTGACGCAGTTTTGTATTAAGCCGTAAGTAACAAAAGAAATTTCAGGACTGGGACAGATTCTTAATAGGAGTTGGTCTAAGGCCTTATGTATATCTTTTTGTTATTTCTTAATATGAAATGTTTTGGAAGATAGATACCCAGAGATAGAATTGAATAGCTGGCTTTTAATTTTATAAATTATTGAGCCACATTTTCAGTTTGTGTTAATCGTCTATTAGAGATGCATGGCATCTAGCATTCATGCTGTTGATAGTGTAGTCTCTTTTGTACTTTTGTGGATATCTGTCTAAAAAGGATGGGAGTTATTGTCACACAGAGATATTGAAGAAGTACAGTAGCTGTTTTCTAGACTACCTATTTGCGGCGATGTTTCACAGCATGGAAATACCCATCGTAGAAGAAGCATCTATTTACAATATAATACAGCCACAAGATATATTTCCTTTCGATATGGGAGAAGCTGTTGCTCCACTGTTGATATTGTTCTCTCCACTTACACATGCAAACCAAACCTGTGAAGGCTGAGGCCTATGAAGGTATGAAGCCTTGGGAGGACTTAAGGCGAGTGGGCTGAACTTGCACATCATTTCCAGATAAGATAGTTTAGTCCCACAGATAACTAAAGAAATCATGTTAAGTCCTTTCCACTTGGAAAGTCAGGAATTTTGAAGCTTATCTCCAGGAAGTCAGATGAAGTCAGGCAAGCCCCATGATAGCCTAGTTTACACTACGAGTTGTGACGTTTCACTCTAACACATGATTGCCATTAGGAGATTAATGGCAATTATATCCATATTACATAATTGACTGGCATACTGTGGATTATAGGATACTGAGGGTTGCAAAAAAAACAGCAGTGTCGACCCATTGTGTTTACAGTGTGTTCTTAAAGAGTTGAAAAAAATGTAGAAACTCACAGATTGCAGAAGTAGATGGGGCAGGGCGAAAGAAGATAGGGTGTACCAAAAATAAGTAAGTAAGTTACAACACTTCATCCCAAAATAGCTTCTGCAATGCCCAGGACATCACAGATGGATTGTGTTCCTGAGATATGAATAATTCCCTCTCGGTAGAATGTGAGGTTTACATCGGTGGTTTTTAATTCTGGACCTCAGGATGCACAGCTGTGCTACTTTTCATTCATCTTCAGCCACCTAAAAAAGGGGCTGATTTACACCTGGGATGCCAGGTGAGTGTAATTAACGATAATTAGTATTATTATTAGCTGTGAGGATAGAATACTAGCTTTACGGCGTCCCAAGGAGTTACAGAAGCGACTGAGAGTGAGTGAACACAGTGACTGAGTCTTTGTACATGACTTGAATAGTCTTACATAGTTAAAGTCCTCTCATAGACATCTGTACTGACATTCTAACATCTGTTGCTGCAGCTTGGGCAAACAGATGAAAGAAAGCGTGTTTGATGCCATGTAGCCCAAATTACAATGATAAATCCAAAGACCTGAGCAGGTACCAAGGACACTGATAAGAACAGCAAGGGCAAGACTTGCTGCCACAGTACTGGAGATGTCCTTTACTGTCTTATATTCTAGGTTCCAGGCTCCTTGAATTAATTTTTGTGAAAGTTCATGTTTGACTAGGGGGAAAGTGTGCTGATCAGAACCATTAGGTGCGGTTGAAAGCTCCAGAAAACCTAGGAAGTGGACCTAGACTGGACCTAGAGTGGACTGTTTCTTGGCCAATTAGTGAGTATTAGAGATGCTTGTAGGTTGATTTTGTTACCTTCGGACAAAGCCAGGCTAGCCCTTTCCCCCTGTTTCCAGTCTTTCTGCAAAGTTAAGCTAATCAGCTGCTAGCTATAGCTTCATACTGACTGTTGAACACACAGACACGAGAGTGGTATTAATCTTCAGTCTTTTCATCTAACTCATGATAAGGAAGCGAATGAGCGTTTTTCCCAAAATGTCACAGTTACTGTAGTATCAATATCTTGACTTCCTACTTCACATTAATACATTCAGATTTGCAGTCCTAACTTGAAAATTCACATGAAAATGTATTCAGAGGCCTTTCCATCAACTGCACTTAAAGCTCCACAATAGAACACTTAAACCACTCCATTTTTAAACCAATATTTCATTGTTGTTTGAGTCTTTGGTGTCAAACGCTTTTTTAGCATGGATAAAACATTCCATTTATTCTCTAACAGCGGATATTTCCAGTGAATGAGCCCAGTATTTTTGGTTGAGAGCATTTGGGCTTTTTCAGTTTCAGAATCAGAATCAGAATCCGATTTATTGCCAAGTCGGTTTACACATACAAGGAATTTGCTTTGGTGTATTGGTGCATAAATAAGCATAGTACACAAAAATAAAAATATATACAGATATATAAAATAAAGCCACTAAAAAGCAAGTACTGTAAAGCAAGTCAAGAAAACAAATGTAAAATTGAGAATTTAGCAATAAAAAAATGTGAAGAAATATAAAATAAAATAGAATAAGAACTGTACAATAATATGAAAATGAAGAGCTGTACATTTTGTGCAGGGTGTGCAAAATATTAACAGGGATGTGCAAAAGTTCACGGTATACAGTATGTCTTGGGGTTTACGTTAATATAACGTGTAGTGCCCTTACAGAAGAGCGAAGCAATTTTTTCAGTGTCAAGGGGTCAAGACGAATGAGTGAGCTCTATCAAATTCTGAAAACAAGTCCAGTTGGAATCAAAATACACAGTAATGTGTAGTTTTTACAAAGAGATCCGCCCCTGTGTTTTAAATTGTTTTTGAGGTATTTCTTCTTTTTAAGACCCTGCACAGTGGAGAGAAGCTGACAAGATGGTAGTGAAAGAGATGAAGAATTACACGTAACAAAGGTCACAAGTCTTATTTGAAACCGCGATCTGCACTTTTGTCCCCTGAACAATCTCCCCCTTCTCTTGAATATAAATTGCAGTGGGATTAGACTGAGGGAAGTATCTTGTCCTTTTTTCATGAGGGTAAGTTCGTTTTTTAGCCCAAAAAGGGTCATCATGTTACTCTCTCTCTTCCATCTGCCTCATCAAAATCAAGGTTCAGTGGTAACTTGGCTGATATTTAAGATGGATGCACTTTACATGCTCAAGGACTCAGATATTTATGTGACTTAGACACTAAGCATATTAAAATGTCGTTGACTACCGACAAAGAGTGAGCATCATTCAGCAGGATGTGTTTCAGAGGGAATAAATGACCACGTAATGGCACTGTCAAAACGAATTATGTCAAGTTGTTTTAGATGACTCTAAAATGTTTGGCTCCTGAATCTCTCAACTGCAAATGTTTAAAATGCAGGTTGATTCTGCGCGCCCCTCAGGTCAATGGAAGCAGGTGCTCATGAATAAAGAGGATGTTAAATATGCGTGAAGTTATTAATTACGAGCCTGATATTTTTACAAGGTGCTTCTGTATTTTGGCTTTGCTAGTCGGGCACGGCTGTCAATACATTTCTTCTTTTTGTGCTTGTCTTTGCTTGCTTTCTTCCTGCCTCACCTTCTTTCTCTCAAGGTGGCCTTGGTGGCCCCAGTTTTAACCCGCTGACAGCCCTACGAGGCAAAATGTCCCAATGCAAAACAGTGGTGATAGTTGTCCCAAGTTTTTCTTTGGCACATGCAATTATTAATGTTATTCATATTTTATTATATTTGTTTATTTATATATTATCCAGGGCTGGTTAGCAATAAGCATTTGTTTTGTGCCCGGAGCCAAAATGATAAGATGAGAATGCAAATGCACAATGGCACATTCAAAAGAATCACATAAATTAATCAAATATTTGTTTGTTTTCTGTTGACCTTTATCTGCAACCAGTGGCAAAGACCTTTGGTGAAGTTTCTACCTCTTCCTCTGCAACCCAGTCTCCTACAAACTACATTCAAATGCATCTATTTTTGCACAAGTAATTACATTTTGTGGTAAGCACAATGCCGGCCACAAATGTTTATATTGAAGTAAAATGACTATGGCAGTGTTCCAATAGTAGTAGTGCAGCATATGGTGGGGGTGCAGAGGCCACCTTAACCATGTGGTTTTAGTCTGAACTTAAGCATACATCAATCACACCTTAGCAGCGGTTGTAATAATAACATTGAATAACTGTGGTAGCAGTGCACGTTTGCAGATAGGTAACATTTGAAAATTTATTTTTCTGATACACTGAAGACAAACATAATCAAAATAGTTTCATATAAATGTAGTTTATCGGAGTCCACTGAGGTATTAGGGCTTGCAAATGTAACACTTTCATAATAGTCAGTCTAATTAGAACGGAGATCACACTCTTGGTTGTTTGCTTGGGAGGGATGCGCATCTTGCACTTGTTCCTACAGAGGTTGAATGCCCTTATCTTAAGTGGCTTTGGATGTAATGTAATGTTAAGTACAGTAAGATATAAGTACATAATATGTCATCATGCAGCATGCACGATAATAATACTGTGTTGTTATTTGTGCCTTTTTTTGGCTTGAGAAGAAATGCAACTTTGCTTGTTTTGGCACTGTTTTAAATCATTTAGCCTCTGACTGTGTGAAGAGGAGGGAGGAGAAACACTGAGTACTGGCTAGATAGTGGGTTTTGAGTGCTAGAAATCTCAGCAGCACATGATGGTAATTTGGTGCTATGGGTTGGCATTGGTGACATCACCCTTCGTTTTCTGAAGGCACATTTTAAGTCATGGAATCAGGTTAATTGCTTACTGCTTTCTTTGTTACATGTTCAAAGAGAGAATGAAATCCACATTTTGGAGCTGGAGCCTGGTTGGAGCTGACTTTGTGCGTAACACAAAAAAGTACCCTTTTTAAAAAGGGTGAAGTTGGTTGGTGTTCCCATTGACATCAATGCATCAGAGGAGATTACTACACGTCACATTGGCTTTTAAAATTCAGCCACAGTGGTTTCTGCCTAATTGCCCTTTTAAATAATCACATAGTGCTTTTCAGACAAGCAGTGGGCATGAATAAAGAACAATATTAAACATTAACATCAAAATTCCTGCTGCCATCTCCCACTGAAATGCAGCATATTACCCAGAACATTGCTCTAATAGTAGAAGCTAGACAGATGAGCACCTTGAGTTCACAGTGCTCTGAGGGTGTGTTGTGTATGTGTGTGAGAATGAGTGAAAGGCAACAGCCATGGACAGTATAATGGTGGATGTTGGGGTCTTAAAATGATAGAGGCGAGCCGCTGACCTGCCCCGAGGGGCCCCTTCCCAGGGTCATGTGTCATTAGCACAGTCTGATTTGGTGGCAGACTCTGAAACAGCTGAGCAGTGAGGAAAGCGATGCTGTTTTCATGGCTGAGTGGAAAACGCTCGCGGCCAGTGCTTGTCCTCACTTTGCCTCTTTCCAAGGGAATAAGCTCCATCCAGGCAGCATCAGGCGGGCAGAAGATTCCTCCCAATCCCTCGGCTGCACAGCCAGATGAGTGTGAAGATACTCTCACCTTATTTTGACAAAGTTTATGTTGTTGTATGAGAATGTCAAAATTGTCAGTTTCTATTTAATTCTGAGCATAAAAATCAGAATTTTCTTACTTTAGCCTAGAGTTTATTTAAGCTGTATCCGCTGTGTGAATGAACTTTCCATTCAGTTCTTGTCAAGTACAAAGTGATACAAAGACAAGTAGGCCCTTTTCACAGCAGCCATTTTGATATGCCATTGCAGGGTAAACTCAGGTGTAATTAATAACATTAATTATGTGGCCCTGTTCCATTTTGGTGGGTCAGGGTCCTGGTATTGTGCATGCTGGCTCACTGGAATGTCTGTGACACACTAAATAGAACGGGACCATAATTCATTTTATCAGTTACACCTGTGTTTACCCTGCTATGACATGTCAAAATGGCTGCCGTGAAAAGGGCATATTAACCAGGTTTACAGATAACGTTGCCGCACAATACAGACTCTAGAACACATTTAGGGATGGAGTTTACATTTGCTGTCCATCTACCTCAGTCATAGCGACGATCCTTTTTAAATTTAGATCATGAGTCACACTGATAGGCGTGAAAGATCTGGAGTGAAAGCTAAATTACTGCCACAGAACCTGAACACAGAAGTGCTGATGGTGCTGAAAGTAGAACACAAAAGTAGAGAGCTGTCAAGCTATAAAATTACACAGCAAGCTGGCTGAAAAGATGATTACGGGCAATTATGCAGCAGCAAATGCCCTCTAAGGGGAGACCTTCTGAATTTCAGAGGTTAACTGGAATGGACACACATATAGAATCTGTGTTTGTTCATGACACGTGACATCTCATATATGAATATGATTACCCTTAAGTGGTTGTGTAGGATGAAAACTATATATTATATAGCTTTAAGAGCTAATTAAATCCTGCACAATTGGATAATTTCTTCTGGGTGCTGGCAGAGTATGTATACAGTATATTTCAGTATAGAGTATATATTTCATGGTAAAAGGACATGAAAGCATCATAATCCTCTTACTGCTCAACACTAAGCTCATCTGTTGAAAGGTTTAATCTGCTTTGACATCACTTCCGTACTCTACTACATTTCAGAGGGAATTGTACTTAAATGTACAGTGTGCACTTTTACTTCTTCTTGGATGCTCAGCCAAAATAATCAAACTGGCTTCCATCAAAATCCACGAGAAACATTAGAAACATGGAAATGGTCGCTCACTAAACTAAGACATAAAACAACTTAACTTCAATCATACCATAATCTCCTCAAGGACCACCGCATCCATGCTTGTTACTGACGTTGCTGCAGACATTTGGATGTGTTAACATGTATATTGCATCTAAGTGCACAGTATCACCCACTTTCATTTGTGGGTGGTGTATAATTTTTACAATTATAGACTTGGATGATCAAGGTGTACCTGTCGAAACGCAGTCTGATCTTGATCTTAATAGAAATGTGGTATGATTGAGGTTATTTGTTTTTTTTCCAGTGCTGCCATTCCCATATATTTTGATTTGATATTACATTTACCATAATCAGCAACTGACTGTACTAGTACATTACAGGCATTTAAAGGATATTTTTGGGTGGAACGTCATGGAGAAGAATGATTTCTTTTATCAGCATCCCCTCTTTTAAACTTTTTAACAACTCACTTCATGTCAACTGTTATTTCAGAGAGGCCACACAAGCAGGACATTTATCACAAAAAAGCACGAACGTCCACTGTTTTTCCGCTTGCAAATGCACCTTTCATGTTTTCAAACGGATTGTGTGTTTCAGCCCTCCCTACATGCCAGTCTTCCTTCCCAGACAGGAAGTCATTACAGGGGCTCTCACCCCTACACAGATGGCCATTTAACACATCGCTGGCAACTGCAAATGAACCAGGAGTAGCAGCCGCTTGACTAGACCCGGCCGACTTTGCACAAATGTTTATCTCTCACTCACCTGCTGTGCTGGGATGGGAGGTGCACCTCAACTTGGCTCGATTTTTACTTTATTTATTTATTTATTTCTATTTGTTTGTCACAGGGAGCAGACACTTTAAATTCAGTGTGGGGGATTTTGCGAGGTTGTGCAGTTGCAACGGGATGTTGTTCTCTACCTTTTATTTCCTCATACCTTGCTGAACAAACACCTTTTGGCATGTTTTTTGAAGAAACTGGTGTAGCTTGGATGAAATCTTCTCCTTTGTTATTTTTTTTTAAATCTCCTTTTGCTGTCCCATCGAAATTTGTAATAGCCATATTTGCTCTGTCAAGCTGCCTTAGCCATTTGGTGCATTTGGAGTTCCATTGGTGATAAAACAGATAAAGCCGACTTGACAAGTTAAAAATGAGAAAGCAATTGTGGCTGACACCCCAGAGACAGCTGTCCTCTCCCTCCCTCTCTCTCTCGGCTTCTTCCACCCTCTCTTCTGAAATGTTCTGTTTGCTCTTGCACTCTGGAAATGCCTTGCTTGTTATTTACTATCTCTACTGAGTAAAATATTAACGAAGATACCTCTTGAGGATGTTTGCAAGTACTGAGCGATACGACTGTAGCCAGGCTATTAAGGGAGAGTGCCTAAGCACTGAGGAATGTAAACACAGGCCTATTCATTAGTCCCTTCCTATCATTCCACCACTTTGCATTTAATACAGTATATTAACTTTCCCTGTCTGCTACAGGATGTTGTTGACATATACTGTATATTGTGAATATATGTCAGTGTAAATGTGTGAATAATTGTAAGGAAGGGAAAGGACTAATAATTGTGTCTGTTCTTGTACATGGGTTAAACTTTGTGTGTGTGAGGGAATGGCAGAATGTAAGGACCAAGGGCCTTGCGTGTGAAAGATTCACACAAGAGAGGGGAAAAGAGGGGGTTGATAGAGCAGTGCTGGCAAGGCTCGGTGTTTAAATCACGGCTTGGAATGGACCCTCGGCGTGGCGATTGGCTGTCACAGCCACAGATGGAGGACGGCGCCCACAGGAAAAGGATAAACTGTCTGATAAGCGCACGGTGAGGTACAGGGCTTCTGCTGGCAGACAGGCTCTTGAGAGAGTCTGGGGGGGTGGGGGGGATGCAAGAAGATGGGAATAGAAAAGGAAAACGAGTCAAGAGGGAACAGGCAACAGATGAATCTCCATCTGTGTTCAGAGGCGAGCAGGGATAGCAGGGAGAAAACAAGCCAAACAACCACTGAGGTTCAGCTTTGGTCTCATACGTCTTGTGGGTTTACCTCTCCAAAGGAACACTTAAGTGCATTTTGATATTTCCCATTTCTACAGAGGGACATCCAGCACACACTTCTGTAATAATGAGCTGGGATGAGTGGCATCAATCAGCTTCTTCAGAAATGTAGGCCAATACAGCAGCTGTAGTAGCAGCAACAACACAGTGTTTATCTAATCAATAAAAATGAAAATGAGCAAATGGCAATGACTGACCGAAATGTCCTGTAAAACTGATAACTATAACTCTATATTATGTGTAACAGAAATGCCAAAATATGAGAGACTACATCAGACTGATGATCTGCCACCATGGGCTGCCTGGTCATTCACTCATGGATGCACATCATTCATTGGCTAACCTTTGGCCAAGTGAGGAAATGAACCTGCACAGACCTTTGGCCAAGTAGCCGGCCGGCCAGTGAATGAGCCAAAAGCAGACATGAGAGGTTTTTGTGCAAATGGTTTATTTAACATTTTTTACTGAACATACAGTACATCTGTATGGGACATACTGAGCATACAAGTAGATACATGGCACTGAGATTATGCTGCATGAGTTTTTGAAAGCTTCCTTAAGAAGATGGCATTCCAGATTATGGGGATTATTGTTCAAATGCTTAAAACAACCCATGTTTATATTTTTCCTTACCTTTTGAGGACATGCAAATAATGTCTTCTCTTAAAGGCAAAGGCGTAGTGGCCTGATGATGTTATACCACTGCAAAACCTTTTATGGAGGAGGTTGGAATGGATGGTTTGGTCAGCAAAGCACGTTTGGTTTATTTTAACCATAACCACGATCCTTCTGTAACCTTAACCAAGTAGTTTTAGTTGCCTGAACTTAACCAAACCTTAACTATAGAGGTAGACCTATTTTGCTGTTTTGATATGATGACTTGTTGAGAATTGTATGCAGGTATATGTATGTCCCCTACAGCAAGAAACAATTGAAATAATTTTAAAATGTCCCCCTGTGATGGGCACACTCTCAGCAATCCTCATACTTCTGTAAAACCATAGATTCTGCTCTTTAGAGTTTTAGGATGATGGGTTTTTGTTGCATATCATCTTAACATGATGTGAAGTCCACCTACTGCAGTGCAGGCTACAGTGTGTGATGTGTATGTGTGCAGAAGGGAGTCACAGTGGCCCCACGCTCAATATGCAGGGTGTTTAACACATGAAGTTCAGGTTGAGGGATAGGTAGTATGGCAAAATATGTCTTTAAAGAAATGTAATAATATCCCTTCAGTAATACAAAGGCATCTATGAATGAATCCAAATACAAATACCTCCCAGATTGACAGAGTCCTATCTGTTATTCCCACAGCCTGTTTTGGGTTAAATGGCTTTTCCGCCTAAATCCAAGCTGTATGGAGATGGCTCTTGAAAGATGGTGCTTATCTAGTGATGTGGAGGTGTCTGTTTATAATATAATGTGAATTATAGAGCTGCCTATTATTGCTGCATTTGATATAGTGACCTTAAAGTGTTATTGCCTGTCTGAAGATGAAAAAGAGAAGAAATAATAAAAGAAATGGGAGAATCTGTTCCCTACATGGAATTACAAGTCAATAGTTGTGTTATTTTTTCATAACCTTTTTTGCTCAGCATTTACCAAACATTTATTGGGGTCACTTTGTATAGAACTAAACAATGGTAATAAAGAAAAGGTGTTTTTTTTTCTGCATACCGTGTAAAATTCAATATACCATCAATATGAAAGATTATTTTATAGTGTGCAAATAACACATAGAGCAAGTGTGGACATACTGTACAGAACGCCTCTGCTTTTTAGCTTTAATGGGCTTTATTTCCTTTCTTGTACTCTTCTTTGTGTCTTACTACTACTCTCAATACTAAATCAATTCCAAGATCTTCCAAGAGGGTTTTCCCACAATTAATCTTGTTATCTGAGCCATATATAGCCTGACCGACTGCTGGCCATCAGATTTTATCCACCCTTTTATCTATTTGGAACTTCACTGATTTACTTATAACTTACGACTTAAGAAAGCAACTGTTTAATATTTAGGGCAAATAACGTTGTCCATAGTGGTGACCTAGGACTTTTGCAAATATATACATTGCAATATGGTAGGAAAAGTATCATCAAACAGAGAAGTTAGAGGGCGGGGGACATTTCCTGCAAGACTGGAGCATCAGAGGCAGGAACTAATATTCTCAGCAAACATCTGAGAGCCTATCCTATTATAGTCAGAATGGTCTAGCCCAGGAAAAAAACTCAAAGTTATTTAAAAAATGATCCCAATATCAACACAGCAGCGAGTTAGAGTCAGAGTTGTGGAGTTAACAGACTCTTCAGCTCCTCTGTGGCAGATGGGAAGAGGCCAGAGATGAGTTTCCTGAAGATGGTGTCCAAGGGGAAAATGAGCAGTTAAGCGCCTGGAGTCATTTACATTCATGTGAACATTGGAGGTATCTAGTTTGGCTTTTTTGACTGTGATTGTGAAGAATCCCAATTATAGGGCGCATTTGAAGTCTTGGCAGAGATTGAATCCTATTGCTGCGTTTACGTCTTATCGTATAGAACGGAATCACAAGTAGCTGAGTAAGAAAAAGTGTTCACATCAGTCTTCTACTTGTAATTCCTCTTATATCTCCTACTTGGCAAAAAGAGCTACAGAAGGGTCATCAAACATGCGGAAAAATGACTGCAAAACTGGCAACAACATTAACTCTAATGCCATCAGTTCAGCCAATTAAAAATGTGCTAGCTATACATTGTTAACTTGCACACTGTAAAATGCTACAAATATGTAACACAATGAGCCAGAACCCTTATGTAAAAGAATAAGAATATATATAATGCAATGGATCACAATTGGGGAATTTATCATCGTATATCATAGATATGCTAACAGGGACTAAGTAACAGGCAGAATACCAGAAAGTGGAGTTCATTAAGGACTGTACACTTCTATAGGAACCTTAAAACATCCAGGACAGCTAAACCTAGATGACCAATCATGGAGCCCTGCAGCTGGCACACGATAGTGGCAGCAACTCAGTCAAGTGAAGGCTTCCCCTCTGTGTTGCTGACTCCTGAGAAGCACTTAAGACCACTGCCCTATTCAAGAGTATTGGCATTGGTGAAAGACACAAATGCATATGAAAAGCCAGTGCTAATCAGACCTGCTTCCTGCACTAAAAATGTGTTCCTCACAGGGGTTCTTTGTATGCAAAATGACACTGTAAGTACTGTACCATTACAGTCATAAAGCTGTTTGCTGAGTCACATGTTGACTCTAATAATTGCCCATATTCATTTTATTCCTGCTGTGGCTCTTAAACTGTTTTATCAGTAGTCAAGCCAAAAGGAATTTAGATTTAAGTGATCAAAAGCATGTGTCACTAAAACGGAATCAGCCCTAAATACCCATGGGCTCAAACTACATGGTTAAGCATGGCTTCAGTTGCATCTCCTTTATTCTGTCTCAATAGCAGCTAAATGAGGCTTAGCCCAAGTACAATCAAGAAGATTGCCTCATTCACAAATCTGTGCCCTCTACTCTTTCATTCAGTACTCTTTCCTAATCAGTTCAAGCTACACCAAGCCAAATTTTCTTCCCACGAACCACAGTTTGCTAGAGATCAGAGTTGTAGACAGAAGTTGATTCCGAGGTGTAGGATCAGACATGAGATTGTGATCATGCTTTATAGTAGCGCTTTAATGTTGTATCAGTGAGGAGGGCCAGCATGGGCTGATTGTCTCTTCTCAACTGGGTGAGATCTTTGTGTTATGTAGTGTTAACATCCATCCAGTTACTGTCTATGGTGATACTCAAGTACACAACACACACATACCACTGTGTTAGAATTGCAAAGATTTATTTTGGCATCCTGGGTTCCAGTTAATTTTGTGCATAGACAACAAAAAGACATTTGGGGCTGTTCCAAGGCTTGGATGGGCATGAAACTCTCCTGTGTTAAGTCATCAGAACAAGAGATGAGCAACTGCATTGGAAAACATCTGGTTGTTTAATTACAAACTCAAAAGCACAAGCCTTGCCTACATAAAAATGTAACTTCCAAGAAGCATTTCATCCAGTGGCAGAGCTTTAAACCTGCAATAACTTATATTCTTTGCCACTTGGGGGCAGCAGAAACAAGTTGATATGGCAAAGTTGCTTTTTTTTACACATCCAGTATTATTATTATTCATTTGGATTTTTGTTTCTGGTCACCTGGTTCATGTAAGTCCAATTATCACTCTTTTTTACCTCTGTTTTTGGTCTCTTCCATCTCCTGAGGGAAATAACTGGCTCTTTAGTGCCTTAATGCTCCACTATGTTCACCAGCTAGTCTCTAACTGTGCCTGTCTGCCGTTTGGTACTGAGCAGGTAGTGTACAGTGGGTTTGTAGAGATTCTTTTCTGAAAACAGCATTCAGCAATTTGTATCAGTTCAGTTTTGGATTTTGCTGACCATAACATAAACTTAAAGTTTAACATAGAAACTTCTGTGTTTCTATGTTAATTGAGGATATTGTTAAAAGGAAAGGGGGAAAATACTTTTAGAACCACTTAGCAACTCCATATGTACCATGGAATGATGATATGTCACAAGTTACCACCCGCACAATATAGGTCTGTAAGATACGCATCAATTGACAACTTTAGCAAACTGTTGTAGGCCTTAGAAACTGTATAATTCAACTCAAGAACTTCTTTCAAGAGAGGGAGCTTTGAATACCAGATATTTTCTGAACCTTTTTTGTGATAAGCTGACTGACACTAATAATATGTCCATGCTTTGATGCTGGAGATCAAGTTGAAAACAAAAGCAGTAAAAAATAGCCAGCAGTCATTCCCAAATCCCAATTCATACCTGATTTTATGAGCATAAATAATAAAAAAAAAAGAATGCTTGCTGTTTTTTGGGGTTGCAATCTTTCATTTTCACAAAATATCAGCAAGGCATCCATTCCCAGCTTTATTGTCATGGGATAAAGGTTTTTTTCCTCCTTTTTTATGCCAGCTGTACAAATTGATAGCAGACAGTTAGATGCTGCTCACAGTGCCACAGTCTGGACACTTATTCCAGCATCCCTTGGCTATATTGTAAGTCAGAAGATAGGATGTGCAATATTCTCAGACCAAGAAATGAATCCACAGAGATTTCTTTGTGGCTTGTCCAGATAATCCTTTTGGTCAAAGAAAAAGGAACCCTCTGCTTTCGCTCGAGGCGGCAGGGGGATTCTCAGAGGAGGCGGTTTTCATTTCAATTGCGGTCTACACTTGTGGCGTCTGTTTGCCATGCTGCGATCCAGTTTTTTAGATGTAGAGTGAATGGCTGAGTAGCTCAAGTAGAAAGCACTTCAGGTTCGGCAAAAATCTATTCAAAGTTTATTCAAGGAAACTTTTTCTTTATTAATTGATTTGATATGTTCAGCAATGTCAAGACAAAGGAAAATAAAATGAAAAGGAGAGGAAAGGTAAGATAAGGAAAGGAAATAGAAAAGGAAAGGAAAGGAGAGGACAGGACCTTATTTCAAGCATTCCCTCTGCAATTTACTGTCCAAGGAGGAGTAAATATCTCTTTTTCATTATTTAAGTTCCCTCAGGCTGTCAGCATCCAATCCATAAGATTTAAACTGAAAAAAATATTGTCTCATGTGGTCTGAATGCTGAATAAAACTGAAACCATTTCCTTATCAGAGATGTTTTCATGTTGGGATAGTTTGTGTGTGTTTATGCTTATGGGCATGCATACAGGCATGTTTGTGTGTGACAAGGCACTGAGTTGCTCCCATTCCTAGAAGCCCCCCAGGCGCTGGGGAGCATCTGCAGCCCTCTCTTTTCCATATGCCCTGTGCCTCTCAGTCTCACTGAATCATTAATTCAGGGTGATTATGAATTAACAAGCCACTATCACTCTTTTCCCTGTCAGATCAGTGTGATTTTTCATCCCTTTTTATGATTTCGACATTAGAAGGGAGCTTCTAATTATGTAGGCAAAGCTGTCTCAGGTGGACGGTTTGGCGTGATGATGGTACGGATACAGTTGCTATAGCGATCCAGGATTTTTCAATTAGAAAAATGTGTTACTTAGATTATCCCTTTGGAAGTTCTCAGTCTGGGTGTAGACATCAACGCGGTTGTGTTCAGTTCTCAGTTTCATGTAATGGTGACAAAAATTCGGGCTGATTAGGGCACCAAATGTCATGTAGAGAATTTAGTTGTCACTTTTTCAATGCCTCTTACCCCTACGGAGTGGTCACACAAGCCCAATATGGCTGCTGTGAATTGGGAGAGCTGTAGGTGGAAAACAAATGAATATCTTGAAAGAGACATGTAGCCAAAAATGGATTTTCCTGATGTATAGTGTGTTCCAAAATGCAGCAGAACCACACATAATCTACATTTCAGAGTGTATGCTCGTCTCCCCAAAGTTTGTGAAACCATGATGGAAATCCTCCCCAGGTGGCAATGAGAACAGACCTCCAACGAACAGGCGGGGGCTCACAGATGCTTGCCAACACGGAGGCCTGAGCACAGCACCCTCCAGTTGAATGGCGGTCTCCTTAATCACCATGACACCCTGCTGCTCTGTTGTTCTGGCAAAACAATGTAGAAACAAACAGACAGAGCAAACTTGATTCTGTTGGGAGTGAGATTTACAAGCTCTAAGCTGCTGTTTTGGGGTGTATGACACTCACACTAGATCACAGGAAATTGCATGACATTCAAATGCTCCTGAACAATAGGATTTTTAAGTTGCTCCTGCAGGGGCCTGTCTACACCCAGTGGTACAGACTTTTTTTTTGGAAAACCAGCTGTGAAATATAGATTTTTAGTAACATGTCACAGTGATTTAATAAAATCTTAAATTCTCATTTGTGAGAGACTCAAAAGGGAAAAGTCTCTATGGTCTTCTGCACATTAATTTGTAGTTTAACCCTTCATGTTCGAATATGAAGTGAAATAGGATTCATTATTTTTATCAAGTACCCTATGTATGCCCCTCCCTTTGGTTCAAGTACATTATACAGTAGTAGCTACAGGGATATTAATTATAAAATCAGGTCTTTATTTAAATGTTTAAATTACCTTGGATGTGTGATTGACATCAGTGGCAGCTGGTGATTATTTACCTGGGGCTACAGGCACTGAGGGCTCCTGCTTACACACATGCAATATTGTTGTGTAGTTTGGTGATCTAACAAGAGAAGACTGTTACTGTCAGTTGAATCAGAAAAGCAAACACACTCCATCCAACAGCTCAGCTTTGCTAGGCTACTTTTTTTCTCACCAAGCAGAAGGATCCTCTAGAAAACAAATCAAACCTTGGAGTATACAAATTTTACATTTAGATTCAGCATGTATGCCGAATGTAGCATCCTACATTTATTTCTATTTTTCATAAACATAATAAAATATTGTCTTGTCTTGTTTGTCATATTCTGCTTTTCTGCTTAATGTTTAAAGGCGTACTGCGTCTGTGCGCGTTACAGCAATGTAAATATCTAAGGGTGCGTATAAAAAGTCGCCATCTGTTGAACCAGTGGAGCTGGCAATGGCTGTTATTGTGTTAATGGAATAATATATAATGACTAGATGTAAACAGGAAGTAGTAGAATAAACCGCAGTGTGTCCCTCTCATATTCATAACACAAACATTAGACCCAATTTAAAAGTGTATGTATTACGCTTGGAAACTCTGAATTAGTGGCAGGTGGGGCGCCGCACGCGCGCCCTCTACTGGCCAGCCGCTACTCATTAAGCTAATTAGCGCTGACAGAAGGCGACAGTGTGTTGGAATATTAGCCTAGAGGATAAACACGGGGTTTTTTTCCACCACAAAACGTACAAACAGCTTATTCCAAGACTGAAGGAAAAAAAAAAGATATTTGTGTGCAGCTCGACTTTGTGCAGAAGTGGATACAAAACAAACCGGACTGGCATGAGAAGCTCAGCAGCAGGTGAGTGTTTTCATAATGGAGTGTGAAATGGCAGCTACAATATATATTTGTTACCTACACATATTTACTGTTATGTAACTTTAACCCGGTCCCTCTCTCCCACACATGTTATGTCAGGCTTATTGATAGCCTACTTTTGTTTCTGTACTGATTCTAGTTGGGTTGAACTCGGCTGAAGTTGCTCTCTAGTATTTATGGCTGTATTTCCATTTGGACTTCCATGTGAAAATATCAGAATAAACTGTTGTAATTTTAGTTTATATTGTTTTCTCTAACTTCAAATGCTTTTCACAGTATTCGACATTGCGTTTTACCTACCTGTATGTATGGAAGAAACGCAAATAAAGTTTCCTGCTTTACTTTTAAAAGAGGCACTCAAATAGCAGGGTCAAGACACTTCCTGGGGAGTAGGGGTGAGTGGTGGGCTGTGATAGCTGTGTTTTAAAGGCCCTGCCCACCCACGCAGGTGTTTTGAGAGGCTCTGGTTGATTAGACCTCTGCTCTGATTGACACTGGGCGTGGTTATGCTGGGATATGTGACGTCACCAAAGTCCATTTAGTTATCCAGCCTTGACAGGTGCAGCAAAACTAATAGCAGATTGATGGAGATGTCAGTCAAGCACAGTCACGCCTGCACTGAGAAAGAGGTCTAATCAGTCAAGAAACACATGTGGAGGGGTTTTTGTTGTACATATGTTAAGACTAGTCTAAAAAATATAATACCTCACCTGTCCAGTATGTGCCCTCAGTGAGTTTGTCTGCTTGTCACATGACTGCCCTTGTTACCTGCCACCTGCCTGCACAGCTGCTCCTCGTTTGCTCCTTAGCTTTACTAGTAGATAGAGGTGGCGTTTTCCCACAGAACCTCTGTCAGATTGTCTGAATTGCCTTAGCGTCTGAATCGTCGTATTTACCTTGAAGGCCTCTTACACTCTGTCTCTCAAGCTAACTGTTTGCTGCAGGCTTTATCCTTCATCGTTTTAAATATGGCCTTCTGTGGAACATTCTTGTTGTCTTTTTCACAGTCCAAGCAAAAGAGTGAAATAGACATGTGACTGGTGACAAGTAGAACAGCCCTATATAAAAACACAGTCATTATTGGACCTATGATATGTAGTTTTAGCTTTGGGATATTAGATGTAATAATCTCAACTGAAGGTTCTTGACCTTTTTGAGTAATACATGTCACGTCCAAGGCACCTTGCTCACTCAGTTCCTTTTCCAAGAAAAGTGCTTCTAGTTTAGGCAGATAGAAATTAGAAAACTGTTAAAAGCAAGAAATGATTATTTTTCAAAGGATTTTGCAGTGTTTGTGGCTGTTTGAAAATCAAAAAAGGTTCCAAATCTAGGCTGAGCTTTACAGAGCTGTAGAACTGGGTAAAAATATTTATTTTTCCTGAGAAAATCTTAACAAATGTAATATGTGGATGTGTTGGGATTAGGGCTCATGTGAGGAACAGATTAATTATTTTTCACAAAATTTGTAGTGATAGACCTGCATCGTGTTTTAAAGACCACACTGCCTCGTCCTGCTGCTTCATGCGCCACAGGCTGTCCAGCACATTACAAGTTGCACACACGCAGCTTTGGAGAAAGAAGGAAAAAAATTGGTGGCACCAACATCTGCTGTCGGTCTTGCGGGACAGAGTCAGCCTGCCCTGTGCAGACCTCCATTACCAGGTTTTGATGTAGCCATAAGGCCCTGTGAGATGAAAACATATAGGTGCATATGTATGTTGGTGGTTATACTTTTGGGTTTTCGCACAGAGCTCAAGGACACCGCAGCTGTCCAGCGTACAGAAAGTGAGACTTTCCACATTGGACTCCAGTTGAGTGGAAGGTAAGAAACTTTGGAGGTTTCAATTTAGCTGTTAAAATTTGAGACGAAAAAGACACTGTCATAATGAGACGTGAGAAATTATGTTCTTATCCATCACTGGAAATGGAAATAATGATGTTGCAAGCAAGGAAGAAGAACTCTTTCGCTCTGCTGTTTCAGCACTTGACCTGAGGAAGCTACATGCATTTGGTGAGTCCCAGACTTGCTTGGGGCTATAACAAAGTTAGACTGAATATGTAGAGAATACCGAATAAAACAGATACAGTGTGTGAGAGATGGAGTAGGAGTGATCCAACTCCCAAAGGCCTCAGAATATGGACCCAACAGAGAGGCTTATTCAATTATTTGTATCGCTGTAACAGCTCAGGAGTGCTCAAGTGTATTTTGAGGTGACATTTTTAAACAATGGGCCAACCTTAAAGGATGAGCTACAGGAGTCTGACTCACTGGACAAACTACAGCAGTCCAGTGTGCTGTAATGAGCTGCAGGGGTTTGACTTGCTCAGCTAGCAGTAGTAGCAGTACTCTGTCTCAAATGACAAACCACAGGGTTCTGGCAGAGATGGCCTCTGAGTACATCGTCTACTTCCACCAATTCTTCCTACTCGTAAGGTTAAAAACATCATCAGCCTCGAACATCCCTTAGTCACATTCTTCCTCTTCTGCCCAGCGAGCTTGCCCAGTGTCCTGTCATCTCTGGTATTGTAAAAACACTGCCACTGATGCTCTGCCCTCCCAAAAAGAATCTATAATGTAAAAAGCTTGATAGTCAGTGTTTCTCAGTCCTGTACTTCCATCACAGACAGACACCCAAGACATGGTGCCCTATATCAAATTCCTCCCAACAAAGAAGCCATGAGATATATTGAAGTTTACCTTTAATAAGCCAGTGCCAGTGAAGTGCGGGGCACATAGCCGATCTCTATCAATGGGATAAATGTAAATGTAAAACGTAAACATAAGGCACACAGTTAAAGTACTGAGAAGCTAGAATAAGGACAGAGCCGGAGGGAGAGACAGCAATACCAAGGCCACACAAGGTTATTTAAAATCTTCCACATCATCCAATTTAAAATGTGCCCACACATTTAAACTCTTCCTTCCTTTTCACGGCTCAAGGCCTGCATGAAAATAAAGTAGGAAAGTGTGCGCCCAAGAGTGTGCAACGTGGCCTTAACTCATCGTTTGAAGAGCTAAGTTAATTTATGTGTTGAACGGATGTGTTTTAATCACTTTCTGGCTACAACCATTGGCCCTCTCTCTCCCTTTCAATTTGAGCAGCATAAAGCGATGAGTGATGAAATGTTTAGCATCACCCATAGTGGGATTGTAGATAATAGTAGGATAAGTCCCATGTCAGACAATAACCATTTAACAGAAGCTTTTCCAGTTGCCTTTTGCTAACCTTTTCATTTGAAATGGCCTGCACAGTTGGTACATAATCCTTTCATATGAAGAAAGCAAGCACTCTTTTCATTATTCATGCCCACAGCATGAAATCTGCTCATTTTTAGGAAACGTGGTGAGACTGTATTGTACCATGACCAGAACACTGGGAATGCATACACATAAAAGTGGTGGTTAGATATTTCTGTATGCATTTATCTATGTTGTTAATTTCTGCTGTTTTGAAAGGACATGAAGTTGCAGTGCCAGTTTGAGTAAAATTATAAGTGTTGTATACTACTGTTACAGCCATCTCCGGACATTCTCCCACATGCTGTCCTTGAGATGAAAAAGCACTGCTGAGTGAGAGCTGCTAACCTTGGATGTGATGAATTGTCGTTCATTTCAGAGAGCTTATGATAATGGCTGCCCCTGCCCCTGGTTTGTGAATAGGGTAATGTATCTGCTGGGCCTTTTTTCCCCACCTTCAGACCACCAGTTACCTCCCACAATTCATCTCTGGGGGTTTCATTCAGTCTTGCTGGGAGCACGTCCGCAGTTTGATTCAGACAAGGGAAACCATTAGGAGCACTGTAATGCAGTTTTTGGCAAGAGAGAGAGTCTCAGGCATTCATTACGCTGGTCCTTCTTTATTTAGGAGCAACTTCATCAGCAAGCTCTTGTCATTTAAGGACAAAAAAGCAGTTTAAAAAAATGTTATTTGTTTTTTACAGACTAGTTGCCAGCAGGAGAAAAATAGAGCAACATTTCAAGCCTACCTTCCTCATCACTGCTGTATCGGTCCTGATAGATTAAGGAACAATGCACAGATTGCCATTTTCTTTTTCTTTGGCTTTGGCTTGTGTCCCCTTTTGTAAAATGAATTGGGCAGCCTGTTCAACCCTGAATTATGTATTTCATTTTTCGCTCAGTAGAATTACACCCATAAAACACAGTGCTGAAGTGAAGATTTTTAACATGCCAAATGTAGCCTAGCTGTAAGAAAATTGATTACTAAAACAAAAAAAATCCATGTGCTATCACCACTTACCTGTGAATATGTCAGTGGCTCTATAATTTCAAATTTAAGACCATCACTATCTATTTTTATTATTATTTATGAGAGAAGAGTGCTTTTTAGCTTGGGGTCTAAAGTATTTGACAGCACTTATACACACTATTCTTCTGTTGACATGAAAATAAACTCTTCTTACCAAATGAGCATCTGTATTCCTCAGCCCCCACACTCTACTCGCTCTGAGGGCCTTCTCCTGAAATTGCTGCTCTTTTCTCGTGACGTGATCTGGTAATCCATCTTAACCCCCCCCCCGTCTTTGGCTCTCCTGGGTTAACGTAGGTGGATGTGCTATATCCCGAATATCATCTGCATGAATTTTGCCATCCCTGCACTTTTTTGCTTCGTATGTTGCAGCGCAGCAGTTGATGGATAGAATGTGTCACCTGGTGCAGTGCTCAGGGCAAGAGGCATACTTTTGGAGGTGGGGGTTTGTCCCTGAGAGTCAGGGGACTGGAGACCGGAAAGTAAAGGCCAAAGACCTGGACGCTTTGTTCGCGTTAACTACCATGACCTGACAGGGACACAAAATTCACGAGAGACAGACGTGTCTCTAGATTATCTCGGCTGAGGTCCCAGACAAAAGCATTTATTATTTAAACTCAGCTGCTGCTGAGTGGAAAAACACTACTGAACTTTTGCAGCACCTAAGACAGCACCTTTACTTTATGCTCTTGATCTTATTAAAAATCCATAAAGATATGTGTTGTTGTAGTTTAGCTTCAGCAGTTCAATTTTATCATTTACAATCTTTATTCTTGTGGCACACAGCTGCTGTTAAAATGCTACTGTTATAAGTGGCTTATTTGGCTTGTGAGAGATTTAAAAGATGCAGTCAACCAATGATATTTCATTATCTAGATGCAATACAAAGAAATATAAATACTGTAAAACTGTAAATGTTATTTTATATCCATTATAAGGTGGCCAAAGGACACTAAATGCTGATCTGAACTAAGGCTGCAACAGATTTTTTTTTAGATTCTGACTAGTCTTTTAATCCATTTAAAGTCTTCTTCGCAGACCCCAAGGTGCCATATTAGAATTGTTTGTTTTGTCCAACACTCCAAAACCAAAGGTTATTTAATTTTCAACGATATAAAACAGAAAATCTGCAAATCCTCACAATTTTGAAGCTGGAACTGGCATTTATATACAAAAATCAATTACCAAATTAAATAAATTTTCTGTTGACTAATCTGTCCAGCACGACATTAGTTTGATCAAATCCATACTGTGTCACTGCATTAAACTGACACCAGAACACATTCAGCAGTGCAGAGTCCTCACAGTTTTGCAGATTTGCAAGATATTTCATTCAGGAAGGGACCCGGCCTCAGAGCTGACAGGTCAGATTCAGAGTGTTGCCGTGACTCGCTATCCTGAGCAGGTAATGGGCAAGGCGGCCTTCAGCACTTACAGGTCCTGATGATATTATTTCAACAGGCTCTCAGTGGTTTGGAGAGTCATTGCAGTGGTTGAGAGATAATGGGCCAGATGTAAGAGCCACCTGGCCAGCGCCAGGCCCCCGTATGCTGCCGTTGACGGAGCCAGTCATGCAGAGCTCAGGCTCGGCTGTCTGCTGCTCGCTGTTTCTCAGGCACAAGGCTTATTGCAGCTCATTTAGCAGAGCAACTGTGCTCATCACGGTGACATTCTTCAGCAACTTTTTTTGTGCACCCGAGTGTGGAATCTGCACTGGCATTTAAAAGTAATGCTTTTGGTAATTATAACTTAAAGCCAGTATTAACATTTTTTTCTTATTATCATGACATTAACACAGCTTGACCTGTAAAAATAGAGGTCATGGTGCAGAGCTCTGAACCAAAATCCATCACTTTGAATCAGCTGCAGGCAATGTGTGAACGCACTCCAAATTTCTGTCTATACATACCCGAGACGCAGACACGCTGCTATATCTGGTGTGTGGAATGAGCAGTGCTTTTGGCATCCCGCCCATTTAATTCATTTAACGCTGAAGAAAACAGAGCACCTCTGGCAAACAGGGCAGTGGAAAATAGAGCCGTGAATCTTGATTGTGGAGGTAAATGAACAGATAGGTCTGGAGGTGTGTCATCTGTCTGTGAGCAGAGATGCATTAGTGTGGATACACCCCGTCACTTCTGTGTCCCCAGTAACCTCACAGAGAAAAAAAACATCAAGTGCTTGAAGCAGGTATTCCTTTTGGATATTTTCTCATCTAATATGTCATCAGAATGTGCAGAATGTGTTTGGGTATACAGAAAATGTAAATGAAAATGTCCAAAGTTGCACTTCTTGAGACAGTGGCATAATTCAAGCATTACTTCAGGCAAGCAATAATATTCTAGACAATGTAAGGCAGCGTACTATGTATGTATACTTGTTTAAATATTCATGGTGAAAGGGCAGGAGCGGTGTGTGGCTGGTGAGTGATTTACACCAGCAATAAGTTTGTGTCAGCGCAGAGGTCGACAACACCCCCAAGCAAACTTGCAGAGCTGTGAATAGGAGATGATAGCCTCCCACCAGTGATGACCCCTCAAACTGCTCAGCTATTCAAAATACTCTGACATGTAAGACAAAGCTTTTACCAAAATCACACGCGTCGCACAAGATTATTAATATTTACGATTGTAAACAGAAAACGATTGTAAGGGGTTCAAATAAGTAGTCTGAATTGTTGGGGATTAACAATGTAAGTGTTTTTGTCCTTTGTGCTACTCCTGGGGCCACATGTATAAAACTTTGAATGCACAAGCCTGATTCCCACTTCCACAGCCATATATGATCATAGACATGTTTTTAATGAATCAAATTCCTGTGTCTGCTCCTCCAGTCTGTCAGTGAAAAGAATGACAAAGAGAAAGTGCCCTTTCAGAGACTCGCATTGGTGAGGTCCTTCAACAGTGTCAGAGCAACGATTACATATTCCTACATTAATTCCTCACACATGTAAATCAGCAGTGATTTAGATTATTATTATTATTATTATTATTATTTTGGATTATAGTTCACATATCGATTTGGAGATTATAAAATGTACAATTACTACAAAGTTCTTGCACACCAGGATGTCTCACTGATTAAAAATGAAAAGCACAAACACAGGGACATGGTGAAACCAGGAAAAACAAAGCAAGCACAAAACAGCCATTTAAATAGTAATAATAGCAATAACAAAAGACCCATTTTATTGTTTAGATTTAAGGCCTTGTTGCATAATTAAAATTTCTAAGTTCTAAGACTGAAAAACAAAAATCATACACAGTGGGTAAAATTGACACAGCCTAAAAGAATACCGCTGCATATTGGATTTAGTCTCTCACCTTATTTTCCCATTTCCTCTTTACTATTTCACTCTCTGCTCGATCTAGAAAACATTTTTTACTCGGGCTGAAGTATGCATTAGGTGCGCGCATTCGCACCACATGTGATAAATACTAGTTCATGAATGGGATGTGGTGTATTCACCTGACCCCTGGAATGTGTGATCTTGCAGCAAAAGTTGCTCTTTCTGTTGTTGTGCACATTGCTTATGTAGAGTATGTAAAGATTTTTGATTTTTTCTCACGGTGCAGAATTTCAGATGGAGGAGGTGGAGACTTTGTTCTGTTTATCTAACTCAGCAGGTGAAGATAGGTGCCCTCATTAAATACTGAAGATATTATGACATGATTTAATATTAAAAATGAATGGACTTTTCTGAAAAACCTGACCGATCTATCTCTAGAAGGAAAAAAAAAGGTATAAAGGAAAGTCAGAAAGCTCCAATGCCCTTCTCACCCTGAGCCCCTAAAAGTGCTTCAGTCAAGAGAACAAACTGCTCTTAGGAGATGTGCACAGCGAGACGTAAACACCAAGGTACATCGGCCCCGTGTGCATCTCCGGCACTCCATCACCCATCACTGTCTGGGCCTTCCCCTCAGTCTTTAAATCTGGAGCGACAAGGTGTCTCTGGGAAAACCCATTGAGCACACTGCGGGACGATAGCTTCATGCCCTTCTCCATCACACCTTTGTTCCATCCTCCTCTCCGGGCCATGACAAGGTAGGGGACGAGTTATCACACCCGTCAGCTTTATGAGTCCCTGTCCGCCTGTGCCGCGGTAATAAAGTCATTGTGCTGCTTCTTCAAAATGGGGTGAGTCAGAGCAAGTGATGGGAAATTGGTCAGCAGAGTGTTGTTGAGGGGCAAAAAAGTACATTCTGCGCCAGTGGCTTCTTTGGAGGCATTGTTGGTTTGATTAATAATATGAGGAGAAACCCCTCATTCCTCCAGAGTATTTTCCACCCGAGAGCCAGGCCATAAAAGCCCAAAATAGCCCTGAATCCCTCAAAGTTGAACGAGAGGAGAATTTTATATTTATTGTCAAAGTGAATTTCCTTCTTTAAATGAGTCCATATTAAGACTGCTGCAGGAATCCAGAGTGCTATTTACTCTCTGATGAAAATTCTAATACCAAATCACCATTTTATTGTAACTGTAAATAATACTAGCTACATATACACTGCTGTCAATCATGTACTAAAATCAGCATGTCACCTCTGGTGGGTTCAAAGTTCACATACATAATTTTCTGATATGACAGCTTAAAAGGCCCCTGAAGAGGATTCCTTCATTTCAGCAGAGCTCTGGAGATTTTTTTTTGAGAGACATGTAGACACTATCTGAACCTAACAGCCTGCTGTGCACTGTGAGGAGTAGTAATTGTGTGAGCAGTAATTGCACTCTCTGCATCTGCTAGGGAGAATAAGGGCCATCATTGGGTCAGATGCCTGCAGCCTCCGGGAACATTTAGTCAGCCGCAGCACATGTGAACATGGATATGTACAGTATGAAAGGTAGTGATGAGACAATGTCTTCCATCCAGTGCAGTGTAAAATCATTTCATATGAAAAAGACTAATGTCTAAGTAATTGTGCATGATCACATCCATTTTGCAGAATTGTTCTGTAAGTTGCTTCTGGCAGTGTACTGAAAGTATTCAATGGCCATGTTGTGCTCAGCCCACCTCTGCCAGAAGTTCACAGAGAGGGTAGTTTGTCAAAAGCGTTGCATTAATTGTTAAACTTGCAGGGGGTGTTGTGCACCTGGAAATGAGGCCATTTGTATTACCTGTCATGTTACTTTTGAAAAAAATAGAACAAAAAACTAGCTGGAAATGGCCGCACTGCTGGATGTAATGGTACGTGGTTAAGAGGTTTTCTCTCATGCTGATACAGAAACTTAACAGTACTTGCATGTATTATGCCTCTATTTAAGTTATATGCTCATGAAAACACATACAAAATATCTATACTGAATGCATTTATTTAAACCTGAAACACTAAATTTATATTGATAACCAGCAGGAAATTTGACATCTCTTGCTGAGTAGTCTTCATTGTCATTGAAAACACTTTGCAAATGTGAGGATTTGCAATTTTTCTCTGTTTGTGGAGTGAATATCTTTAGGATTTGGATTGTTGATTGGAGAAAACAAGCAATTTGAAGGTGTGACCTTAGTCTCTGGGAACTGGTGATAGGCATTTTTCAGATCAGCATAATCGATTTTGACAATCAATCAAGAGATTAACAAAACAGATAATGAAAATGATCCTTAGTTGCACCCCCAAACCAGTGGATGAGAGGCATTAACTTTGGTCTATCGCAAACTCAAAGTTTTAATAAGAATATGCCCTAAAACATAATCTTTCTCCTCATGCAAGACAGTTCAGTCAGTGTTTCTGACAGTTGAAGCCATCTCCCAAAAATAGAAGGCTGAAGTCTGTCATGCTGTCAAACTATCAATCCTGGAGGAGTGCTACTGACAGATTAGGACGCTGCATTTACATAACTGTCACCTTCTGGACCAGAAAAATGCAACCAGTTCCTTACTCACTGTGTCTGCATGAGTCTCAAATGTATTATCAACTTAAATATTTGTGTTGTATCATTTACAAATCTGTGCTGATCATTATAAGAAGCCACAGTAAAATAATATATATTGTTTTTTTCCTATTGTTACAGTATGTTATTTCATTTATTCTGAATGTATTCCGAATGCCAGAGGCAATACATGCTCTACAAAGGGAACTAGATTGGAGGCAATTGGAACAGCATCTAACACAGTGGACCCAGCTGACTGGATCAGTTTGTTCATCACTCTTGATGAAGTGAGACTGAAAAGCCACAGAGGGTCATTTATGTTAGTCTGGTTTTGTAATGGCTTTGATATTTGGAAGTTGTACTTTAAATCGGCAATGGGTGCAGTGTTTCCCTGCTGAAGCATTAACTTGTAGCTTTTCTGGGATGTAATGTGATCCTTTATGTGCTGAGTTAGATTTATGAGGCCAGAGGCAAAGGAATGCATTTAATAACAACTGCAAGATGTCAATGGAGTGCACATTTCAATCTGAACTCTTTCAGTAAGTGGATAGAAGCACAATTTGTATTTGCATCACAGTTTGTCACTCCTTTGACCTCCTTATTTCATTCCAATCTGTCTCGGCGTTTGACGAGAAACAAAGACCGTAACATGCAGAGCCTCCTGCAGAGACAGAGACCTGGAAGATTGATGCAAATTCACCTCTTCAATCTCTCTCCTCTGCTCTTTCTACTAAGATAAGATATTCTAAGATATTGTACATGAAAGATAACAACCAACCTGGGCGACTATCCTTTCAATAGCAGCACTTCGGGGTAGCACAGACGAGTGGAGGTGACTTTTGAGGCCAATAGAAATGGCACATGTTGCTGGAAATGGTCAATAAAAGCTCTTTCTGACATGACAGAGTAGCCCTGGACTCTTGTCAATAGACACCTTTTCACAGTGGAACCCTGATGTGCCTGTCAGGGCTGAGGTCAGTCCAGTGCGATTTACTTTAATACAAGGTCCGAACTGCTATTTGTTTATAGGGAACAATAACCATCTTTTCTGACAGCAAATTGTGAAAATGATAGTTTATTTGATTTGGATACAATACAAAATGGCATGATCAATTTTGTGGAGGAGAAAACTCTGTAAAGAAACTGTAGGTTAATTGTCTTGAACAGTGACAAAGCCTGTGTTTGGCATTGTATTGGAAACGAGGCTACTGCAAGCTGGCGTGTCTCCATGCCCCGTCCCTGCACTCCTTCAAGGAGGAGTACAGCACATATGGCCCCCTGGGCGGTATGGATGGGTCGCTGCAATCAAAGTGGGAGGACACGAGCACAAGAAGTATCCCATCTGTCATGATGTCCGCTCTCTCTAAAATGGATTAATAACGGTCGGGAAGAGAACAGTGAGCAGAATAAAAGCATCATAATTATCCGCTACAGAGTGAGGGAATTCACAGGGCAGATGACAGATTTATATATCCATTTCTGATTTAGCAAAAATCTGTTTGTTAGTGCTCCATTTGGGCTGTTGTTAGTCACCCCATCCAAATTCCACATTTGTGTCTATCTCAGCTTGAAAGTGCTCTAACATTTTTTTTTAAATGCATAGCCAGGCATTAGTCACCCTGCAGTAGGCTACATCTGCACAATAGCTGCTAACTCTGAATAATATGGAACAGCTAATAAGCCACAGTGGAAAATTGTTCTGAAATACTTTCACATCCCCTTGAAATACGTTTGTGTTTTTTTTGCAGCTGTTTTCCTGTTCTTTTACAATACTTTAGAGCTCCACAGAGCATTGGCAATGCATACAAAATGCTGGCACTGCTACACGGGAAGATGATGATGCACCTGTGAGTCTTGTCCAAGTCATGCAAGGATGTTTTAAATGTAATATTAAGACAGTGATTCACATGATATTGACTGTAGTAACACTTATTTGATTTGACTCATTGTGTGAATGGAGGATTGTCCTAGTGTATCTTGAATCTACTGGGAACAAAAAAAAAAAGAATATCCTTTCCCCGGGGGTTCTCTGCCCACTTTAGATGGCAAGGCCCTGCCAGAAGACCATTTCAACCTCTGCCTCTGATCAAAGCCCTATCACTTACATTTTATTGTGTGGCTGTCCTTGCCGAGTCAAGAGAATTTGTAGATGTTATTTATGGAGGACTCACAGCCCTTTTTCCCCCAGAACCAATCCATTCAGGACTGCACATGCCTGTTGCATCTGCCAGATCAGAGTCAGGAGGTTTAATATGCTGCTCCTCCTGCTAGAATAGGTAAAAAATCAAATAATACATTTTACTCCACATCTCCACCTTAATCATGAGGTGAATATTTTTAGTAGCCAAGATGGAGTCACAATAAAAGGATCATAGCAGAGGGGAAATTCATATTCATTGAAGCCACTGTTATTGACTGTAAGCTACACTGAAGGGGGGCTTGGGTACAGAAATAGCACATTGTGTGAACAATGAAATTAAAACAGGAAAGGAGGGAGGGAAATGTTTCATTTTGGGAGCATTGTTTAATCACTGATAAATGACGAGTAAAATTAATGTATTACAGTAAGGTTCTGTAATTATTGCTTATTAACTGCACAGAACTAAAAAATGGTCTATATCAAATTAAAATGCTAATATGCACTGTAGGTTATTATAAACAATTAGCTGAAACACAGCACTTTCCCTTCATTTACTGCCGTGAATACCAAACATGGAAGCCCTTTAAATGGTGTTTCCACATTTTCATAACAAATTATTGTTACAGTTGAGGAAGACATGTGCTTCCCACACACCTTTCTGAGTGTTTCACATCAATTGTACAGAATGCGCTAAAGGCAAAGGCAGACATATCAAATGTATTATAATTTTCAATTTTGAATTTCATATCTTCTCGGTGTAGGAAGCCGCCCACGCAGAGCACACATTGAGATGTGAGGCCTGTGCTGCAATAATTCAGCCTCACATGGATAGGAGTGAGTATAGGTGACTGAGAGAAGAAAAGATACTAGAATGCTCTTCTTCTCTTCATCATTACATTACCCTTGGCATTTCAACCAGCTGGACTAGCATGAACATTAGTTTTACATTTGACCAACCAGGTTTAAAGCTTTGAGCATCTCACTTTCAAAGGTTCAGTTTCAAAGCAGTCCCTCTGCCACTTGACACTTGAACAAGTTGCTACTTAGCTTTAATTTTAAAGTGGACAGTCACTGGTTCCTTGTCTTCAGGGAATCAATTATTTTCATGGCCGACATAAAATGTAAGAAAGTGATGAGCAAGAGCTCCCACAGATGGTCCCGCAGTGTGGTCAACATCATAGCTGTAGTAGTGAGTGCATACTGATGCAAATCTCACAAAGATCATAGGAGATTTAGGCTGATTTATCCCCAATTTTCTCTTCCTGACAATTTGTGGATATTTCTTTCCCAGGGACATCACTTTATGTCAATGTATTGTATCTCATTTGAGTTGTTCACAAATAAAAACTGCTGGCAGACCCACTGGGGCTTCCACAGTGATTTAAATGTTTTAGTTTAACTGGATGGTTATGTCACTGCTGCCTGAGTATGCCCACAATGATCAAGGAGAGGACTTTCTAATAGGTCACCACGAAGTGACAACAAGCTGGATATGGAGGAAAAGTGGCAAGAACTGTCTATGTTTTCCAAGACATACAGTATAATAACTATACTAACAAAGAGGAGAGCTGTAAGGCCTGTTGTGATTGTACATGATACTGAATTATACAAATAAACTTGACTTAATATTGCGAAAGTAGGAAATACATGGTATGCTTGTCATTTCAGTCCACCTCATTTCACCTCTTTATCCAAGCTCTTCCCACATGGCGTATCAGTCCGACACCAGCTGGTAACACTGATTAGAAGCCCAGTATTTAACAAGCCTAGAAAGTAAATCATCGGTAAGGGTTACAGTTTGATGACTGCAGACTGGTGTTGATATACCACCAGGCATGATTCCAAAAGCACAAAGCCAGAGGAAGAGATGATAGAATGAGAGGACTGGATGCTGGATGTATCGATCGATCACAGCTAGACTGTTTAAATATCACAAAGATCTGTGATATTTTCTGAGTCGACTGCAGGTTTAACTTCACGTTCTGACATCATTATTGAATTCTTACAAAAAGTAGCTTGTAGCATTACATAAATGCCCAGTTCATTTCATTTCTTTGATATTCATTTAGTGTGAGTGCAACTTGTCGGTGACCATAATGCAGGAAATTAGATCTCTGAATCTTCCCATTTTCTAAGTAAGGACTTCCACTCACACACACACCTACACCTTCTGGTTTTGAAAATCTCCTTATCTCTGGTCTCTCAAGGTTGCCAGGTATGGTGCAGGAATAATGACAGCTGTTGTTGTAAAGCATTTTTCAGCTCATCCAAGTGGTTGTACTGCGTTTGCATGTCCTTGATTATTCCTCTCCACAGTGATGCGCACATCTTGTAATTACCGCACACCCACCGACGGATGCTCTGAGTGATCAGACAGATCTTTGGGCTAAATTAGCAGCCCTCATTCTGTAGGAGATGACGGAAAGATTCTGCAGGTAGCGTGTCTTTAAAGCTGAAAAATAGCTCCTAACAATGATTAGCACAAACACAATGTACTTAAACTGCTCTTCTGTTTTGTGCTATTTGTTAGTGGAGTTTGTCAGTTTCACCATAGGAAAACCTTGTTATAACAGTTAGAGCTTTAATTGACATGTGCAACAGTTTGTTCAACATTGAAGGAAATCTTGTGTAGTTTCTAATTACCATAATCGGTTGTCAACAAGAGCTGTAGACAATACACCTCATTACCTAATAATTTTACCACCCCGTGGACATGGCCACTGACAGCTTGTAATTAATAATTGTTCAAAGCAAGTGTTGGGATTGTTGGGAATAGTCTGAGAAAGTTCTTACAGGTTTTCACTTGCCCAAGAAAACTTTTAAAAGGTGTTAGTCCTGACCTTTAAGCCCACTGCGCTGAAGAAATAATCGATGTGCTAGCAAATGCTGTAGGCGTTTGTGTAATTCCAACCCTGTCAAAAGAACATTTTAATTTTCTGCAACATTTTGCAGAGTGAGTTAACAATCCTCAACAGCAGGAGAAATACATGAAAACAATGGGAGGCAAAAACAAGGGGTAGAAATTATAGGAGCAATGAAAAGAGCATGAGAAGCAAACAAGACTAAAGGAGAGTAAGAATAAGGAGAAAGATGAGGGGATAGAGATTAGAGGACAGCAGCTGGTGACGGTGAGGGGTATTGTCTCTGAACACTGGTGTAAAGCGATGACACCTGGCCGGCACGCAGAGCTCAGCATGACCAGCCAGTTCTGAAACCTTTTCCTAAGTAAAGCATCTCATTATGAGGAACAGGGGTTGTTAAAAGAGACAAAAACACAGAGTGCTGAAATATTTCACTTGGCGAACAAGTAGGTAGATTTAAAAAAATTACTTTTCTTGAATTCAATCAAATTCAAAACTCAACTTGCCCATTTTTCCTGCTTCCAACACATCATCTTTGAGGACAAAATGTTCACTGGCTGACAACTTTTTTTTTGCATTTGTATCATTATGATCATACGTATCAACGCACCAGGTAACTACATTAAAAACAAGTTTGCAAAATGAGGATAAGTAAATAATTAACATTGTATCTTGAGGAAGGTCTAGTTCTTAGTTGGCAAGACATTTGCAGCTCTACCTACCTGTCTCTTTGCTTACCATCACCATCTTGTGACATCCTGACTGAACTGACAAGCAAGCACACGACCGCTGCCAGACTCTGAAAGCTCTTATTTTCTTAAGTTAGGAACTTTGGGGTTGTCAAGCAGTGCAGCAGAGATACTATAGTGTTGTATGCAAATAAAGTTAAACAACTAATTTAGCAATTTTGCTTTGTTGAATTCTTATTTTCTTTTTGTTCAAAGGTTAAGAAAGTTATGGGATTTTTGCAAAAAGAAACAACAAAGCAAGCGTGTGTAAGAAGATAGCTTTCAAATATGGTGGAAACTTGGGAAAAGTACCAAATACCTTGTTTTAAATAATCAAGAACCTGATAATTAACATTGGCAGCGGCAGCCACCATGTCTGAACAGGCAATGAAAACACTGGACACACTGACTTAGCCTACCTGCATGCTAATAACAATAATAACCATAGTGGCATTTTACTGATGTACTGACTTAATAGGCTTCCTTAGTGATTCATTTGTGTTTTTTAGCTAATAAGTTAGTCACTCAGGATGTTTGCATGCATCAATGCAGATTAAATAACCTAAAGTTATTGTACACCTTCCTGTACTTTTCATGCAAATTTGAACCTTTACTTATAGAAAATGGTATCACAATATTTCTGATGTTAATATAGTTGCTCTGGAGGAATATTATTTATGTACCATGAAAACTTTGGAGGGAAGCAAGACAAGTGCCACAAACACACCTCTAAATTGGTGTCATTATTTCACATTACATTTTAGTGGCACAATACAAAAAGTTAATTTGATTTGCATAATCATCAATTATAGTTACTTTAAGAAAATGTCAGTTTCTTTCTGTAAAACCAAGTATAAACTCTAAGGGGAAGAATGCAGTTGTAATTTACAGGCATCACTTTCAAATCTTCTAATGCACACTAACTCTATGTTTACCATCCTTGAATGTAAATCAGAGTAATTCTACTGCTGCCGCTTTTATTCTTTATCCATATCTCTCATTTGAACTGATGGAATTGTTTTGATTAAAGTCAAACATACAATGAGTTGAAAGGAAATATGACTGTAAGCACAAAGTTGACCTTTATGTCAAGGTGGCTAATGTTGCTCCTCTCTGCTTAATCCATCTTACAGGCTACGACTCTGTAATCAGTCCAGAGCAGCCCATTGCTGATGCTTTGTCATCATGGATGCTGCTTACATTTTCAGTGGGTTGTCTACAAGCTCGCTGAAGTACAAAATAATTACCAGCACAAGTGGTGCACCACCTCTCTGTGTTGTGTGCTCCACATGGACTCACACGGGTAATTAAGTCTGCAAGCTGGAGATAAGAGAAAATAGACAAAAGACACTCAAACACATCTACACCAAATTTATGCAGGACAAATTGCATTAAACAATATATGTTGTAGTTACAACTAATCTGTTTAACTTTCACTGTCGTGCTGAATACTCAACGATGTGTGTGCAAGGCAATTTCATATTTTGGCAGTAGCAGAGTGACAAAACTGCATAAAAATATAACTTTTAATGCTTAGAAATTAAGTAACAAGACAGTAAAGTATAGATGGGTCGGCCTATAATTTCTTATAGAAAACTACAAGAAAAAATGGGCAAAAGATGTGGTGTAGCTGGACTCAGCAGCTCACAGGTTAACAGAGAGTTTAGATTTGACAAAGTTTCAATTCACCACCTCCTGTGGGCAGAGATCAGATTATCCCTGTGACCAGAACTTCATTTAGGAAAAAAAGAGAATCCACAGGCCTCAAGGAAGCCACGCTTTGTGATGCAGGATGATAAGATTTCTGTATGTAATCTTGTCCAGAAAAGCTTTTAAGTTTCACCACATCATCAAAGCTGGTTTCATGTTTTTGTCTCTTAATTACATGGCATATCAGGCACTGGGCACAGCTTGTCCAAAGCAATTTGTGATATCCAGAAAAAAAAAAACCTTTTTGAGAAAGGACTTGGAAATGACTTGATATCAAACTTATTAAATTTCAGAACAGGAATCACTTTGTTTTAATCTACTAGAAAGACATATGTTGGTAGAAGGATTCGAGCAACATTTTCAAAAGCTACTTTCCTTTACAGTTAAGTCAGCACATTATTATCAAGTGGTACAAAGACAATCAAATACATGCAGCTGGGTCTCACCCATAAACCCTACAGTACACGCCTATCCATCCCGTATTTCTGCAGAATATATACATAATATCTGCTGGGATCATCATGTCTCTGTGCTCTGAAATGTTTCTTTAAGGTTGCTGGGATTTCTCCTGGCAGCACTGAAAGAGCACTACAGCTATTTAATATTGTAATTCCATAAAGTTTAGAGATTTACTTGAGAGAGACAGATTAAAAAAGAGAATTATCAAAATGGATGTAGCAGAAGCCAAATATAAGTCTCTAGTGTGGGTCAAGCTTAAAAAACAATGGCTCTCACACTTCCCATAATGCAACTTGATAGCGTTAGACCATCCCTACCTGATATATGTCTGTATTTTATAAACCCCAGCGCCCCCAGTTTGTACACAGGCTTTCTGTCAGAAATGTGTAGTCTCTAGTTTAAGCTGAGTTACTCAAGTCACTTAAGTAAGCTCCGGAGTCACAGAAGTCTTTATGTAACTGTTTACACAGGCTGGGTAGTACACCCGATGACTAATGAATTGACTTGAATTGATTAAGTTTCCCTTTTAACTTCCAAAGGCTCCTAACTTTTATTCATGTTTCTCTACCCAGATTTGTCCTTCTGTTTTTAAATTATGTTAGACCTGTTTCAGATTAATTCTGACTTTTCTTTGTCCTAAATTTCCAGTTTGAAACTCAGATTTTCTCCTTTCTTTTTTTTTTTGTTCCTCGTAATTGTCCAACTTTAATCATTTTGACTCCACTCTGGTGTTCACACATGCACCACCCCCACCTCCCACAGGCTTTGGATAAGCAGTGTATTTTTCTTTCTTGTTTCAAGGCTGTAACATGCAGTAACACATATGTCACATTACTCTGCATAAGAGTTTCTATACTTGTCACTTGAAAGTGGGTCTGGGTTTAGATTCTTGTCATTAGTCACAATCTGCATGGCTTTCAAGGCTCCTCCTCTACGCACTCTCTCTCACTCTCACACACACACACACACACACACACACACACACACGTAGAGAGACACTATACATTCCCTGTAGCTACAGACCTATATGACAGAAAAAAATCAAAGTGAGAGGAGGAGAAAGAAAGAGTGATGTTTTCTGTACAGTGAATAAACAGAGTGGAGAGTGTAGGACAAGATAAAGAGAGCTAAAGGAAAAAAGAAACTGCATAGAGGAGAGAATTTGCCATCTCCTTTGACATACTGTAGTCTTCATTGGCTGATTTTGCTGACATTATATCTTTGGTAACAAGGCAACTGACTGTATGACCACATATGACAGCCTCCTCAGTGCAGCTAAAGTGTGCTGTTAACACCAGCATTGTTGCAGAAAACTCCTTCAAATGAGAACAGGAAGATGACTGTGTGTACTGAGTACAGTGAAAGAAACGGTGTCCTTCAACTCCACTTCTAGAAAGTTAGTTTGTGATACCACAGCTTTTCGGCAAAACAACCTGTTGATTTGGTTAACTGACAAGGTAATTTGATGTTTTCAGTAATAATCTTTAATACTTTTTTTTGTCATAATAGCGGCATTGCTGTAGGGATGGCAATGTCAGTCTGTCAGTTGGTCTACCACTAACCGGACTAAAAAACTATTGGACGTATTGCCATGAAACTTTGTAAAGGCATTCATTGTCCCCAGAGGATGAATCCTAATGATCTGGCTATTCTGGGCTTTTCCTTAAACACCACCATGAGGTTGACCTTCCTGTTTTTAAGTAAAATGTCTTCGGAACTATTGGATAGATTGCCATGAAATTTGGTAAACACATTCATGTTCTCTTAAGGATGAACTGGATTAACTTTGGTGATCACTTAACTTGTCATGTAGTGCCATCATCAGGTCAAATATCAATTTGTCCAATACTTTAGTTTATGACATGATACCTACAGCATTCCCAAGTGTTTAGTGCTAATGAACAAATGTTAGCATGCAATGTGCTAAGATAAGAAGGTTAACAAGGCAAACATTCAGCATCTTAGCATTGTCATTGGCAGCATGTGAACATGGTAATGTTAGCTATAATGTTTTGCTACTCTATGCTCTTGACCGACATGAGGCAGCACTGATTTAACATGGCAGTAGTTTATGTTCAGTCTTTTACATTTGTCTGTTCATCTGTAATTACCAAGATTTTCAGGGGGGTTAAATCTAATCTTTTACAAGGATAGATGGAGAATTGCAGTCAGCCGAGAATTCAGCCTTATGGTACACATCAAGGCATATAAGATTAACATGTGCACAGAGGCATCATGGACCACAATTATTACCAGACATAAAAAGAAATAGTCAAGAAGGACGCCATTGTTGCCAAGCCCCAACTGGAGATCGGAGATCGGAGACACACTCAGACACACACCAGCCTAACCAAACTTCTCAGTCATACAAACAGGAGACAGATTTAAATAAGTGCTCACTAACCACTCTAACCTTACTCTATGAGGAGACGGAGCAGAGCTTGTACAAAGATTAAATGATAGTGAATTAGGCTTTACTTGGTAGTCATCAATCTGTTTAATGTGAGATGAGTGTAGCAATGAAACGGTTGATATAACGGGTGATCATGTAGATGGAGACTTTACCCTTGTGGTATACAAAAGTTCAATTCACAGTACTTAAAAGGCCATACTGTGGAGAAGGATATAGCACATTGTTATGGCCAGGATAAGACCTAAATGACAAAAGTAAAAAGTAACGATGCCGGTGTAGCTCTCAGGACGACCTAGAGGTATGTTATTGTTTATCATGCTGATGATTACAGGTTTATGAGTGACAATGACTTTGTAAAGCTTGTACATCAGAATCAGTAGCAAGCAGATCATTAACAGCTAACTTTTAAACCTTCGGGATGGGCTTATTAATTGCAGCTTAATTGCTGCTGTTTTAACAGCAGATGGCACAGTGCCAGAGGGAAGTTCCACATTAACGTTATTACAGTAAGTTGTCAAACTGGGAAAAAAGTTCTTTGAAAGCGGGTTGTGAGTTTTGAGGTCAGTAAAATAATGTTCAAGGAAAATAATTTGAGCTGCAAGAAAAGCATTAGTTGAGCTATATAAGGTGAAATAGCAGCCTGGTTGAATGGTGTTTCCGTGACCTAATTAGTTTTGGCATCTGTGAGTACACATTTATTGTACACTTCAGCCTCACATGCTGGGAAGCTGAGTCTGGTTGAATACCATTTCCGCTCCAGTTTTCTGCAGGTGTGTTTAAGCATCGTAAAACCATGGCATTGCTTTCTTTCAGCTGCATTTTCTTTTAATTATCTTTGCCACTGAATTACATGTTAAGAAGTTCAGTGGCAAAATTCTGAAATAGTCTTTGATGCCACAGATGCAGTTTGTCAAAGGCACAGTTCCCAGGTGTTTTTTTGCAGATAAAGAATCTGCAATCTTGAGATTGGAGGAGACCATGAAACATGGCTAGAGGGTGTGTTTACCGAGTGGCTCATGTGTGACTGGATTGGTGTTGAGGTCCTAGACATCTAATGGCTTTATTTGTCGTGCTGTAAATGTTAGTTTTTGCAGTGTGTTCCTTGCCTGAAAGCTTCACTGATAAGGCCGGAAATAAATTAAAATGAGGACTCCAAAAATTTGCATTTAGACTTTTTCAACACTTTTTGAAAGTTGTTTTATCTATCTGTAATGTAGCTCATCACAGCACAATATTGTTATATTATTTTGAAAATTATGTTAAATAAAACCTTCAGAACCTCAAGAAAAAAGAGAAAAGACTAAAAGGCTTCCTGAGACAGTTTGTCTATGCAGTTAGTGCCCATCTGAAAGCTGCAGGCAGGAGCAGTTTTAAAATGCAGGCTCCAGGGTGGACAGTTGCCATCTTGCCTCTGGCTTTATCAATGCTGGCATCTGACACTGGCAGCAGTGCTGGAGCTCAACCCTCCATTGAAAAAGAGGAGAGAGGGTCACGTATTTCCACTTCGCCCTTGGACACTTCTAACAAAGACAGTGTCTGAATGATATCTGGAAAGAGGGAATGAAAAGTAAATCTGCCCTTCATGGAGGTTGCTGGGATGGAGTATAAAATCCATGAAACAGATGCCCACGTACATATTGTATTTTATACACAGAATACCCACGTTTGAGTATTATTAGCTTGTCACCAAAGACTATGACAGAGAAGTTAATCAGCGGTTAAGCTCTCCCATACATCTTTCCATAAGCAGATGAATTGTACTTGGGGACATTCATGGTATTGTGCTGAATTCCCAAAACCCCAAAGTGCGCACAAATGCTGTTTTCCATTTGTGTGCCTCCTCCATTTCTATTTGAATACATTCTGCCATGTATGCATCGCCACAACACAGTAGTGAAGGAAATGGCGACTCATGTATGTGTCTTTGGGCATCCATATACTAAGGACAAAGTCACATTTTGCATATTCTCAATGGACTACATGGACCACTGTACTGCTGTCAGTAATAAATTCCCTGCCTGAAATTTACTTAAGGAAAAACCTAACTAACCAAAAAAAATGGTTTCTTTATTACATGATGTTTAAGGAATCAGTTTATTGCAGAAAGCCGACAATATCCTGGTTACTTTAGTGCACGTAAATTGATTAAATGTGCCTCAAGGCCACGTCTAAAAAGCACAAATGAGAGTGCATTGAGGTACTGTGAAGAAGACTGTGACAATTTTCAAGCAAAGTTCTAACTGCAGGTTATGAACAATGGCTTAACCATGCAGGGATAATTGTTTTCAGAACCTGCTATAATGTCTATAAGAACGCCAATTTGTATTTCAGCAGTTAGACCACCGGGTAAGAGGGGCGATAATAGTCGCTCTTGCACTACCCACTTTTCCGTATAGCACACTCAATTAATCAAAGTTAATCAGGAGCCAGTTGGAACTTCTTAGCCTAGCAGCTTCACTAATCTAAATTGCTATAATTTGCTTGTTATTGTCTGCATTCTTAATGCTGTACAGTATAACCATAAGCAACAGGCTAGTTGTTGCGAGAATAAAGAAAATTAGCGGTGCATAGCATGGAGGTTATTTCTTTCTGTGCAGCGGTGCACAAGTCCGAAACAACCACCAGTGTGGTTGGCAATTTAGTGTCAGCTCCAGGGAAGTCTCAGGGGAATGTCACGCTCAGTTTGACCAAACAGTAAGGAGTAAACAGTAAAACAGTGACGTTACCAAGACAGAGGACAAACTAGAGGGAAACTCTTCATTTCTACCTAGACAACACTTGTCTGTAGAAGATAATTGACATTGGTTGGTTAGAGATGTTGGTGTCACAAGTGCATCTGGTTCCAATTAGTCCTTTGGAAGGTTAGTTATGATATTTAACTCTCCAATCAGCTCTCATTTGGAGACTGTCCTCAACAGAAAAATGATAGCATGGGTCATTTGTTCAAATCACGAAAACATTGTGACCTGTTGTGGTCGTGTAAAGGTAGAAATAGTGGGATGTTATAGGAGAGGTCAGTGTGGATGGTGTGTTTGACTTTGACACTGTTTTGCACTACATAAGATGGATACTTTTTGTAGTGCACAAACTGTCTGTTATCACCAGCGTAAACATGTGAAATAATATTTCCCAGGGGAGATAGTGCCACCTGTCAGATACCTGGGGGTGCGTTTGATAAAGCATGTAGAAGACATTTTTCATCCCAGGTGTTGTGCATCAGTTTTTCTCCATCATGGTTTCTCCTCTTTCATCCACAGTGATCTATGTGATTTCCCACCCACTCAGTTTTTCCCCCTTTCAACTTAAGCTCTCATGTAGAATTCACCTATTTTCCACCTCGCCTGTTAGGCTATCAGCTTTAGACTGAATTATTGATCAGATATTTTCCTCGACCTGACCTCACTCACACACACATTCTTTTGTAGGATATTCATGAAGAACAGGTAGCTTTTATTAGCGGGTCAAATTGAACTGCACGGAAAAAATGCTTTTAAAAAGCAGGAACATCTGCATAGTTTTGTGATGATTCTGCTGATTAGAATATGAAGGAGTGCAAATTAAACTGCATTTTAAGTAGGTCTGTAATAAAATCCATTAACACTATGGTTTTACACAGCTCACAAGGTTAATATTTTTAACTGGAGTCCACATTAAAGTGGTAATCTTGCAGAAAATGTTTCTTCATTTTTCATAGCTACAGCCAAGCCTCAGTCATTCAAGGAATAATGTAGCTTGTTACTATGAGTTCACAGCAGGTGCCCTCCTGATGTTCTGCTACGCACTCATGCCCTGTTTCCATGTAAGCTCTCATCTTGTATCACAGGAGGCATCATATGTTGATCATGGGTTGATCATGTCTTAAGTTCGGTTGTAAAGATGACATGTAGAGAGTATGTGAGCCAGAGGAAATCCTCATGCTTCAGACAGTTTCGTCACTTGCGGCAAGGGACGAAATTACAGTCACGCTGACTTTTGTGGCTATGTGGATGTGGAAAGTATAATTTCTACTTAAGTTTGAGGATGCGATACTTTAAGAGAAATATTAGAAAAAGACAACCTTGTTTTCTCTGCAGTATTGATACAATCTCTGCATGCATATCCTGTGAATATTTAGTTATAAAAGGCACAGAGTTTGTTAATTCTCATCCTGTCAATTTCCTCTATTGAAAGCCTGTTTCCCCTTAACCAGTCTAGAGGAGACACGTGCAGAGTGTGTATGGGTGTGTGTGAGAAGATGATAGACATGCACAGACTCAGCATTGAATTAAGGAATATCAAAAATATTGCTACTCCTTCAAATTTAAGTAATGCTCTCTATAAAATAATGTTATTGCTTGTAGCCCTGTGTGTTTATGTATTAGATTGTGTTTTATTCTATATGTTATGCCGAACATGAATATTGCCCTGCAGGGATAAATTAAGTTTATTGGTTTGAATTGAAAATTTAATTGAGTTTCCTCAAAATAGGTTTGACAAAGTTTCCGATACTAAATCATTAGAGAGCCGTCCCCCTGTGAACTCCTGTAGCTGGTATTGCTTTGTAAGGAATCTTTGCTATCCGCAAATCCGTGGCCATATCTGTGTACCTGTGCTGAGTTGGGAATTGTGTCAGCAAAATGACAATAAAGATAACAAAAGCTTCAGAAAGCTCTATCCGAGATTCTGCTGAAAGTGAAATCCATGGGCCCAACTTGGCCTCGTACCAAAACTGCCATTCTCAGAAGGGTTCCAAAGAATGTGGAATAATTTGTATTTGATAAATTTTTACAGAACTTAATAACATTTCAGACGTTATTTTGAGAAAGATAGCTCATTACAGGCCATATTAATAGCTTAAAGGTGTCTTGCTTGCAGAAATTTTATGAGGCTATTTTTCACTCATCACATTACTGAACTGTCAACACGAGACGTATTCAGTTCTTTTTAGTCTGTGGACCACTGCTCATGTTACATTCAGGACTGTAGCCTGTGCCAAAGAATTAAACCTTTTTAATGTGGATTAAAGCTGTATTTTCCACTTTCTTATACATATTATACAGTATTTGTGGCACTTAATTGCCCACAGAAAGGTATGACTAATCTACATGCTACACACATAGCAGTACTCTGACATACAGAAATTCACAGTTTTCAACACATGCCCGTAGATTTCTTACGTTGTTGCTCCTTTTCTCTAACACATAAGTTGTAATGGAACACCAGACAGAATGAGTTCATTCCCAAATGCTGCAAATATGTGAGCATGCAGCAACCAAGATGTCAAGATATCAATAACCAAGACATTTCTTAGCTGTGTCTGAGTTCATGTACAGTATATTATAGCTGGCTCCAATTACTATATGAAATGCACTGAGTTTCCAGGGAGACGAATCAATACTCTATGAGCAGAGAGTAAGTGCTAACCCTGTATATCATGTGATTTAAGTAGCAGACTGTTGTCTGTTGCATGCCATTCAACCAGCACACAATCATGATTCATGAAGATATTATCCTGCTTCATTTAAAAGGCACTGGTCATTTATGTGTCTTTAATTTTAGGAATAGAAAATCACTTTTGATGGATTGCAGCAGAGCCAACTAAAAGCTTTTTCAAAGGTTAGAAAGAGCTGCTGGAGGTACCGTGGCCTTAAGCACATTTGTCTGAATCAGATGACAGGTGTTATTAGTATCTGCAGTGCTACAGGTTTTTTTGCCACTCATTAGTATAAAATTCAGCACTGTTTGTCTATTGAAAACTGTGTGTTTATCCTAATTCTTCAGACACTTTTCATTGGGTACAATTAAACAAAAAATGATCTATCTATGTAACTGGATGATGTGGGGTGACTCTTTTGTTTAGAGAGGACCCAACCGAGAGAACAGTTTGATCAAGACAACTTAGCCATTACTTTTTAGTTTATATAGCTTCTTTGCCATTTAACCAGTATTATTAAAAAATTCAAATTTTGACTTGATAGTGGTGGTAATTAAATGTCATGGGGACATAACAATCACTGCATACATATTAAATGCATTATTTTGGAACAAATGAATGCATCTTAAAATGTACAGTTTAACTAATGGTTGCATGTGTCTTAAATACATTCAAGTGTGCTACAGTATGCTAAATTGGATGACATTAAGTTACGTTTACTTTAGTGACAGCTACAGGGTCCTGGCAAGTGCTGAAACATGACTTTTAGTAGCACAAGTAGAGAAATGTCATAAAGTCACCCAACTGACTCAGTAATGTCAGCAATATCTATCTAAAGTTTGCTAACATTAGCTTACATCAGCCACTGTAAGCTAGTGGTCAGACCAGACCATGTAAGGCTGTGTGCTGAATTAATCAAGGTTGGGTTTCATTTATGAATTCAACCTTTCATTTGTAAGAGAAAGAATATGTTCCTCTTAAAATGTTTTACATATACTTTGGAGCATGAAAACACATACCAGGCCAGTATCCCTAGGGATTATGACCATATTGGGTGATTCTGCACCTCAAATTGACTTCCAATGCCAGAATTCAGTGCCAATGCAGGAAGTAAAGTGCCCTTTATGTAGTGAGGTGGAAAGTAAGGGTGTGGAGGTCAGGGTGATGGATGGTCGTGTGGCATGTCTGACTTTCATGGATGAGACTGGAGTTTGCATCCCTTCACAGACCTGTTATTTAACATTTGCCTTTTTATGAACCGTGACCACCATTTTTCCCTAATCTTAACCAGTTGTAGTCACCAGTTTTAGTTACCTAACCCTACTAACCATAGTTTATTTGCTACCGTAGTTGTCATTTGTAGATACTGTAGAAAGTGAGTATTTTCAAAATGTTGGCAGCAGACATAAAAGATAACAAAAACGTCAATTAACTACCCTGAGCCTGAGATATCACAGAATCTAATTTCTTGTTTGCTGATAGGGTTGTCACATACAGGAGCTGGACACAATAAAAGCCTGAGTCATATATACTGTATGTTGAATGTAATGCTGTAATGTTGGTTTGCCCTCTCCCTGTACATAAAGGGGATGCACATCAAACACATTTAGATCACACAAACCTGTTATTCTGATTTGATATAGTGAAGATTGAAGGGACTGTTGTGTTGACAGGAATCAAATTCAACTGTCCTTCACTGCAATAACTCTAGCACTGGTCTACCAGTGCTGTTATGTTTCAAAGGTTGGCAATATCAGAGGGTCCACTAGAGGCCTGAGGGTCTAATGCAGCTGCACACTTTGCACTGCTGATAGTTAAACCCTACAGCTGTCAAAATATCAGTGGTTACTAAAGAGAAATCATTCCAAAGATAAAGAGAAATAATTATTCTGCAGAATTGCAAGCTGGAACATTTTGCAAAGAGTATTGTTGCAAGAGAAAAACTGCTGTGTGGTTATGTAGCTTGTTAAGTCAGGAAGGAAACTCTGAAGAGACATCCAGTTAAATATTTCATTCTAGTTTGTGCATGAAGTGCCAGAGAACAGGCTGAATCTTTTAACAGAAAATGTGTCATGATCAAGACCAGATAAAACATGTCCTTCCTCTCCCAGATCTTCCAAGATCTTCTATAGGATAACCCTAAAATCTGATAGCCATTAAAACTGAAAGGCCTGGCATGAGCCTTACCCCAGTGTGTGCCTTTCATGTATTCATCTTTTTTACATTGATGGATTTTGTGTTGATAATTACAGTCAAGTGACAGAAACAAGCAGTGGTTTCCATCAATAATTAATACTGTAGGAGTATCATTTTAACAAACTCCAGACTTTTAACAAACTTTCACATTTTTTGTAGACATGCCCATAATCCTCAGACTCATGTCTTGCTAGTGTAACCACCATAATGTTACGTAGAGATGATTAAAAAAAATGTATTTATTAAAAAAAGAGACATTACAAATGGAAGTGTTTGGTATACTTTGGAAAAAGATTCCAAAAGACATTTTTCATCATCGCCTTTTCATCCACATGATTTTTTTCATTATCAAAAGCTGTTTCCACAAATACTGATACTGCTCTTACAATACTTATCTTTGGAAGCAAAAGGTCAGGATTTTGCAGGCTTTTATGATGATACCAACCAAAGCTTGTGAAAAGAGATTCCATCACTTGTCTTCTTTATTACTTATATTACACCCAATTCTTATGTATCAACAGTTCTAAGTATTGGAGGAGGGTGGGTCTTTGTCTAGTCTAAAAAACCTGACATGTCCCATATGTAAAAGTGAAGTACTTTTTTAAATGCATTGCAGTCCTCTAAATTGAGTCACATCGGATGAGTAGAGTAGAAGCCTTGATACAGTCACCTCAATACAGAATCTGAGACAAATACTCTTTTAAGCACATTTTTTTATTTTAGGGCACATGTTCCATTATATTGTCATTTTTGTCACCAGGGAAAATGAAAGCATTTGTCATTTGTTCAAATGCTTAAAACGTTTCCATTTTCTTGACCTTTTTTTGGTTGTGTGAATAGTGTATTTCCTCTCCTGGTAGCAAATGTGGAAGAAGTAGTGATATTGTTATAGCGCCACAAAACCTCTTAGAGAAAAGTTTAGGGTGGATGGTTGGGTTTACAAAGTGTGGACTTTGACATTGGAGTCTGCGGTCACCTACTGTACGAACAGTAGCCTATATGTTGGGCTCTTTTAACCATTACCACGATCTTTCCCTAACCCTGACTACGTAGGTTTATTTGGCTAAACTTAACCAAACCTTAACCACAAGGGTGACGGATCAGAACAAAAATCATATACCTTACTTTTTAACGGTCATATGTGCACTGATAAACAATGTCATCCTGCCAACAGCGGTGCCAGATCTCCAGTAAGCTGATGTCTTAAACATCATGTAAACAGGAAACCTGGTTCCCATAATCTAGAATTCCTGGCCATGTGTAACCATAACCAGGTTTCTATTAGGCTTTTCATACGTACGGATGTGCAAAACAAACACTTCTGACAGGGAAAGTATCTCTGTGACAGCAAAGACAGGGATAATTACACACAGCAATGCATCCTCGTATTTAAAATAAGTCAAGAAGCAAGGTCTTATATTACTAACACAGTTAAGATAAGAAAGCCATGCTTCCACAATAAGGTCTGGTGTAGGGGAGAAATCTGATAACTGACCTGCTGCGTGTAGCACTGATTTACAGCAACCAGATTACTACAGTGCATGTAAACATTCTCCGATTACTTATAAACTGATTTCTATCGAACCTGGTTTCTGCCGTATTGAACCTAGGATCAACCTATTCATATACATTTCACATCATTAATATCCATTTCCCACAAAGAAACAATTTATATTAGTGAAAATACCTGCAGAGTTGTCCAATATGAGTGTTATTCCAGGGGAGACTGGGTTGAAAAAGTCGTGAAAAATGGATTAAAACAAAATGTGCTACAGGCTCAGATTTCAGATAAAGTTCTTTACAGCACAAAACATTAAAAGCAAACGGAGTCATTGTTCACTTCTATATGTTTAGCATAAAGAATCTGTACAGACTGTAAGTCAGACTTTATTTCTTTACAGAATTTTTTTTAGTGCTTCTTCATTTGCTGTGAGGAGGCTGAGCAATCCATCATGTTCCGGTGTTCTTTTATATTTGCACCTGCTATTGCACACAGAGGATATTAAGAAGCAGAGCCGAACTAGCAAAATAGCCAGGACTCAAGCCAAAATTCAAACCCACACACAAGGCTACAGTGTGCGGTTGATTTTCCACAAAAGAACATTAATTCGCTCCACTCCTGAGACACTCTGTTTTCCACTGGCATCCTAAAGGTCTGACAGAGTTGTTCAAACTGGTTTTCTAATGAAAATTACTGCACAGCGAGAGGTAGTAGTGGCAGTTGGTGTGACAGGATTAGGCAGAAGTAGGGTGGATATTTTGGAAAGAGGCACCTGCAACTCTGGCTAGCATACTGTACTTGTCTAATGATGTCAGATTACACGGTCGCCTAGAAAACCAACAAAAGACTCGAGCGGAAATAGCGAAGAAGGCGTAATTTTCCTGACTGACAGGACTACGTAATGCTGTGCAGCATGCATAATTAAATATGTGGCACACACTCTTTCTGGCTTGTTGAGTCTGCTGTTGAGCTGAAGCAGTTTTTAATGTTGTTCTTGTGCCTTCACTCTAGTGTGCTCTGCACTGACAACTGTCCCCTGTGGGTGTGTGGGAAGGAGAGAGGAGGGGAAGAAGGGATGCGAGGAAAGGAGGAAGAGATGGCTTCTTCTTTTTTAGTGGCTGCTTTTAGATACGATCAAAATAAACATCGTACCTCAGAGGCACAAGGCCGGCTCCCAATGGTGTTACGAGTTTCATTTTTTGCAATTTGTTCACTTCTTTTTGTTGTTGTCAGGCAATGAGTCAAACACACCGAGAAAGCAGATGGATAGAAAAGTAGGAAGATAGATCGGAGGCCATGTTGCTGAGCACAGGGTGCACCTGGGGTTTAACCTGTGTTGTGTTTCATGGGTCAGAACTCGCATGGTCTATCCCCGCAAGAAGTTTAGAGATGGTACTCAGTCAAAAAACAGGAACACGATGACCCAAATGTTGACAGTATTACTCCAAATGCTTCTTTTAGGAGTTTGATTTTTCTTTGCACAGTCTTGAGAAACATACATGCCTATACTATTATATTTTACTATTAATTATTTTCTCAAAAAGACTTTCCAAATGATGACGTGCCCTCACACTTAAATAAAATGTATGCATTTGTTTCATCATTTGTTTGTTTTTATATCATCCTGTACTGTATCTCCGCTTCGTTTCGCTTAGGAAAAACTCAGCTGCTCAGCCTTCCACCTCCATCCTAGGGGACGAGGGGAGTCGACAGTTGACACTGGGAAAAGGGAGTCGTCTGCAGGGAAACGGGGAGATGCAGTGATGTGACTCTGTGCCAAATGTTTACAGGCGAGCTGACATAGTTAGAAAGATGGAAAGGGCTGAAACGAGGCTGTCTCTCTCTGCACTCTTGGAGGAACGAGAGATAGGAAATCTAGGTCATCCCCACTGATGCATTGCAAAGCGAACTTCAAACAAACCTGGCCTTTAGCGTGATGGCTCTCCAAAGCTGTGTTACATGCCATCAGAGACTGACCGCCATTTTCTGCCAAGAGCTACCATGAAGTGATAGATGGGTTCTCGATATGAAGAAAAGGCACAATCACTGCAAACTCTATCTGTCAATCTTTCTATCTGTCTGTTAGTGTATGAATATACCATGTGTATACAAAGAAATCATCCTTTTGGATCAGGCTTTGTAACCAATTAGTTGGCTCGTAGTTAGACCACATGCTAGGTTTCTATTCCTCATCTGCCCTTCACTCGGAATTGCCTGAGGGAAGTCTTATCCGTAATCATAGCCCTGGGAATTGTGGTAAAAAGCTTTGTTCTACCATTGAAGGCTCGATCTTTCTATTTCAAGGGCAGCTAGTTGAAACTATAGTGTTGTGTTGGAAAGGATTCCTTTCAGAGGCAGTTCCCTCAAAATGCATGTTTTGACATATTTTGACTTATTTCTGTGAGAAAAGTCTCTGTAAAATAATTTCTCATGTGATTATTAATCACTTAAGCTTTAACAGATTTTATTAATTTATGTCGATGAATTAATAATATACAGTAGTAAGACAAAGAGAAAATGTAACAACTTCAAATAATGGCATTGAAGATTTACTGTTTTCCCTCAAATCCAGTTGTGAAGACAACATCTGAGTCTTAAGTGACTTCTCTAGTTTTCTAGTTTGAACTTTTCAAAAGCCTTTGTTAGTGTAGATGCATTCTGTTTTAGTAATATTGCAAGCAACATAAAAAGCCCCCATTAGAAATGTATGAGCTTAAAGTCCAAATGAAGCGAGACCCCATTAAGGAAAGAACAAAAACTCAGGCGTGTAGTTCAGAGGAGAGAGTGTTTTGTGCTCAACCTTGCAGAATAATTTTAGAATAATGTTTTATCATGTGCTGCATTGCGTAAGCTATAATTAATGAAGACAAGACACAGGTTGTGGGTTTACTCATTGTTGAGTATAGGAAGGCTTTCTGACTAAGTGTGAAATAAATGGTGGTGCCTGCTCTTTGCTAACACGAAGGCTGAGTGCTACAGTGAATGTGGAAGTGTCAAAAGATGCAGTTGCTTGAATGGCTGAAAACAACTGTACATAAGTCTACAGAAAATCTTCGTTTTTCTAATGTGGCTCTTTGTGGAGTTGATTAACATTACTTTCTACTACTGCTTGAACTACTTCGGCTACAAGTACAGGTGTCAGGTGACATCACTGCTGCTGTCCATGTTATTCTGCAACTTTCTTTTTTTTGTGTTATGGTTTAGTGTCACATGGAACAGTTCAAGTAGAGTAATGTATGAGGGAAATGTAGTTTAAATGCCTACATGTTAACATGCATGCCAATACTTATGTGAAATCGCTTTGACAGTCTTTCAATTGCAACTGATTGTAGTATTCTAGATGCACAAATAATCTCATTTGTTGAGTTAAAGCTCAGTGGGTGGAGCCAAAGAACCACAAGTTAACTGCTGACAAAGGAACTCTGAGTAGTTCAAAGTTACAATCCTTAAGATTTTCATGAAATCAAACCATGTACCTGTATATATGGTAGTTTTCATTGTTAGGGCAGAGTTCGCCATTCCCACGAGGATTCAAATGCCTTCACAACACAAGGGATTGGCAGTAAATTGTCATTTTATCTTAATGATATCACTCTACTATTTGCTCTCCTACAACAGTATCGGAGCTGTGTTAAGTTACTGCTATTGAAAACATTTCGCACTACTAGTTCACATTAAAAGTATTCAACTGGTGGAACACGGGGTGGCTTTCATTGTGAAGCAGTCACAGGAAACACAAGGTTAGCGCTTACAGAGATTATTGATTGTAAGTCAACGATCATTTTAGGTATTTTTTCAGACATTATAACTTTATATTCGGTCAGACTCACTAGACTGAATGTTTCCCAGTTACTAGCAACTGCCTCCTATGTTCCTCGTCTTCTTTAGTGGGTTTCAGTTCATTACTTTGTTACACTGGGGAGTTGGAGTGGTGACATAGATGAGTTTACAGGATCATTATTAAATCAAAGATAATTCAAGCCAAACAGACACCTCAGTTCAGGACTTTCCTCACAATCCCACAAGTCCCTTACCAAAGTCAGAAGGCTGGCTGCTCTCTCTGCATTTATCAAGTCCAGATAGTCATCCATCAAATGTCTTTGGAAAAATGAGCTTACCTTTCCTCCTTCCTCTTAAGGAGAGTCACTGAGGAGTGGCCAGTGTCCATAGCTGATTAACAATATTTATATACAGTACTGGCTCTGAAGACAAGAATCTCTAACATTATGGATACTATTTCAGAGCAGAAGAATTTTACAGCAAGGTATTCCCAAAATACATGGATTAATGTACCAACCTCCCGCTCTTATGCCAACACAAACCAGTGGCTCTTACTCATCTTTGACAGTCTCACCAGGGCGATACATGCCCTGAGTAATATCTTTAAATTGGATAATCCTATACCTCACACACTTGGAGGGGAGCATGGCACTCCTCCATATTGAGTCCCAATGAGCAGTAGCAAGTGATGTGGTAAGATCAAGCTCTCCTGCCAGCTGTGTGGGAGGCATTATGCATTTTAGGAAACAGCAGTTGAATGGTCATTTATTAGTTACATGAGATGCCCACATTATTCTAATCCTGTACCAATAGGGCTTTTATTGTTTGTTCTTGGGAACATTGCACATAGTGCCCCAAAATGAACTTGAATCCGTATTAAGCACTCCGCTTGCAGCTCAGTCCTTTGTCGTCAGTATTAATAAATATTCCTTGTTTCATCTTGAGGTGCGCATTTCAAATATGATCACATTTTTTACATCTAACACACGTGGACCACCTGGGTCTATTTTCATTAATTAAGTGAAGCGTGATGTCAATATGAAGGCACAAAGCCTTTTTGTTTCAGCGGACTGAATATCTTGATTGGACTGCTTGATGCAAGGCCTGGATAGCCTGGTTACCACTACAAAGCCAAACAGAGCTCACCGGGAATTACTTATTCATATCGTTCAATTACCCTCTAAACAACAATTCAGGGAGACATGCAGGACATCGTGGATAGATCAGACCTGGTGCATTTACATTCCATTGAACACACAAATGCCAGAATAGGTTGGCTTTTTGAAGTTGTGACCCACATAGTAGAAGCAATAATATATCCTAAATATATATATGTCCTTCATCAAGTCCATTTAGCCTCATTCAGTTTTCAAATTTTACATTTCTTGTACTTGTTTCTGAAGCACTTTCACTTATTTTAAGCATTTTCTAGAAACCAATTACAATGAGTCCGATCAAGATAACGTGATTTGATTTAAAGCTCTGGTGCATGGTGGACTGCAGCGTTGTTTCTGCCCAACCATCAAGAGTTCACACATTCTGCATTTCAATACTGACAGTGATTCTGCTTAATGAGCCCCAATTGGAATGCAGACCACATGGCAGAAATGGCACCGTACACCAAAAACCAACAGGGGCCATAAATAAAGGAAAGATTATATACTTTTTAGATATCAAGAGTAAGTCCTAGCTTATATGTACATGCCAAAAACCTGAATTTGTCTGTCTTTATATTCATCATTAGATCATTTATGTTATTAACAGCACATAATCATAGCAGATCAGAATGGTTTGTAAGTTCTTAAATGAGAAAATTAGATTATCCTCTGTATTTTAATTGTAATAGATGGATTTTAATTATATTTTTCCAAAGTGTGTGAAAGAAAGAATTTTCCAGTTAGTAAAATAATTAGTAACTTCTTCAATTGGTTTTTATTAGGAGTAACTTTACATCCTGTCTCATGTAGGCTATAGTTAACCTATTTTTGATTTTAAAGAGATGTGAAGGAGTCCACAGAGACTGCTTCTGAACAGGGCAAGAAATCTGTGCTGCACTCCTGCCTACGTCTGTGCAATATTTAAAAAACACATCAAGCTGCACATACACATTGAATAAGGATGTTAAACACATATCTCCACTTGCCTCAGATATAATGCTGCACATTCGTCCCTCCCCAGTGTGTGTGTGTGTGTGTGTGTGTGTGTGTGTGTGTGTGTGTGTGTGTATATATAGTATAATTTTCTTCTTAAGCTGCATCATCAAATTATGATTAGAGGGCTGCAAACTTCTGTGAATCCCGTTTATATGCAACTCTTCTGGATTAGTAAAATCTGTTTTGGAGGGACTATACAGAACTTGGATTTTCAGTTTTATTTAACATATGACAGAAAATTCACTTTGAATTTATTTATGGAGCTGGTTGCTTTTTTTCTTTAACATGGCAGACAGAATATTTATAGTGAACATATGTGCAAAATATTTACTTCCAACACTTTATAATTGAATTTTCTTCAATATCCACATCTGGTTAAAAAGGTATTATTAACATATGGATAAGGTTATGCAACTGAAGCCAAGTGTGTAACCTGGGTAATATGGCTGACTAAAGGGCCAGTCCTTTAACACACTTTTCACCATAAAGTATTAGGTAAAGGTTAGCAGGTCACTCATGCTCCTTGCACTGTGTACTCCATCCCTTTACTCTAAAGCTTGTATGCTTCTGTAGAAAGTAAAAAAAACTGTAGAGAGAGCTTCAAACACTCACAGTCAAAGAAAGTGCTTTCATCATTTCCCAGCCAAGCACAGCAGCTTTCTCTCAACTGCTCGTAGACCTTTCATGCCATCATGCAGAGACCGGGGCTTGAGGTGGGTGGGATACAGGTAGTGTTTGGGGGCCTAGCGGGGGTCTGCCAATGCTACAGTTTGTTTTCTTTAGTTTGAACTGTGATGCAAAAGACTTATTTGCTCTCATTTCTGTAATTGGTTTCATTAGGTTCATGCAACCCAATTAAAAGTGTACCTCAGCTTGTAAACAGAAGTCACATTGGAGTTTGGGTAGCAGCTTTGGTCGTTTGGAGTAGAACCAAATTGGATTCAAGTGCCTGTAACTTTGGCAAAGCATGAAAGTCCATACCCGGGAAGAAATGTGTCATTGGTTCATTTTGTTGTGACAGACTTTGCACGCGTTAGTGACTACAGCTATCACCATGCATTGCCTCGTACCTGAAAAATTGCTTTTCTGTTTTTGGTCCGGATTATATCCTCCCTCCTTATGAACCAGTTTATTTTAAAGAGGACAGAGATCTACATTTTCCAGTATTCAATGTGTTCATTTGGTGGTGCAGTACAAGTCGGGGGCATTTTACCCCGAATTTCCCCCTTTTGTTCAGTTTGTCTGGGCAGGTGAGGCAAAGCCATTCAGACAAGCTCAAGAGTAAAATTGCATAAAAAGTAAATAGTGGCTCCCTGACAAGAATTACCGTTTTGAGCTGTCAGATGTAGGCCAGGAGGGCTATAAAAATATCTGCAACCAGACTTACCTCTGCCAGAGCATGCAACTATTTATTTTAGGAAAGCAGGTAGTCAGTTCAGTGACTTTTTCTTACTTACATAAGGCTGGAAAGAATGCTGTTAGGGAGGGAAAAAAACGGTCCAGGTGGGATTTTGTTGCAGATCACTGAATGTGTGTCTTTATCATTATTTTTAAGATGTTTGCTAACACGGCCCCGACATAACAGAGGCAAACCATACCAACATTTTCTTTCTGAGAGTCAGCAAGCTACAGAAAAGCCTGAACAAAACAACAACAATAAAATGTTTATGTGAATGCCTCACTCCCCAGTAGAATGTACCATGCAGTATGAAATAAATGGACTCCCACAGCTGACATGACACGGCGATTTCTACTGTCAAAGAAATCAATGTCCATCATGCACAAATTGTCTGGTCCCTCTTTGTTTGGCGCAGCAGGGGTTCATTGTGACTTTGCAACACCCGATGTGTTGCTTTCCCTCGCATGCTGAAAGAGACATTACAGAGAAACAGAATATGCTCGCCACTTGGTGCCTCAACACTACGTCCAAGAACTCTCTGTTGACTGGTAGGTGTCGCTTACTCATATTTGATTGGTGTTCTTGAAAAAAATATCTTGTTACATTAACGTGGGACAGCATTATATTTATAAAATAAAATCCCTTTGATATGGATAAAATAGTTTCTTTATACATTTTAGAGCTGAAAAATGGTCCCCATGAATGTCCAAAACACATATCTCAGCAGGAGCACTGTGGACTCTTACGTCAAAACTTGCGTCAAGTCGTGTCCCATTAAATCTTCTCTGGGGAGCTGAACTGAATTGTAGATGAATTATGCATCAACTGCGTGATGACATCACCCCAAAAACACACGCACATACAACATCTCTGCAAGAGAGGTTATGTCCTCTTGTCAGAAATGATTCACTTGAAAACGTTTTTGCTACAAATCATACACCCCCCTTTTTAGAAGATTCTGTGTAATGTGTGTTTGCAAGTTCAACCCATCCACTGTAAAAGGTGCAGATGAAAATGTTCCTGCACTATCATTCAAGCATAGGAGCAAATTAAAACAGGCATTATTGGTTTAATAGGAAGGGTCACGCTTTGTTAATCTGTGTGCTACACAATAATAACTTTGTCATGTTGAGATGTTTTCTGCCCAGTCCTGTTGGTACTGTGTGTTTGGTAGGCAGTAATTGGAGAAGGGCTTTGAGGCTTCCTCCAGTGACCTCATTACCCCAATTAAAATTGTAGCCTTCTCTGAAAACAGTCCATCTCACAAAGCGATGTCTGATTATCACTCCCAGTCCAAATGAGGTTGAGATATGCAGCTGAGGAAGGAACATATGGCTGTGCCTTTTACAGTTTGCTGCAGCGGGTTCTCCATCCTTAGTTCATTTAACCAAAAAGAATATTATTACACTTGAAATAACCCTTGAAAGGTCATATAGAATAGAAATGTTTAGGAGATGTTTGAATATCTTGAATAACACCCATGTTGTTTCTTACTGACCAATGCAAGTCTTTAATATTATAAGTACTGTAGCAGTGTCTGGTTGGAATGTAATATTGAAACAAGCAGCAGGATTACTCCAGCATCACTGTAACAAATATTCACAACTTCTAGTTGGTTTGCAGTAACCAGGAAGACTTTGTCGCACTTGCTAACACATCTTTGTCCTGTAAAAATGGGGGGAATGTGGTGGGTTGTTTGTGTTTCCTAAATAAGAAACTGTCAAGCCCGGCCCAAATTATAAGCCAACCAGTGCTCTTATGGAAATGTAACTGTACCAATTAGCTAGCATGCAAGAAACTTTTAGACTCCAAATTTTCTGAACAAACTTATGAAAATCAGAAACAATCTGCAGAATGAATCAGGGGGATATGTCTCAAGCGCAATCCTAAACTGTGTTCAAAATCACTTTCTGTTTGCTCTCCAGTGCAGTAGTGTCCATAGCATGTACACTTCTGTTTGCTAAAAATCACAGTGCGATGGTTTGACTTTGATAGATGTGAAAATTAGTCATGCAATGCAAGTGCATTCAGACCGTAATTACGAGTCTGAAAAATTGCTTTTGTCAGTCTCCTAGTTGTAATTCTGAGTCTGAGATATCTGGGATTTCTGAGAGCTATGCTACCTCCCGCTTAGTGATGAGAACTACAGAAGTGTCAACAGACTGCTGGCAAAATGGCTGCAAAGCCACCATCACTAGCAGTTAGATCTAAATAATATCCAATACTGGATATTAGTAACAGTAACAGTAATACGGTTGATTCAGCTAATTCAAAAAGAGGTATTTTGATCATATAACCTTGTTAATTATCAGTATTTCAGCATCGTTCAGCTTCGTAAAGCAAGGTTGCACCAATACTACTATTGTTCTATATAGTTACATGAATAGTACAAGATTACCTCAGACCTGCAGAGGTTTGGAAAAGCCCAGCCTGTGGTTTAGTATTCGTTTGAGTCATTAAATAAGATGTTTTAAGATGCTTTAAGAACATTTCTCCTCATGTCATCATCTTTCCATCATTCCAGGGAGAACACCATCACACACAATTTTAATACATTTGCATATATCTACCAGCTATAGTTTGTCCTATTAAGATATTATGCTTCAAGATCTGACTGAGATTCTCTGCTTTTTTTGCTGTTGCAGATACTTAAAGTAAAAGAAGGGGAGATACTGTTTTTACCACAACTTTACAAGTTTCATTTCAAAGTACATCTCCACACTTGCAAGACAAACTTGACCTCAAATTAACGACTCAAATTAATATTTCAAAGTTTCACAATGGTTTATAATTCTATATTCTAATTATAATGTTTTAAAATACAAGTTTCACAAACTGAGTTTCACCTTCATGTAGATAATAATTTTTGTAAGAACATATGACATGTTTTCCACACAGTGCATCAGTAGATGTATCAGTTTTAATTGGAACTTATAAAGCTTCATACCGTTGTTGTCAAGTGGAAATGTATTCCTAAATTTTCAGCTTTTGAGAAGGTTAGAAAACAGTCTTGTTTTGAGGTCAGTGGTGATGTGCGTTTGAGTTTATAATTTGGGTTTTGAGAGTGATTCATAAAACCATTAATGCATAGAGGAGCATAACTGAACAATCCAAATGTACTGAAAGGAGTTACAAGAGATATGAAAAATATGTCCATGAATCTTGAATGTTACATCACGTCAGTGGATTTATTCTAACACCACACTAGTGCTCTTCCAGGCTCACACCCAAAACCAGCAGAAAAAAGGCAGCAAACAATCAACCCTCACTAGACAGTTGTCCTCAAAGTTGCACACTAACCGGTTGATTGAGTTGAGGCCATTTGCGGACGACAACCTCGGATAGAAGGGGGAATCAATGCCTGTTTGTCCACTTCTTTGCTCATTAAGGAACCTCTATTCATGTCAGGGTCTGTATACGACAAAGAAAGCTCACAAGTGCACATTTTCAGTCCGAGGAGGGTGGTTTTTCTCCTCCTCAAAGCCCTCCCCTCATCGAAATTCGCCTCACAGAAACGCTGTGCCAGAGGCCAAAGTCTTGACAGGGGCAGCCCAGTGCGAGGGAAATCAAACGAGTCCCTTTTTTACGGCCTGGCCGACCGACCGACCAGGAGGCCCGCTTACCTACAAGTCCTTAAGCTGTATCACACCTTTCCAATTCAGGAATAAAGGAAGGCAGCCTTACTGTCCATTCATCATCTTTAGTGATTCAGGGTTTTTTTTCTCTTGCCTGTTGGGTGTGAGTCCAACAGGCAATACTTGAACTGTGCAGATTGAAATCCTTTCAGGCTTTTCAGTGGACTTGTCACATTCATCTTAAGGTGTGGTTAATATTGAACAGGGAAAAGATGGTGATGAATGTTGATACAATGGAATGAATACTGGTGTCAGGTGTGGATATACTGCACAGCAATGCAAACTAAGCCCACTGTAAGGCCTATTTTCAATATAAAAAAGTACATTTCTCAATAGAGACCTATTTGTCAGTGAAACTGGAACGTCCCTGTGTTTCATCAAAATGTAATGAAAACACTATTGCCTTCATAAGCCTACCAGAAGTAGACAAGGACATTTTTATTTTTATTTTGCTGCAATGGACAATAGCATTTGGACAATTTTCTGTTGAAAGTGAAGGTCTGGTTTCGCTCCTGGCCGGCCTTATTTTAGTACTTTGATATTGTTCCACAGTTTTGGTGTTTTACTAGTGTTTCTAAATTCCTATAAAACGATGTGGATATATGGATCTTTTAAAATGATTAGTTTTATGCAGTCACAACAAGTCATTTATTCTCATATTCATCTTAAAATCAACCAGAATTTGCAAACTGGGTAAAGTATGTATCTTGTTTCTAAAATTTTTTCAAATTGATGTCTATAATGCCAAAGACGCAAATGTGGGATTATGTATGTTCTATCATTTTTTATTATTTAGTGGTCTGGACATAAGAAGCTTTGATTCCTGGTGATCACACAATAACGTTGCAAAGTAACTGTCAGTTTGTTGAATTCGTTATACTGTTATTCTGAGGTTGTGGAGAAATATGTTTGTATTGTCTCATGATCACAAAAGAATTGTGTAATTCTGTTTTCATATTTTTTTCATGACCCCCCCACCCATGTTCTATGTGACCTTCTGTAGATTTTCTTTAAAATGTTTTTTTCTATTGCCACATATTTCACTTATTTTATACAATAAGAAGATGCTTTGACTCGTGACTTGTTAAGCTCGTTGAGAGTATTTTTTACAGTGCATTTCAGACCTTTTCTGTTATTTCCGTTGGGCGGCAGTGCGTCTATCCTCAAACTTGAACTGCACTGCATTGCCTGCCCGCCCGTGCACTCTATTCAGCACTCTGTCATTCGTGAAAGCCAGTAAAAGTAATTCCCACATTGCAAATAATAATATAATATAATAATGAGGATGACTTCCTCACGTGCGTTGGTTGGGAAGGTTGCAGACAGTGCACCATGTAGACGATGAAGACTCCAGAGGAACGCAGGTCTTACTGGGAATGTTCACATTGGTACTAGTGTCAAGCCAGACAGAATAAGGAAATAACACCTCTGATTTGTTAGTCAAAATAAAAGCCGTCCCGGAGCATACATCTGTATTGAGAACAGCCCTAAATACCAAATAGTGAGCAAGGAATTCGTTAAAACGGAACCTGTGAGATATGAACAGATTTGGCAAGAAAATACACCAATGTTGTTGTTACCGTGTAGAATCAAGTTATGCTGCCTGTAAATATGAACACATTATTCTTTGTTGACAAATTGTATGCTTTTATTTTGATGGCATATCCCCTTATGTTCTGTGCTGTCTTGGTCAACTTGTGCACGCTTGACGCATCTCGCGTTGGCACAGCGGCACTCTGAGAGAGAGAGAGAGAGAGAGAGAGAGAGAGAGAGAGAGAGAGAGAGAGAGAGAGAGACTGCATCCGATGTGTCCTTTTCTGCACATCACTTTGGAAATTTTCGCTCGTGCAGTCCTGCTTAACGCGGTGCTCACCTGCCGGGGCTGTGTGGCCGTGAGCGACTGATTTAATAGGATAAACAGACTAATTGCCTCCTCTGATATAGCCCTTCATTGATTCTGTCGACCATTCCCCTAATCACTGTCATGCTTTTTTTGCGTTTTCTTCTCTCCTGCTGTTTCAAAGTGACCGACTGCAGGTGTTTTTATGCTCTGATTTGCGCCAGTCAACGCTGGCAATATGTAATTTTGGAATAGACTCTGCGTTTTTGGAGAAGTGGACTATTTCACAGCTGGGATTCCTTGTTTTTTAAAACGTTACTGCTTTACTCTATAGACCAGAACAGATTCTGATACACCGTGATGGTGTGGGGATATCAGAACTGAGCAGAGTGCACGCTGTCATTTGGAAACTGCTTGTGGGTAAGTTACATTTATTTTTTCATCTTAACGTTTCCAAAGTTGGTTAGATGCTCACACTGCCTTTTGTGGATATGTTTGAACCAGTTTGTGGGCACCAACGATTAATTTGGATAACGGTGACATTTCATATGCTCAGATTTGCATGAATTATCGACGCGCTTTAACAAACGGATTCACGATCTTCTCACTTACATTTCTCATTTGGAGCAAACATGTTTTTCCTCAGTTACGCATGAATCCCAGTCGCTCTTATTGCTTTAGTTGCGGACGGAGCCTCCTCAGTGGAAGTGTTGGCTGCAGTACGACAGTGAAGTGGACTGCTGAAGTCTTCTGTATTCTTTAGTAAAACCTAATTATCCAAGCAGAGCTATTACAGCGTGTCAGTAGACACGAGCTGTTCATTTTACGCGTTATTTTTTCTTGACGTTAATTGTGTAACATTGTGCGCATTTGCTTGTCTTCCCGGTGCGTCAGAAGAGTGTGTGTGTGTGTCTGTGCGCGTGTCGGTGGGTGTATGCGAATTTCTGCACATGTGCGCACACCCAGAGCGCGTGTGTGTGTCAGAGGAGGGAGGCGAGAAGAACCCGAGCTTAGTTATTTCAAATTATTTCTGCTGAGTGATTGCTTGGCGAGTCAGCTGTCCCTGTGCCTCTCCTCAGTATTTGCTTGTATTTCCTCTCCCCTGCTTGGATGGATGATGGCCTGCGATTATCCAGATGGATGTTGGAGCTAGGGCTCTGACCAGACTGGGGTTTGCCAGTTAAACATATTTGGGAATCAGGAACTGATACTGATGTAAAGTTAAAGCAGAGGCCTTCCTTCTTCCTCTACAGATTCTACAGAGTTACAGAAGGTAGTGTAGCCTTGCAGGTTGCAAGCAACGACTGCTGTAGAGATGCTTCTTTTCCCATTTCTTTTTGTAAATCTATTACAAACCATAACCATCTCTAAGGCCAATGCCTGCAGGCAGTGTAAGCCAGCCTGGACCTCATTAATCACATATGATTTTCTAACTCTGTCAACAGTAGCATTTGCTCCCCATTTCAATTGCTCCAAAACCAATCATTGTGCTCTGCTCTAAATCGTTCCACTCCAATCTCTTCTTGACCCTTTCTGCTATAGGTGATATCTTCTTGGTTTATGATGTTATTTTTATAACATCTTTATTCATCTCCAACATCTGGAGTTAAGTTTTGCCACAGGACCAACCAGCAGCACATGAATTAATAGGTAAGTGGCAGTGGCCACTTAGCGGAAGCCCTGCAGCTACATATTGAGCTGAGTCGAGTGCTCTCAAACAGAAATTGATTTAGACAGAGATTATGTCATCCAGCATTGGCACTTTTTTTATGCTGGTCAAGATCCCAGTACCCAGCGTCACTGAATCCTCCTCTGCTCTCTGATGAATTGAGTGTAGGTTTAAAGGGTATGTTAATGCACCAATAAAGTTGTTGTTTCATTGGCAGGTATATTTCACGTATAATTTTGAATACTTTATCACAGCACATTTGAATGCTTCCCTTTCTTAATAAAACCTACAGTTGAATTTCCACACTTGAACATCAAAGCTGCACAAACATTTTAACAAACAATATTTGCAACTCAGTACAACGAGTTATTAGTTATTTGTGATGTTTACAACATCATGATGTGCCATAAAATGTAATTAACAAATTAGACAATGTTCTACCCTGTGGTTTTGCCCATAATAATTGACATTTCCTATTTTATGAGGCAAACCCCACTCGTCTTGCAGCACTAAAGTAAGATAAAACACACCATGACAGGCATTTGCAAATAGCACTTGACCCAGTTGAGCTTACAGTGTTCTCTCTGGTAGACAGAAGGATCTGAAGACATCGCAAGCTTTTTCTCTTCCTGTCTTGATTGATACTTTTAATTTTCAAGGAGCTGTCACCAAGGCCTATTGGCCTTGGCTTTGCAATCAAGGGGCGGGCAGTCGAAGGCTTTCAAATGAAAGACTCCATTAATATGGTGGGAAATAAGGGTTGTCTTGCTGTGGAATATTGGCTCTGTGTGAGGAGTGATTGGAGCAATTGATGAGGATTTGTGAGGAAGAATGTTGGAGAGGAAGTTGAGAGGGAGCCACCTCAATCATGGCTATTAGTTTACATTAATAAGACTCAAGGGGAAATGGAAATACTCAGAGGTGATCCAGCTTGTGTGTTTATGTATGTGTGTGACAGCATGTGTGTAAATACACATGCCTTCCATTCCTGCTTGGCACCGCTGTTCAGACTTATTGACTGTTGTGAAATCAGAGTATTAGAAGCTGTGGACTACATGCATAACCTACGCTCTCTCCGTTAAATCTTCTGAAAAGCCAATTCCTGTGAAGATGAGAATCCTCTTTCCCCATGCCTTCTTCCATTTTCCATCGCAATCATTGGGCATCGATCTGATTCAAAGCTATTTATTTTCGTTGCAGCCATCATGTCATGAATTGACAAGTATGGTAGATCAGGTAGATTATATGTCTGGGCATGTCGCCTCGCCCATACGAAGAAGAGTCACAACTACCACGGGCAAATACCAAAATGTCAATCTGTCAATGCATTTTCAGGCTTTGTTCAAAAAGTATTTTCAGGTACAACCTTGTGTTCATTTTTTAAAATTAGCTAAAGTGCCAGATCACAGTAAGGACACCTTTCTTTAAAGCAGTGGCTTGTGGCCTTTTTGGCTTGTGAACCCTTTGAGAAGCAGCAGTTACTTATGACTCCCATCACAGGTTGCAGGTTGCAGCACCCAAATAGCCATTATTTTTTTCCTTCTCAGACTTCTCACATTTGAAGAAATCTTTAGAGGCCTGGAGAGGTAAAACTATGCAGTCAAAGAAAAACAAATATATATTTGTGTTATTTATTCTTTCCTATGATGTTATTATATGGAGACCCCTCAAATTTATCTTGTGACCCCTTGGGGCTACTGACCCCAAGGTTGGGAACCACTTTTTAAAGAATATGAAAAAAAAAATTTCCATTTTTTTTAAAAGAAGTGGATTCCACAAAATGTGTTAATACTCCAGCAACCACAATGAAGGTTATATCAGGTCAGATCAAGTCAAGTCAATTTTATTTATATATATATCAATTACAAATTACAAATTTGCCTCAAGGGGCTTTACAATCTGTATAGTCTCCATCCTTAGACCCTCGATTCGGATAAAGAAAAGCTCCCCCCTAAAAACCCTTAACTGGCAAGAAATGGAAGAAACCTCAAGAAGAGCGACAGAAGAGGAATCCCTCTCCCAGGACAGACAGACATGCAATTGATGTTGTGTGTACAGAATAGACCAACATAGTAAAATGACAATATGGACGATCTATTTACAAAATTATAAATAGTTTATAACATTTATGAAGAATATGGATCCGGGAGGACGCCAAACAGACCCGAGCCACACAAGCTCCTCTCCACCATGGAGTTTAAGAGAAGAGACTTGCTTTGTCCTCTAATCTGTTTCCTGCAAAAATAGGAATCTCAACCCTTTCAGAAAACATAGCAACCACGATCACTCGCTGAGACTAGGCTGTATGGAAAAATAAATGCCCCCCCTGTTCACTTTGTGACCCCTGAGCTCTCTGTGTGCCCTTCCCCACTGTTATTCAGTGGGGAGGTCTCAAAAAGAATGGTCTTCCTTGCAAATAATTTTCATGGGCCACTTATTTTTTAGACCTTGATCTGAATGTCTTCATGTATGGATGTAAACTACTCTGAGTGTCTGCCGCTGCCATGCTAGCTTTATTTACTTTCTGCTTGTAATGGTATTCCTATCCTAACAGAGCAGTTCTTAATACCACAATAAAAGGATGGTAATGGCATTTCGACTGTCTCTTTACATTGCTCTTGAAAATACATATGCGCGCTATTCTGTGTATGTCAGCCACAGTGTAGCATGCCCTAAAAGGCCTTAAAAGTTGTGCTGGTCAATTCTAACATGGCTAAAATGAAGAAAGAGGCGATGAAATACTTGTGTTTCACTTCCCCTGATGAAACGGCCATTTGAGGCATGATCAATTACCTCAATATACAGTATTTTTCTTTGCTAGGGGCAAGTGACGTTTAAAATTAATGCTTTTTTCCCCCCTTTTTAATCAGCAGTAAAATGAGAAGCCCATTGCTATAAGCAAGAGGACAGAATTATCATTTTCATCCTTTCTTTTCAGCCCCACTGTCATCGTGCCATGTCTTTAGGTGATCCTCTGAGGCCCATCCAGCCTGGAAAGATGAAGTTGATGTGTTTTAGATAGCTTTTAGAGAAATGTGGCTAGAGGATGGAAATTGCATGCCAGAGGAAGCAAAATGAGCAATTTTTTCTCCCATTTCCCCTCCTCTCTTCATCCGATCTGTGCTTACTCATTCATGAAGGCTTTGTTGTGACATTCCATACGTTGGTAAAAAATCGCACAAAATGCCAGTTGGCAGGGAAAAAAGGAAAAGACCCACACTACATTATTGTGCAGGCTAACTGCATAGCAGAAGAACCACAGCTTTCTAATGTTATCAGAACACTGTCACAACTACCAAACTTTATTCACATTTGGTGTTGAGATATTGAGGGAACTCAACAGAGCCATTTAGGATGGTGTGGTCTCAGCAAAGGCTTTTAAGTATTCACTGAAAGAAAAGTCTAATACTATTATATACAGCATCTACATGAGTGGGAGCACCGTACATATCCATGAACACAGACTATTTGCATAAAATATATGAATGCATACATGCTTCTGGAGGAAACCTGACCGTGTTTTGCGCCAAAGTCTCCCCTCTGAGTCAGGCAGGACCTTAAATAGAACAACTACGTCGAGGGATTAATAGTGAGTGAAAGAAGCACTTCATTAGCAGTTCTTCATTTGTCATTAGCCACTACAAGTGAGACCTGGGGCAACATAGTATTTACAGCTAATCTTATACATATATCTCAACCTGCTTCTAGTACAAGATGGTGGTGTACATCGGAACGATTCAAAAGAAAACGCAAGTGGCTGTGTAGGTGTGGGTGTGTTGCTATATGTACAGATGAGAAGATGAAATATGATCCAAGAAGTTCAGAGCACTTTGGAGCACTATGAGGCAGGACTTTACAGCTCTGTAAATTTATCACAGATGACTCATTTTATCCCCCATTTCTGTGATTTACAACGTAAACAATACATTTACCCCATTTATGTTACAAAGTTATCTACCAGGAATGCACAAATTTGATTGGCGCATGCAGGTATTTTGGCTGTACATCTGTTTCTTTGGGGGGGATCTCATTGAGATTGTTGGCCTGTACACAGTAAAAATATTTTAGTCCAGAACATTTTAGTAAACTGACTTTCAAATCCCTTTCTGTGATTGTCCCCATTTTCTACCACCCCTTACTATATTATGTGAGCTTTGAAATGTAACTGACCCAGTTCAGTTACATGCATGGCCGAACGCCCTCAGCCACAGCATCATCTATATATTCAAACCTAACAATTCCAGTAATAATCCAATCCCCAGTTTGGCTAATGATGGTAATAATTTTATGCTGCTATGACATCCTTTGCATTACGACTGAGGGGGTTACTGCTGTGCCCTTTTCCCAGCCAGAGCGTGGCTCTGTTTCCCCCCTGTTGGACCAGACCCACAAAGACCGTCTCTCAACAGGGTTGTTGATTTATGGGCCACTTTACAAGAAGGGCCTGGGGACGCAGCACTCCTTGTCCTACGATATTGAATCTCGGCTGCCTAGCATGGAGATGTGGGTCGTCTGTTATTGTGTGAAAGCTTATTTGCATTGCGCCGTTAAGCTCTCAGTTGTAACTACAGCATGTCTGCTCACCTTAGCACTTAAGTTTATTTTTGCCTGCAGGGCTGTTTGGTTCAGACATGTAAGGGACATTTTTGGAGAAAAGGTGCAGTGAAGACAAATAGCTTTCACATTGACGGGTTTGTGAGTGTGTCTACTTTTGCGATGTATAACCTTTGAATATATATAACAGTTACTTGCGAAGTGCTGTTTGTGCACCTTCCCTATGATGAGATGTATGCTTTTCTTTGTTTGGTTTTACTTTCACCATAAAAAACAGACTTCCTGCAATAACACAATATATTGTATATTTCAATCAGATCATTTGAAATCTGCCTGATGCACATCATCATTATCCTTAGAATTGTGTATTCATCAATGATGAAAGTACATTCGAGCAGTGTACAACCTCAACAGACAAAGTCAGAAATTGACTGTGCAATTTCAAGCACATTGTCTGTTAGAAGAAAGACTTTGATTATTTGCTCAAAGGCCTTTGTTTGTTTTGTTGCTATTGGCTGCATTGTGCATTTTCTCTGCTTTTGGCTCAAGTTGATTTTTCCTAGTGGTTGATTTGATAAGAAAAAAATCAGCAAGATAAATGCAGCCTTAACGATTATAGTTGCTGTAGGGTAGGCGTTTATTAACTTGTGTTAATAATCTGACAATCCTCTTTCATTCCCCCTTAAATCAGCCCACAGTTCTGCTGCTGACAAGACAGTATATTCAGCTGAAGTGATTTGGCAAACTACAAACACTGCCAGGGCATTATGTGTCATTTTTGTAGGCCTTTACTTTCTACATTTTTATGGTTTAAGAACATTTATGTTAGACATTTCATTGGTCGCTTATTATGTTTCCCTGTAATCTATAAAAAAACTATAGTCCTACAAGATCTCGACTATGCTGCTTCCTTTAAAGGCCACCACAAAAAACATCCAATGGAATCTTTTCCTACTGTTATACTGTAAAATATGCAGTGTTTTTTTTTTTTTTTACTTTTTTAAAGTCAGAGCTCCTTGAAGAACTCAGACTTTGATGCTCTCCAATGAATAGCATTAGCATACTGTAGAGTTAGCTAGAGACTCGTCGGTTCAGCAGCAGATCAGTCTCAGTGTCACAGATTTAAATTTAGGTGTTGAGTAAAAATGTGTGTTAGAGGTTGTGTGTGAAAGAGAGAAATGCTGCAGCCCGTGAATATCTCATCGTTGCTATTGCAAGTCTCAACCTCTGCTTAATGAATTTTCATTTGATTTAGCATTGGGAATGTTTCTGTGAAGTACACCTACTGCTGCTATAGTTAGATGTTGCTAATGTGTCATTCAGCAGCTACTGTAGCACGCTTCCTCTCAAGGTGAATCCTATTTCTCTGATCGTGTTTGAGAGTTTGATTGACACCAGCAGTACAGATCAAGCCAGGGAGAAAAAATGACGTGCACGTTTACCTGACTTCCTGGATTCTGTTACAAAAGTAACTGAGAAAGAGCTAATCCAAGTCAGTCGACACATATCTTCTCATATAGCTGCTGCAATAAAGTACAAGTTGTTGCTCATTCTACCTCAACATAAGTGTGCAGTGGCTGTTCTCACAGTATAAAGGGAGAAATTCAGCTTTAAAAATGTCTCATTGATCGCCAATAACATGTTTACAAGAAAAGTGTGTTCTGAGGGTGATGACATCCTTTCAAAAAGTGCTAAATTATCTTCGATGTAGCAGTGGAGCAGAATCGTCAGTATTAATTTAGCAGCGTGTGAATCATCACTGTGCTGTTTTGCTATAAATCCATATCCATCAGAGTTCATTTAAAACTTTCGGACAGTTTGAATAGCAACTTTAGCAGCTGTGAGTGAACAAACAACACTTTGACAATCTTAATAATTGTCTGTGTTTTGAAAAATCTACATCTCTCAACACTCAATTGCTCTGTGAACGCGACAAATTGGTTTAATCTTTTAAATCTCATTAACACATTTTTATAGACGGTTATAGAGACAGTCAACTCAGTAAATCTCAGATGTTAATCCCTATGATGTCAAATAGTTTGCAGAAGAATCTACAGTTACCAGAATATTCCCCAGCTATTTTCTTCTCTGTGTGTCAGTGCTGTGCTGCTTGGCACCATCTTATGATACTGCCTCTCATAGTTGCCTTCACCTCATCCTTTCTTCTCCCTTTTCTAGCATTCATTCATCCTCTCTTCCCCTTTCACCTCTTCCTCTCAGTGATTCCTGCAGGCTCTCCCTCGGTCCTCTTAGCCCTGGCCTGGAATATCCAAAGAGGTAGCTCCGTTCATTTAATGTCATCCTTATTTCCCTGACAGCCAGGCAGGATAAAGAATCTAGTTAGCAGGCAGCTTAGATAATGGGACTAAGAATTGGATGTGACTGCAAAGACAGTTTGTATGTGTGTGTGCACGGGCCTGTGTGTGCACAATTGTGTGTGTCCATTGAATTCAGTCAAAATGGAGTCTGTCAACCTGACCCGTAGGTAACAGCTCCCAAAAACAAAGATATAAATTATACATTATTTACTATGTCTGCCATATTTCACCTACAGAAAACAGTTTCTGTGACCTCTACATAGCTTACTAACTGTTGAGGTCAAATGGCAAGCTAATAGCTCAGTTTAACTCTAAGACCAGTAGTTTATTTGGTCATTTGTTGGCTTCAACAGTGCATCACGGCAACAAAATATTTCTTGAACCCAGAGGCACAGGCTCTTGTTTTCAGATACATGATGTAGCCGGGCCAGCTGTTAGGTAGCTGGCAGTTTTTTGTTGCTATATATCTAAAGTTGTCATGTTTTAATTGAAGACTACACTTATTTTGGATAAAATATATGCCAAACTGATAGTGAATGTAAATTCAAAGTGGTCATTGTAATAATAATGTCTTCAGTGGATGACAACATTATGTGGAAGTCATAATTACCTTACAGCATGCTGAACTGCTAAAGTTGTATAAAAAGGTTGTAAGGAAGTTGAAGAGGAGTGCACTGCAATGTATTTTTTATTAGTACCAGGGACATAGCTAGCATTGAGGACACTGAGGTCACGTCCTCAGTATTGTTTGTTGGACTTGGATTATTTCACCAACCTGAGTTCTACAGTGGCACTCAAATTACAATTGATTTAGGTGTCTCCAAACACCTTAAAATAAAACTTGAAATACATTTAACAGAATGTATATATAAAACATTGTACAAACATTTTTTTAGTTTTATAAAATATGGCACTAGGAACTCAGCTATCTGCAATTTTAAAAACTGTTCCTGAAACAGTTTCTGTAACGACATGAGCAATGTCTTTTCTTCTGTTTAATCCTCACCACACAGAGACAAATTACCAACTGATGAAAATACACTTGCATAATGTTGCTACACACAGTGTGTGTCTTTCATTGTTCCTTACTCATCTGTTGATTGTGCTCTTGATGCTTTGTGCTGCTTTTTTCTCACTGTTGCCAGGGAGGACATGGACTGTGTGCATGTTTTTATCCTAACACAGAAGAAACATTGATTTGAAGACATTTACAGCGTTAAAAGTATTTAGAGACGTCGATTGCATTCGAGAAGTGTCCTCTTCTCTCTCTCTCTCTTTCACACTTCCTGCATGCATGTCAAGAACATGGAGGCTTGTGGTTGCAGGGTTATTAGATAATCTAAAATGGAATAATTCAGTGAGGAGAGCACAGACTCGTGTGGGTGTGTGTGTGCGTCAGCCAAGGGTGTAAGGGCTTGAAAGTGTTCCTCACAAATAGAAATGTTAATAACTCACCAAGCAAAGTACATATCAATTTTCCGACTGGAGGTAGGAGGAAGGGGGCAGAGGGGTGACATGGGTGTGTGTGTGTGTGTGTGTGTGTGTGTGTGTGTGTATGTATTTGTGTGTGTGTGTGTGTGTGGGTGGTGGTGGTGGTGGGGGTGTATTAACAGAGACATCAAGGGTGTACGTTCAAACTGCAACTGAGAGTGTCGCAGTACTAATTATTCAAGGCATGTGACCCTTAATGCTACTTACATTTAAGAGCTCAGATCCAAAACTAGGGATTCTGGTTTAAAAGATTAAGAGTGCTTGCATGCATGATGACATGACTCAATACTGGAAGAACAAAAAGAAGCAGAATGTCAGATTATTATTATTACTGGGTTTTTTTGTAGTATATTTTTTGGGCCATTTTTTGACTTTATTGGATAGGGACAGCTGAAGAGAGACAGGACCAGGCCACTGCGGTAAGGACTCAGCTTTATATGGTATACGCTCTACCAGGTGAGCTAACGGGATGGGGTGACCCAAAATGTCCCCAAAAAGTTTTACAATCAAAACTCCAAGGCACAGACCTGAAATGTTTTCCAAACAAGTGGGAGAAGTGTAGCCGCAAAAACGGATGTCTGTTATTGCTTCTTGCTGTCTGTTCCCATTGGTATCTGATACGGGTAACATGCTACAAAGATATGAACAGTCATCCAGAAACATCAGATATGAGCAGTGGTTCAGAATTGAGCACGAGGGCCTTCAGTGTGAACAGCCCGAGAAAATGTGTGACAGAGCAAGAGAGACTTTAAATGAGAGCTCCGTATAAATCATCATCTCAATATCCACCTGGTGAGCTGTAATAAAGCCTCAGTCGTCGATTGCTGAAATTGTTTGTGTGTGAATGAGATGCATTCCTCAAGGCCAACTCTGAGCCCCAAGAGTGTTGAGAGAGTGCCCCATTTCTCTTGCTGAACCCTCCTCGAAAGTAATTGAATTTTGGATGAATCCGCCAAGGAGGAAACACTGTCAGGGAGGGGAGAAAGTGGATGCTTGAGATAAAAAACAATCAAAGAATGAGAAGCAGGTGACAGCACCTTTTTGGATGAGCTTTTCTTTAAAGAATGGCACACTATGAGATGCTTGACAGGATAAGCTTTCACTGTGGGGTTTTTAAGGGAGGACAATTTTTTTCCCAAGGTTTCATATTTTTTTGGACATCCAGTATCCGTTCATTTGTTGAAAGGGGATAACTCTTCTTGCTTTTTTCTGCTCTATTGTGTTCACGATCATATCTCTGACAGTTAGACAGATGCACTGAATCTTTCACTTCTCAGTGGCTAATAACCATGTGCCAAGACGCAAGACGATAGCGCCAATAATACATTGACACCCTTTTCATGATTACTGATAACAAATTGAGTGTTTGACCTTGATAAGCCCTTAAGTGGCTCGTTTCTTCAAACAGGTGGCCATCTTCTCAAATACACTCCATCAGCATCAGAAGCAGGGGATCAAAGATAAAGCACATAGTCAAATTTAACCATAATATTTATTGTATTTGGAGAAACACTGCCATGATTTCATTGTGCTCCTTTACTGCTAGATTTCTGCAATGTTTATTCAAATATTCCTGGTGGCTACAAGCCCTCTCCGCTTCCATCTTGAACAGTCAGACCACTTTCCCTCTCTTCTCTTGCCAGATTACTCCCAGCTGATTAAGAGGCTCAAGTCATCAGCAAAATCAGTGGTTAAGTTACGGACTGATGGAACTGTATCAGCTCTCCAGCTTGAGCACAGGGAGTAACACATAGCAACCAAGAGAACCATACCAACAAAGGGGAATATGCATCAACTGTTTCACCATAAATCAGGCAGTTGATCATGCTGTGATGACAAAGACAATAAAGTCACTGGGGTGAGGGACTTATCCAGAGCCAAAAACACTGCTTTCAGTTGAGTTAGTGGAAGTGTAGACTGTAACACCACAGGAGCTAGATGGCCAGCCATCATGGACACAAAGCAAAAGCATCAAGTAGAGCCTCAAAAGGCCCCTCAACGCAAATAACAACCACAGAGACATGTGGCGAGCAACCATGTATTACAAAAGCAAGAATGTCCGCATCAATACGTGCATGGCTGCCAGATTAGCATTGACAGCTTTTTAGTCTTGCTTTGATCTCCTCAACAGAGCCAGCCATTAAAGCAGCCTCCCCTTTCCTCACAGGACCTGGCACTTGTGTATACAGCGGACATGAGACCCAGCTGAGGGGGAATGTGAAGCTTGCAGTGTACTAAGAACATGTGCCCAACATTTAGCTGATGTCTTAACGGACATATTCGACACATCACTCTTGCAGGAAAGCTCCTCACCTGCTACAAAACGCCAATTATTGTCCTTCTACCTAAGAAGTCTGCAACGTCCTGCCTTGACGATTACCCACCCCCAATGTTATGAAGTGTTTTGAGAAGCTAGTTGTGCCAAAGATCCCCAACTGGGTTGCATTTGGTGTAAGCAGATCCACAGGATGTCATCTCCACTCAGCTCTCACACTTTAAAATTGACAGGCCAAGACTGCTGAGCTTGTCAAACAACAGTCAGGCATAGGTGCTGAGTACGACCATCTGTAATTTGATTCTGGACTTCCTCACCAGCAGAACACTGGCAGTTTGGATGGGCAGACACACCTCCACAAAATATGACTACATACAAGTACTGTGTGCTTCAAGGTCCTTCAAAATTCCACAGAGGGGTAATCGAAAGTATCCCCACTTCTCAGATGACAACCTGGCACCACACACAAGATCTCCAGTGGATGGTGAAATCCACTCAGAACATCATCATTATCATATTGTTGCCTAACAGTGACATGGGGTATGCACACAGAGCTCACAGGACAGTTAAGGACATCATCTAGTCTAGTCTGTTCACCCTGCTGCTTGTCTGGCAGGAGATACAGATACTTTCAGTAACATTACTAACCTTGGTGGGAGTAAAAAAAAACAAAACAGTGAAATCAGTGTCCTTAGAAATGGCTTTGTGAACCCACACACAAAGCCAAGGGCTGTCAAGGGCTGCACACAAGCATTGCACTGTCATTTTTTCTTTAATATTTTTAATCCCATAATCCACAATTTTTGCTCTCTATACACATGCAGGCATAGTGTATGATCAGTTTACCCAACAGAAGATGGCTTACTGTATCCGCTCATCAGTATAGTCAGTATCAACTAAAAATTAATTACCCTGCATCGCAAGAGCACGTTTTTAACCTTTTCAGTGATAATAAGTGTTTGCTTTGATGTCTAGCAGTCCAGGATATCACTATGAGCTGGAGGGAGACCGAGCAGAACTGGTTTGAACACAGAGGAAACGACTGAATCACCAAAGAAAGAAACCACAGCTTTTGTGCTAATGTTGCAGACTTGTGCCCAACATGGAAAACTAATTAAAAAGATAAGATTTTTGTGTGGTGGCGTGTAGTTTTTCTGAGGTGGCACTGGTTGCAGGAGGCAAGGGCTGGTGACAATAGGCCTTTGACGAGGAGAACACGGCAATGTCGCCATCTTTGGCTGCTGGCCAGTTTCGCATGCCTCTGTGAGTGTCTCAAGGGTTATTGTGGCTTTTCAGGGTTTCCCCTCAAAGGCTTTCTGATACAGCTTTGTGGAATCTATGTGAAGCATCTTTGTCATGGCCGAAATGCCAATGGAAGCGCCCTTGTGGCCTTCATAGACATCTTGTTGAGCTGTAACAGAGATGGCACTTAAGCCTGTAGCAAGAAGATTTGGCTAATTATTAGCCAAACAAAAAGAAGAATCATACAGTCACTTGCAGGCGTTTTAATAACTAAGTTTATCACTGAGGAATACAACACTTTGTTGCTGTCAAAATCTGAATAAAAACCTTTAACTTTAATTAACTTTAGACCAGTCCTATTTTATAATAGATTAACTTGACTTTTTTATCATAGTGTCTCCCCAGTTCTGATTGGCTAGAGGGTGTGCACTATTATCAGATAAAACAGATGATTCTCATGTTTGCAGCCTTATTATTTTCTTAATGACTACTCAAAGCTAGAACTAATTTCAACTGTTACTAAGATATAACTTCACTTAGTTGGTGAAGCATTCAACTAATATTTATCACATGCCTGACAAAGGTATTGTCAGGACAAAATAATAATTTAAATCTTGCATTGGCCCAAAATATGAATAAACAGTATGTATATTTCAGTCATTGGCATGTGGCTGGATAAATCACTCCACCTGTGCTGTTATGAGACATAACACATTACAACACATTATCTTTCAATAACCACACGTCTCGTAATGGATTTAAGAGGCTGACAAGGCTTACATTTTGAGACCAAAATTGTTAAAAATCTGATAACATTGCATTGGCTGGTTAAATTGTATCCCCCATCTCATACTAGCATTCCTGTATGAAAAGTTGTATGTTAACAGAGATATCCAGATCTAAGTGGGCACCTGATTATGTCATGTTAGTTGGGAGAGAAGTTGGATTAGTCTTGTAGGTGGTTGACAAAGCTGCAAAGCCAGGTTCGCCTTGATAGAGATGCGTCTTGACATTTGTATCATCAACAGCCTCTCCCTGATCATACACTAAGTCCCTGAAGAGACACTGGTATAAATAAAGCAGAGGCTTACACTTTGGAGAACAGAATTTGCACATAGGGGTGTTGGATTCTTCCCAGTTGACCTTAGGTCTTGTAAAAGTTCTGTAATTATTGGCTCAGAACTTGCAGGGTTTTTTTTATATTTGAGCTTTGATCGAGCATCCCTTGCCAAAATCATTATCTCTTCTTTTTTGATGTTTTGGATGGATTCACAGCCTGTCTCAGTGTGGAATAATAACTCAAGCTTTTGTTTCCTTGTAGGACTGGTAAAAAATGAAAGCTCCCATTCCTCTTCTGATCCTGCTTCATGCCGTTGTGGTCCATTGCCTGAAAGTGGTGTCGAAGAGAGGCTCAGGTAAGTCTTGTTGTTTTACCACAACTGTTGTATCTTCCTTTTGTTCTAATGATAGAACCAATGGGGAAAAATGCTGAATAGTATTTATTTTACTCGTGTTTTCTGTTGTTTATGCTGCACCGGAATTGCCCTCCAGGGACAGTAAAGATTATTACATTGAATTGAATTGAATATAAACAGCTACAGCTACATTAATTGGTACAGGTTTGATTCCCTGGAACCTGCCAAGATTTCAAGGCTCCATTCTTTGCCTGAAAGCACAAATTGTGTTTCAGTCAACAGCAGGAGGATCACATGGCCTTGAGCTGTTGTACTTCAACCAGTCATGATGAAAAACAGGGCTGTCCTGTCTTTTAACAGCTTGATTTTTAAGTCCACAAACACTCAGTTATTCAATTTGAGGTTCTGTGAGTGATGATGTAATATTTCGTTGTTGATCTTTGCAGATCAATTGCATGGTATAATCTTGTTTTCATTTGTTGTAGAAGATAATAAGAACACAGACTTGTTATTCTTGAAGGGTTTGCAACATATGTCTTAATTACATAATGAGAGATCACATAAACTTTGTGCACCATAACTGAAATGCACACACTTGGATCGTATGTTAGTGTGTCAAATTGGTCTCATTAAGATTGTATTTTGTCTTCAATATCTCTTTACATTCTGGTTTTAGCTTTGTCTTTCCATGCTTTTTGACGCAATCAATTGTTCTCACAAAAGCACGGTATTACCGAACTTGCCGAACATGTTCATTGCATGCCAGTATGCAGTGAACGCTACTCAGTTCAGTAGTATTGCAGAGAGGAGGTGAGCCAGTGATCTTGATTTGGTGACGTGTATGAACATTCCCATGCCTCAAATTGTCCCCCTAGGTGCAAAGGTTAAATGATTGAGTGAATGAATGAAATGAGGATATGAGTGAGTTACTTTCTGGATCCATGAAGCACTATCTAAGGATGCAGCTGTGGCCTTTGTAGGTATTTACAAGTATTTACACGGTTATGGCACTAATACTGCATGCCTCTCCAGACTCAAAAATAATTACTTTCTACAAGAGGATAGATGCAAGCTAGAGGAACAATCCACATTGGCTAACATGAAACATAAAGGAAGTCTTTTGCTATCCAGAGGCTGCTTGCGTCTGGGTTTTTACCCATGCATATTAGACACAGGTGCAGGAATGGCCCAAGGCTCATCAAAGGGTTTTCTGCTTTTCCAGCAGAAGTCCCTACGGGCTATCTCCTCGGATGTTTCACGAACCATTGCCTGGGGCAAGGATTTGAAACGTGTCCACTGATAAATGAACACCCCATCCGAGCCAGACCTCTGTCCTTTGTTCCTTCTCTTTTAGCTTGTAGGTCTTTATTAGAAGCCATGCTGGTTGCAAGTTAGAGCACCATTGTAAGGGATTCTGGGCAATGAAAGCCAGTTTGAAATTGCATTGCTTTCATTTTTATGGAATGGAGAGAAACAGCAGAGGCGGGAAGGTGAGTGTATCCTGGTTTCAAAGCAGGTATATTTTCAAAGTAACGTTTTTTGGGGTTTAGGGTTCCTTTGTTTATGAGATAAAACTTGCGTGTGGTTCATTTGGTCATATTTTTATTGCAAATTGGATGAAGTCAGGCTTATGGTCTCATTTAAAACCCTAAACTTTGCTTGCAACATGGCTTTCTCTGATAGAAAACTGTCACCTGGCACTGTTTACATGTGATATACTCCACTGTGAAGGGCCATTTGTGCATGGTCTAACAATGTGAGCCAAATACTTTGACATTAATTCCATTTATCTAAATTTTTATCTAAAATATGGGAATTCAGCTGAAATTGATCAAACAGATTACTGATTGAATCTCTAATAAGACAAACTGAGCTGCTCCAAACTCTGTAAACATGTATTGTTTTTCATTTGTACCTTTTGTTAAAAGAAGTTCACTGTAGACAATCAAACCTTTGAGTGTCAGCCCATTAAAGGAACTTAAATGACTTGATTGACTCCCTCAAGGACAATGAATCCACTATCTCACTGGCTTTCCCTTTCACTGGGCTCACACTTACACACAAACAAGCACAAAAAGTCCATGTGTGCATCGCTATTATCTGTAGATGATTAAATTCAGAACACTCGTATTTGAGTAATGCTTTGTCTGCATTTGTACTTGGGGTGGAACAGTGCAAAAACATAAAATGCATATCTGCTATACTAATCCTTAGTATGCATAAGTAGGAGAATGTATCCATTTGTCCTCTGCTGTGGTTCCTCTTTGTTAGAATGCTGATATGGCCTGGATGGTTGGGCGAACAGAATAATTACGTATTTTTTTGCTTAATACAGCACATCAAGTGCAGATGTTGAAGTAAACCCCCACTCTTAGATGCTTCTACACTGTTGCTATACCATCAGTCTGATGTTCAATCCATGCAACTGACACCAAAATTGATCTGATTTAATGTAGCTCTAAGACATTTTCTCCTGTTGTACAACATTGTAGTGGTACTGTATGTATCTGTGTGATTCTATGATTGCTATGTGTGACTAGTTATCAGTGTAATAAGTAAAATACATCACAAAATGCACCCAGAAATACAAAAATCCTCCAGTACATACTGTACTTTTAATCTTGATTTACTGTTTACAGCAGGGACTTGAAATCCCTGTTGGTAATCTGTGTTCGCAGTTGTTTATGGTCAGAATGCGCATCACAGTTTAACACATTTGGTATGATGGCAGAGGTCTAAAGATTAGATAAGTGGGCTTGTCGCAGGGAAAATCTGCATGGGAAAAGTGAACGAGTGACACAACTACTGTAAAATTGGCCTTCTGCAAGACACTTAACAATGATTTGCTTCTTTGTGTAGAGCAACACTAGAACCCTTGGTTGTACATGGCAGTTCCCTCATATGACTGTGGTATGGATGTACTGTAAGGCTTGCAGTGTTTCTGGAAAAGAACAAGGTGGTCAGCAAAACCTCTGAAAGTGGAAATTAAAAGGATACTAATATGATCATTTGGCGATATTTTCACACATCACATATTGAAATAAGTACCACTGACTAATGAAATTTTAGGGTCACCGGCTGCCAGCCTCCTTCGTTTACCCTTACCTCATCAATCATCACTTTAAATGCCTATCTGCTGCCATTTAAAGCTAAAAAAAACTGCTAGAAAAAATACATTAGGCGCTTAGCATGTACCAGCTTACGGCAAAAATTAAGTGATTAGAAATTCTTCAATTCTGGATAATCAAAAGTGAATTATATCTCTTTCTGGATTTGAGTGATTCGTGGACAAAGTGTAGCTTTGTTGGACTATTTCTATTACACTTGCTATCCTTGGTTATTTAAAATGGATCCTGTCTCTGAAAATGGGTTGTGGTCCTGTTATTGTCTTAAACACACAATCAGCTCCCTTGTTGGCCACTTGTGCCACACTATACAATAGATGCTTGGAAGTGTGAGAACTCCCTAAAAGTGTCTGTTGGGTTGCTTGGCAGTGAGCTAAAAAGAGCAGAATCCTCTTTCTGTGCACCACACAGCTGCATTTTATTTGATATGAAATAGAAACTCAAGAGTTCATGTAAGGTATCACATTAGACTCTCTGAAGCAATAACTATGCATTTATTCTTTTTCTCAACTCTGAACATGGATTACAATCAGAGTGAAAAGGAGCTTTGGAGGTTACTGAGGATGACTTTTGGCAGACCTGAATACAGAATAGAATAAAAACAGCGTACACACACATTGCAAAAGTGACTAAACAGAACATTTCCTAAATACTGTAGCAGCTTTCTAAAATATTTCATGGGCATCACCATTCATCTGCATTACACTGTGAACTCTGCTATGTCTCGTTATCTTTGGTATTCAGTTTTACTCCATGCAGCCACCCGTACTTCCCAGGCATCAGGAGTTTCTGTTATCCCCAGGGGTTTACTGTGATGCCTCTTGCTTAGGAGCAGTTTTACAGCATGTCTGTTGATGACATACTTGTTGTTCTGAGGATTGGACCTGCTGTCTTTTTGTTATGGGGACCACAAGGCCAACATTTGAGCTCTTGGATGAGCTGGCTTTCTTTTTTTGGGCAAAAATGTAATAATATTCAGTGAATTTCCTCTGAGTCCATGCTTGATTTATTTTACCATATATCTGATTTGTAAGAAAACTAAAAGATTCTGTTTTATGTCCCAAATCAACACAGCAGTTAGAAAACCATTCTAAAAATGGGCTGTCAAGAGTTTTTATTGTTCATGGTTGATTTCTAATGAGGCAAACCAGGGACAGCATCACTGTCAGCCACCGACCATTTACCCCTGTGTACTCTGCAGGCACAGTAGCTCCCTCTATTCAGAACAAATGCATGTCATTTTCACAAACAAGCAGCTTTTCATTCTTTTGGTACACCAGTTGGTTGCCTCAGCATTTAAAGTAGTACAGAAAACATTTCTACTTTATATTCACTAAAAGACACCCTTTAACAAAACTGTTAACACATGTCCCCCCCAGTGAACACTGATGACAGTTGTAGATTCACAATCATATTCCTTGACAATGATTGAGACAAATTTGGCCCCTGTCCTCCCCTCTGCTGTACAGTCATTAGTCCCCATTTCTTCACCAGACATTGATGAGTCCCCAGACAAATGATGCTTACCTTTCCACAGTCTCCCAGTAATTCCAGCAATATATTACCCATAACACTCACTCACAGTGCATGCATCATGCTGTTATTAATGCAATGCATATGTAAAAAGCCAGTCTCCGACATGTGTTCCCATTTGGAAATGGAATACAGAATCCCTTCTCTGCTTCTAGTTTCTATTAAGGATGGTCTGAGGGCCCTGCGTGTCGCTCTGATGAAGAATAACTGTAAATAAAACATGCCACCGCAACAAGACCTTGGTTCCCATTAGAGAGCAGCCGCTCATCATCCATCTCTCCCCGTGTATTTATCTACTGCCACTACAGTAGGTCCACAACATATATTTTTCCCTCTCTTCGCTGACTTCTTCTTTCCGCTCTTGCTGGGGGAAGAATCAAGGACATCCTGACAGTCAGTTAAATTTACAGTCTTCACACCCATCGCAACGCACAACTCTGGGAGGCTGTCAAGATTAATACGTCAGTTAAAGGATAGAATCTTCCCCCCACATTAATGGGGCTACTCGCAATTTGGCCAATAATAAGGCTCTTTTTTATTGGACAAGACAGTGATTCCTAACAGGGGACGTCAGTGCACGGCACAAATTCAATTATGGCAAGCCACTTGACTTTGTAATTGATATTAAATGACGTTAAATATGGCAGGAAGCTGTCAGCCAGAACTTTGATGGAGAGAAGGGGCACAGCAATAGCGACCCTTTCCACTCTGTCAGTTTTTTACACATGAAAACTACTGAATGTCAGATCACTCTTGCATAAGTAATAAAAAGTGAATTAATAGCAATATAGTAAGTGCCATCAGATCAACTATACAGTACACCACTTAAGGTTGTCAGTGATAACAGCTTGGGATGTAAAGGCTCGAAATTAGGTTTAAAAGTCTTTCTAAAAGAAATCCAGGAAACTTCATCTGAGATTGAAAGCTGAAATTCAAGCTCTCTCTCCTTCCCTCTCTCTATCATACACACACACACACACACACACACACACACAGAGGCACACATCCGTGAATACCCACAGTTCATCTTCCCTCGGTCAATACCACATACCTGCCACAAATGGTGAATGATTGCCTCCACTGCACCGCCCGTTCATTGCGGGGAGATTGATCACACACATGATATTAGAAATGAAATGGCTTGCCACATGGAGTTGTTTTCCCTCCCGCTGCTCAGAGAGAGAGAGAGAGAGAGAGAGAGAGAGAAGCGACTCAACAAGTGTGCCAGATATAGGCCTCTTGACAACTGGGGTTACTATACTACTACTATGGATATGTGTTCCAGGTTGGGGACACATGCCACAGTCCTCCATGTGAGATGGATGGTGATCAATCACCTGATTTATGAGCGGAATAGTCTCTCTGTGGCCTGTTTCCTGACCTGTAATAATGTTACAACACCACGGCAAAAGAGAAGGATGCCAGGAAAGGGTGTAGAGGGCTGCAGCTCAGTGAAGATCCACTGTTTAGCTGTAGGTTGAGGTGTTTAAAGCTCTGTGTGTGGATCAAAGATGTATCCGATTACAGCTATTTTTATTTATTTGATGCATTTGGGTTTAAGGCATTGACTGTAGAAAAATGTCACCCAAAGGCGTATGAAGCCTATGGGATAATTGGATTTGGGTTTACTGAAATCCAGATTTGGGAAATGAGGTGGAAGTGTGGGTGGAGCTAATAGGGTCAGACACCTATCAATCAAGCAGATACATTTTACAATTCAGATACTATTCAGACATCAATTTAACTATTGGTACTTTTTAGACTGCTTCCAGAAATGTATATTTTATGTAAAATGGAACATTTTTGGTTTCAGATAAAGGGTTAAAATGAAATATATAAGTACTTTCTTCCCACCTTCATGTGTTGTGCTTTCCTCTATCTGTTCATTTTCTTGGAACCTCAACTGTCTGCAGGCATTCAACATTAAATGCAATATACTGCATTATCTTCACTTTTAATATTTCTCTCCGAAAGATAATACGTTCATTTCAGGCTCTCTTAGCAAATTATGCAGCCCACTTTAACAGCTGGGGCATTTGGTACCAATTTGAGAGATTATATGTGTGGATGATAATGAGCTTTAGTCTGAAAGAGGATTTAAACATGGAGAAGGCTGGCCACTGCTTAATGTAAGAAAATCTGGCTCTCAGGTTTAAGGAAGAGGACTTTGGGGAAATTAAACTCCCCAAAGAAAAGAAAAAAAAGACAGAAAAACAAATTTAAGAAAACAAAAAGTAAATGAGTTATATTTGTAAAAAGGTTAGGGCAATTTGGACATAAACTGTAATGGTCCTGGAAATTATTTTAATTCCCCTTGACTGCTTGGCTCTCACAAAGCTGAGCGGCGGGGGGAAATGAAGCTATAGTCTCTCAGTACTATGCAAATCGCCTGGAGGTGGCGATGGGACTGTACCCAAAAATATCACACATTTTAACCTGGGGCTGCACTGCATGATTAATCCATGTGAGTACTCGTCCTCACTCTGCATTGCTCTTTGCCTGTATGTATGTATCTGTCTGTCTATCTAGCAATCTTAGCACAATTCTTATGTATTTATGTTTGTCATTTCCCGCATCTGGCACAGTTGAGATGGCAGTTAGTTGTTTTGAGAGGAACTAAAAAGAGCAGTCCTTCATCTCAATGGCTCTGCTGTCCCTTCTGCCGTTTCTCTCTGTTACCTTGCCTGTCTTTACGTTTCACCTAACATCTCTCCTCAACTCCCCGTGCATTGAAAGCGATGGTTATTGCTTCCATTGATTGCCGACTTTCTCCTGGAGGCCAGACAGGATCACTGGGGAGTCAGATAGATATCTCACAGAATAATTAAGGCAATGCACTGATGCCTAATCCCATAATCATCATTAGATTTTAACTGGTTTAAACCAAGAGGCTGTTTTACCGACAACTTGACCTGTTTTATTCACGTAAGAACACCTTTCTACATCTGTGATTTCTGTTTGTAGATCTAATTTGAAAATAGTACCTCTCCTAATATGAGGAGCCTGGAGACCAAATTCTATGCTTCGCCTTTAAATTACACACCTGCAGTATCTCTTTGAGTGGAGTGAGATTGGGATAAATGGAGCTCACATCCCTCTTTGATAAAAGGTCTAGCTTGAGAAGCGAGAGCAGACCCTCCTCCTGTTAAAAAGACAAGTATTGAGTTTTTTTCTGTCATTTGTGGAAATCAGACAAACTGGTAATTTGATTTCATCTTGTCTCAGCCGTTGCAATCTCTGAAACATTCGATTCTTTTTTTTCCCCCCAGTGTTAGAGTACATTGGCTTTCTATTGATTGAAGCGCTAACTTTGTTTTGGGCTGATGCAACTCAGTTAAGTTTGATTTCTGAGGGGAGTTCATTGATTTGCATGGCAACACTGTCTCTTGTCATTTTCCAACTTTATCAGCTTCTATAATTAGCCCCATACTTCACCTGCTGGTTTTCCAATTTACAGTACCAGGATTTTAAAAGCACCACCAACCAGAAAAAAACAAACAAAAAACATATGAATCATTTGCTTGTTAGGACTGGACTGGAAAATTCAGATGATTGATATTAATCTCACTGAATGGGAAGTTTGTGGCCTTTTCCTGCCTTCAGTCTCGCTGTTGTGAAAGAAACTGCATGAATTGCGATTTTTAATTAGCCTTCCCTGCACAATGAGGCTGTGGTCGCTTGAGAGGTGAAGTTTTGTTAATGCAGGAAGTCTCCCAACAACATAGCATTTGATGAGGCTGTCAAGCTCTCTCACGTCAGCCAGGCACTCAGCGTGTGGCCTTTTTCAATGCTCTTTTATTGGAAAGTTTGAACACATCCTCTCACTGTGTTCATTCCCTGTTCAGTCTCCCTGTCGCTCAATGACAGCTCAGAACAAAAAACACTACTCTCTTGTTCTCTTTGTACATTTTCTTCCTTTTGTTTTTCCATTTTTTCCAGTCTTTTTTTTTAGTCAAACTAGGATTGGTCAAAGCACAATCAACCTATTTCTGCAACAAGCAGAGGCATAGTGAATCCTTACAGGTCTCAAGGGAGTCTTGCCAAGTTTGGGGCTTTTCAGTTTTCCTTTATTTATTTTTTTTTGCAAGGGAGAAAGGATGTAAGCTCGCTTGCCGAGGAGTACGCCTTTGTTGGTTGCAGGAGACTGACGCACTGCAGGAGTTTTGGAAACAAACCAGGTTGACTCTATTATCCAGGCTCTGGCTGCTTTTCACACCACTGTTCTGAAGATACAAGCAGGCCCCATTCAAATCCTACTGCTTAGCATTTTTATTATAATTTGAAGGGAATTACCTGGTATTCCCTCCATAGGAATGTATGTAATTTTATCCAAAGCTAAAGTACCTATTGTTTGGGGAGAGAAATACTACTTTAATTAAGACGCACCAATTTGCTTTTGAAAATCCACTCTGTTCAAAATTCAGCTCAACTATTCCCTGTAAACATGCCTTGTAATTTAATTTTGCACGATTTATAGTGAAGTTCTGTCACATATTTCCTTGTCATATTTATTGCTTGCGTTTGATGTGGCGCACGGTTGAAATATTTAAGGCCTCTTATTCATGATTCTCAAGGGCCCAAAAAATGGTAGAAAATGGAAGTTGATTTCCCTGCAGTGCAATGATCAATAAATTCTACATATCAATTAAGTTCCACTGTCATTTCCAAGGCTATAGGTTATCCCAGGGATAAGCCTCTCTCTGGTCTCATCGGCCAATCAAAGCACAGCGTGGCGCTGGACAGCCTCCCCCACAGCTTCTCTGTGTTCATGAAACAATCGTCATTTGTAATTTACAAGAGCTGTCTTTCATTTATTTCTTTTTATATGACATATAGTGGCCGCTCTGTAAATGTAAAAAGTTCTCAGCTGTGGCTCAAATAGCCATGAAATGCTTTTATGGCCCCAGTGGCCTTAGATTCTATTAACCTGTGAAATGTAAACAAAAGAGATGAGAACATGGCAGATTTCAGTCCTGAAGATGCACACAATTTACCTCTAATGTCTTTTTCTTAGAGCTGAAAAGAAGAGTTAAAAAGAGAAGAGACATGTAGAGGGAGTGACGTTAAGTCAAACAACACAAGATTTCTGGTTGGAGTCAGCTGAGGTGCTGTAGATTTTTCCTTCATTGTGACAGTACAGGGGCTGCAGCATCCAAAAAGCTTAGAGTCTCTATTAGCATCTTCTGCTAACTGAAGGGCACTACAGATGTTAGTAGGCGTTGCATCTCTGTATCCTGCCAGTAGCCAAGCAACACGGCACACAGCAATCTCACAATCCCAAATGTTTCTGCGCTCTCAGCATATCTCCTCACACAATCTTGCCCTCTGAAATGGGATTCAAAATTCTCCTCTCTCCGCAACCTTTGCCTGTGTAGTGCGTGTGATCTTGCCACGGGGTCTCTGCTCCGTTCAGCCTGTCACTGAAGTTTCTCCCTGTATATCATCTGACATCAAAAACACTTAAAATAAATTGCTGTATAAAAATGCAATGTTCAGGCAGTTAATTAAGTTTGATTCTTGAAGTGTTAGCTTCTGAGCATGTGTAATGAGGCCCATAGCTTAACTGTGATGTCTGCTAGCTGCTGTTTGACAAAAGATGTTTTTTGGGTTTTTTTCATTCACATAGGGCCTAATGAGTGGTGGAGATGCTACCGTTTTCCCATCAACAAATCAGATGATGGAAGAGAATCAGATCAAATAGCTTGATGAATGATTAACACTCCACAAAGGTGCTGATCTTACAATTTTCTCTGCACCTGCAAAGATAATAAATTAAAAGCCACAATGGTGATTATTTATTAGCAATAATTTAGCTGTTTAAATGACTTGCAATCTACATCTAATTTGTCTGTCCAGGTTTAATGTAAACACATCTGGAAAAACAGCTGGGAAAAGGATAACAAAGCAAAGCAGTTTGTGGTAATGCCATTTTGATTTTTGACAAGTCATCTGTCCCAGTTCCAGCCCTGAAACCCTCCAGTTCAATTCCAAAATAAAAGTATACATATCCCATTCCAACATCATTAATTTGCTCGGCATTGAAATTCAAATATGGCCTGATTATAATATTTAATGTGCATGCCACCCTCAGCGATTTTTAAAATCATGTGATATAGGCATTTAAAGGGCCTCTTTTTGCTGTTCGCAACGCTCTCTAAGGCTCTCTGTCTCTTTTTCTGTGCACCAAGTGCCTTGTCTTGACAAACACAAGGACAGCTAAGGATTATGGTTCTGTATGTGTCTTTCATTGCCTTTAATATGCAAATGGAGATTAGCTTTGGAAGGAAACTGTTTGGCATGGGAGTTATTTGTGATGCTAACCATTCACACCTTTTTTTTCTCCTTCTCAGGATCAGACTTAACCATTACAGCAAGAAATGGCATCCAGGGTGCTATGCAGGACAATGAGGAAACATACATATACTTGTATCAATAAATGCTCACTTCTCATTAAAGCACAGTCATGTAGCCTATAGCTTAAAGAGTCAATATATTACAGCTGCTACATGCAGGCAAAATACAAGGTTTCAGTACCATGACTCAGTATTATTCATTTAAGTCAAAGGCATGTGTCAGTATTTCATTTGAGTCGCATGGCAACATTTAAATGACTCTCTCTGCATGGCTCAGGCACATCAAACAAAATAAGAAAACTACATCTCTGCAATTCACAGCAAAAGCCAAATGCAGCCGGGTAAATGACTTTGGTATTACATTGTCAGAAAACCATTTCAAATGTGCCATGGGAAGCAACTCCAGCATTTCTTTTGATCTCCAGTGGGGAGGGGAGGAGGAAGGATTAGGAAACATTTCATATCATGGAATTGTGATCCCAGCATTAGAGCTATATAATGCGCATGCGATGTCAACATCTATAATTGAGTGATTTAAATGACCTAATTTTTGTGTGTGGGCTACCTCTGCAGTCAGAACGTTTAACCCTTTTAAAATGCACTTCAGGTTAGCTAATGATGCATCCAAGCACCCATCTAGAACACCATCTAGAGGTTGCTGCATCTCAACGTCCTCTAGGCGTATTTGTCAAGTGACCCTAAACTGTGTTCACCCATTAGAACAGGAGATCAAGTGACCATCACACTATGTGCGGTCGAACACACAAATAGAAGCATATTAATACACACTCAACACTTTCCAAAACAAAGTCCTTCAAGTCAACTATTTGTTTATTCTGAAACGAAGTAAATTTAATTTAGATTGAATGCTCACCACACTTATTTAATCAGAATTCCAGCTACACACCTCTGTTGTTTGGAATATTGATTCTGTACACACACACACGTGAGACAGTGAAGTGCAGATTATCCAATCAAACATCCATGCTGACCATGTACAATTAATCAGAGTACATTTGCTCGAGGCTGACAACCCAGTGGGCATTCATAACTTCTCCGACTGGCTCAGAAGGGGAGTTAAGGATTATTGACTGTGGGATAAAGGAAAGAAATCTGCAGAATAGAGTCACCAAATAATTGAACAAACAAATAAATTAGCGTGCTGAATGTATAATCAGAACAATGAAGCACCCAAAATACTTCCTTGGTGGACTGTTTTGCCCCTGAAGGACTAGCTGTTTGGATTCCAGGTTTTAAAACTAATTTAGACAAGATTAATGCTCCAGCAACGACCTTGAGAGATTGTCGAGATTTCTGTCATTGCTAACTTTAAGCAAGACATGACAATAATCTCTTTTGCTTTTCACATATGGTGGTCCCCCTCCTAATTGGTCAGTGTGTGGATATTTTTCCCACAAAGGTGTTGTATGCCACCCTTAATGACTTAAGCATAAAGGACATTCTTGCCTTTCAGTCTTGGCTAGCTGGGGAAATGGCTCTGTTTTATATGTTCCTTGACCTCTTTCAGGCCTACAGAATGGATGTCAGTGTGTGCCTGAGCAGCCTAATTGGGTTGACAGCACAGTGTCTTGCCTCTTGCTCACATGCATGACATCCAGCTCTTTGACAGAGCGACCTGCCTCCGCAGTCCTTTGGCTGTCGAAGGTAGTAGCACTTGAGTGAATGTTTAAACAAGCGATCATAGATGCCTCAACGCTGTTGATTTCACCAAACGCTTTTTGAGTATTTGCATTTTTATTGTTGAGTTGTAAACGCTTACAAACAAAACCAACAGCGGATGAAATGTGGCTCAGAGTTAATGAATATATTTTAATGGACACTCTAGGAATGTGTTTGTTAATTTGCTGTCAGCGCGCGTGTGTGTGTGGTTTTAATGAAGTTGAATGAATTGTGCATCGGGTTGCTGGTGCGTGCAGCGTGATTATGTCGAATATGTTCTCTCTGTTGTGCGGTGCCAACAGTTTAAACAAGGCTGTGTAGGTGGAGGGATGGTGGGAAGGGAGGAAGGGAGGAAGGGCAAAGGGAGACAAAGGCAAAGTGGAAAGTACACGAGGCCGGCTTCATGAATTAATTTCCTCTCTTTCTCCTGTGTTAGGGAGACCTCGTCTGAACCCATTATGGTGGTAACAAGGTGACAGCGAGCAGTCTTGCTGTGGGTTCTGGCCTCCGGAGCTGTCTGGCTGCCCGTCTATGTTAATTAAGGGAGAGAATGAAAGTGTTAGGTATGGGAACACTGTTGGACAAAAACGTTTAAGTAGATGGTCCGAATAAGGACAGTTTGATTCTTTCTCTCAAAGAGTTTGCAGCTTCGAGGTGGAGCTAAATAGACAGCAAATCATGCGGTTTCGGTAATCGTGAGGTATACAAATCTTACCACAGGCACTCAGCAGACCATGAATTAAGTAATAAAATAAGTTAGAAAGTTTGACCAGTCTCATGCAATCTATTTCCTTTACATATTATTTAAAGAACTGGTCACTGGTGCTCTTCTGAAATAATGTCCTCTCCCAACCTTGCTGGTGCTTACAGATAGAATAAATATGTTTGGCAAGTTTGTCAAATGGAAAGCCTCCTTCTCCTTTCCGTCCATGGGAAAAGTGGCCTCATCTTTCTGGGAGGGAAATGGCATTGGCGAAGTTCACTGGGAGAGCATTTTTAGTGCAAAGTAAGTGGGCGATCAGGAGATGTCATCAATTCCAATGCATGCCAGTTGCCACGGAAACAGAACTGGAGAGGCTTTTCTCAAGGATCCTGTTAAACATTTAGAGTGTGCAGGGCTCAGAGAGAGAGAGAGAGAGAGAGAGAGAGTGGAGGAGATGTGTCATACACAATTATTGTCCATGTTTTCATCCATATTTTTTTGCTTCAATTATAAGTGTACATGATGTGGGTGAATTTGCACGATTTGGTTTTAAGGTAAACGTTCCGTTTCTATTAACCAAGCAACACAGTTGGAAGTCATGAAATTTACAGCTCACAAACCTCCAATTTACCTAAAGGCATAATTTTTATGGCACAGTTGAATTTGCTAACTCTGCCAATATTAATATCTCCTTAATATCTAAAGTAGAGGTGAGGTGCATTTCAAATCGAATATGAGTTGTATTGGTGCAATATTTCAGTCTTAATAACTGCTTATGATTTACCGCATTAGCAGCTACAAATTGTTTTAGAAGGAAAAAAATTGATTACACACATTCCTATTAGGGTTTTCTTCCAGTTTTGACAAGCAAAATAGCTGTCATTCTTATTGTGCATATGAGCACAAATTGGAAGACATTGCAGGAATTCACCCTAGCACCCCACTTGGCCTTTATCTGCACAAGTGACCAAAGCTGTAGCCGAGCTTGGCACAAAAGCACAACAGTTGTGTGGCGCCTCCTGACCGAGGAGCCCTTCTCCAGTGGTAATCTCCCAGCAGACAGGTCCTAAATGGGAAAGGGCTCTTTGTGGTAACAATGTGAGCTCAGCAGATAGGGGCTCTGTGTAATTCCTGTTAATTACTGTCCAGGAGGCGATAAGACCAGGTTGGAGAAGCTAAGAAAAGAGATAAGGAGGATCAGGGATTCACCTGAAGGATTGTCCACCCCTTGGGCAAAAACAGTCCAATTGTCCAGACATAGTCTAAAGTTTGAAGCTGCCCTAAAGTAGTTCTTGTTTTTTTTTATTCACTTACTGAACTAATGGAACAAAATAGAACTGTTTTGACACCCATTTAAGAGCAGTGGTAGTGGGTGAACTGGAGGTTTTATCTATTAAAGAAATCGTTTTCCGAGCAAACAGACTGGCTTGCTGCGGATGCTGTCATAATGTTTCCATTTAGTGTTGAAATTCTAGCATGAATTTCCAAAAAAGGCGCTAAAATAAAATGTGAATCGACATGTGTTTCCATCTGTATCACACAGTCTTCATCAGCAGATTGAGTTTGCTCGGTTGTCATGGAAATTAGATGTCCAAACCATCCTTCATTCTGAGCACCTCTGGGACTTTTCATCCATGTTAGCTTACAAGTTGACCAGGTCAATCTGCTTATGAAGACCATGCGGTTTAAAGCTCCAGAATAAGCAAGTAAGTGAACCTTGAGTTTGTATTATTTTGTCAGCTGCTGTTGCTAAGGTCAAGAGTGAACTGTCAAGCTCTAAAAGAAAACATGTTTTGCAATATTGAGCAAATTAGTTAACATTTAATTGTAATTTATAAAATCCTGGCATTCCCCTTTCCTTGCAAATTCAAAATGCACATCAAAACAGGCGTAGGGAAGCACACTTATAGTGCACTTGAGTAAGACCATTGATGCCATAGCAAATATTCACAGCATGACTTGAGGGATTTTTCTTTTAAGTATAGTTCAAAGCAATTCACCAAAAAACATGAGCCCTATGAGACCCAATTCATTTCTTTGCCATATTCCAAGCCTCTGTTAGCGCCAGAGATGAATCTTAAAAGTTGTCAGTCACCTCTGCTCTACCATGAAATCAGACCAAATCCCAGTTGCTGTTTGTCTGGTTTTCACTGCAGAGACATTGCGGCGTCTCAGCAGACCTATGACCTGATAACAAAAAGGGCAGTTCGCTTGTGCATAGAAAAGAACCAGTAATGGGTGATACTGTAGTATGAAAAATAGGAGGCTAATAAGAGAGGACACTGTGTGGTTCTTTGAAGGAATTGAACCCTACACGGTAAACTGCAATGGCTCTGTGAGGCTTCAGGGATATATGAGCTCATATTGGAAAAACGAGGCTAGTTGTCTAAATGCATTACTGTAATAAGACCTGGGAGGGGGAGTGGTGCTGTGTATCTGCGTGTTGACCTTGTTTGTAGTAAGTTCTTGAATTACTCTCTGGGGTGTGCGTGCTGGCAGAAGCACCGGTGGTCTGACTGTAAACTCCTCATTTGTTACTTTTTGGTTTCATTCTCTTCTTTGTTCCTACTTATTAACAGCTCAGCAAAGGAATCGTGTCTTCTTCACTCTGCAGCTCATCATTAGCAGCTGAAGCATATTTCGCCCCTTGTAATACACAGAACACCAAGATACTAATTACCTTTCAGTCACCAATGAGGCTTAGTTTTACCCCCTACTTTTCATTGAACAGTCGCTGCTGTAAAGAATCTGTTTCAGTCAAGCGTTTGTGGAGAGTCTATACAAATCATGCATAATATGACAACCATTCATCAGTCTGATAAATGATTATCAGAGAGCTACTGAGAATATGCAAATTTCAACGCTTAGCGATCACAGTGTACCTCACTCATAGCAATTAGAGAACACACAAACAAACACAAAGTTTGTCAAAAGTAGGAATAAGTAGTTTTTGATTACACAGTGGGATTTTTATTTCTTTTTTAAATACACTGAAACAGCACCAAAGGACTGGGTAAAATTGATTCTTCAGCTGAAATAGACGTAAATGCTCATCATTTCCATTTCCCCTGTCTTAAATGGATTCCCACTTCATCATATACTGTGATTAAATTAGTCAAGTCTGTGCACTGTGGCTAATGGACCTTCTATTGTTCCAGATATTGGACAACACAGAAAATTAGACATGATTCACTTGTCTTTTCTAATGTTAAATGAGTAGTGTGATGATTTCAAGAACACTTTGATGAGTCATTGTTTCCGTTTTAACACAGATAAGAACCTCTGTCAGATTCTTTTGTGTACTTCTGGTCTACGACTGTTTTTCATGGTGTGGGCAAGACCTCTTAGTTCCAATTAAGTGAAATCTTGCTACAGCATACGATGATATTTAAGATATAAGTGTGCTTGGAACTTTGTGGCAATAATTTTTAAGGTGAGAAATGTTTTTCCCAGTTTGGTGTGGAACAACTTGACTGGCCTGCACTGAGCCCTGACCTCAACCCCATCCAAAATCTTTGGGATAAATTGGAACGCTGACTGTGAGCCAGGCCTTATTGCCCAATATCAGTGGCCAACCTCACTAATGCTCTTGTGGCTGAATGGGAGCAAATCCCTGCAGCCAGGTTGTAAACTCTTGACCAAAGCCTTCCTGGAAGAGTGGAGGCTGTTAGCAGCACATTAATACCCATGATTTTCAAAGAAAAGCCAACAATCAAATATGGGAGTAATGATCAGGTGTCCACACACTTTTGGTCATATTCAGTAGTGTATTTTTAATTGATTTGTATGTAGGGGCAAGCATTTATTATTAAATCAATGATTCATTATATTATGTTAGAATCACAAATGAGACCATGGACTGTCTACTGAGCTCTACATTTGCCACTGGGTCAGATTTGTCTAATGGCACAAACCTAATCAATTGTGAGAAAGACCCTGCATCACACATTTATTTAACAATTGTATTTCAAAGATTAAAGGGGCAGACAATCAAAATGTGATCAGATTCTATATTTATCCAGGATCATGTTCAGGTCTGTCCAGACATGTCTGATATAATAATGGCCGCTCCAGTCTGAGGCCAAGGTTATAAATCCTGAGCCTCCAGAGAGTCAAAAAAGCCACACATACCAGTGAAAAAAGATCTAACAATTGTCCACAGTTGTCAAAACGGTTAAACTGAAACTGTCCTCAACCCCTCAGAATAAAGGCGGTGGACTAGAGAGGAGAAGATAAGACGAGAGAGGGATGTTAGTGGGTGGGTCAGTGATGAGGAGAGACTGAGGGATGTGTGCAGAGGCTGCTGGGATGTAAAAAAAAAACAAAAAACAGAGGGGTGCATTCTGTGGGAAAAAGGACAGTGAGGAAGGACGGTTCAGTAACTTTCTTGTCTGATAAAGCCATTTTGGCTCCACATGACCCAGTTTCCGCAGAGCAGATTGGTAAATGATAAAACTAAAACTGACATGTACTTGCTGAAATATTTAAGTGTCTAAAATGTGCAGGTAAACAACTTGTAAAAATCCTAAATGGAATGGTGTGTGTGTGTGTGTGTGTGTGTGTGTGTGTGTATGCATCATGCGTATTTGTGAATTCATCCTTTGTGATGCAAGCATTGATGCAAGAAACAACTAGGTCCGTGGTGAGGAATAACCTTGCTTACCTGGCAAGAAGATTCAATTTCACTATCTTAATGCCTCCATGAATCTTTCTGGTCACGCAGTTTAATGTAACAATAACTGGGGTGTCAATCTCAGCAGGCTTTAGTAGCTGTGTTACCTGTTGGTGTGTTACCTGAGGTGCAAGACTCGTTTTTTTATATGACACTTGACAAACCTCAATTATAGCTTATTATGTGTAGCCTACTGCTGTTTGGGTTATATATTATTTTATTAAACCAGCTTTCAATATACAGCTACAACTATAATGCATATCATGCTGTGGAAGTGCACATTCAATGTTGAGTGCACATCTTTATTTGTTCCCTGTCAAGGCCCTCGAGGATCTCTAAATCACCAAAAACTGATTCTGAGTTCACATTGTACGAATGAAAAGCAAACATATACACACACACACACACACACACACACACACACACATGCTGTGCAGGAAAACATCCAGTTTAACTTTAGGCCCACTGCATTAGAAAGCTATTCAATCTTTTTACTCTTTGTGGATGTGGAGGCAAGCAGATATAAACCAGATATAACAGGCGAGAAAGCTAATTATGCTTTGGCAGTAGGTACCAATTTACACTGAGTTTACTGAGAGTTTCAGCATGAGTAGTTACGGATCAGGTGCTGCATCTTATCTTCTAGGTATATTTACGCAGGGTACCATTGGCTCTTTTCAAGACTAACTAACTAACTGTGAGGACTTTTCCAAGAATCTAGAAACCTTTTGAGGGACTCGGAAACTTAACATGCACTTTAACCACAAGGAGCTATATCCAGTTTTGGTTTCTGAGCTATAGTTAGTGCTCCCCAAAAAGGAATGGTCCAGGAACTACTGTGTCTTGTGTGGACCTTGCAGTAGTAGTGTCACTCAAGGTCAACAACATGTGTTCAGCATTCACTCAGATGCAAGCAAGCACTTGTTGCTGCTAGTATCAGTATTAGGACCAAGTATAGACATGTCTTTTAAACTTACTGGCATTTAAACAACCATTATGTGACTGGTTTGCCGCCTAGTCTAAAAAGTCTGAGGGATTATCAGAGAGTATGTGACACAGGAAGAGAGAGAAAAAAATGTATTTTAGTAATTGTTTCATGGATGAAATCAGAAAATGTGCTGCCTTTGAAACAGGCATATTGCCTGTATATGTGGCGTTTTCAGTCTCCCTTTCCACCTCAGCACATCTCTGTTTCACCATCCATAGAAGCATCACAGTTGCACGACAATAAATTGCAAAAAGCATCATGATGACTCTGTTAATGTCTCGTCACATCACAGAAAAATACTGTCTAACGTGTGTAATCTTTATGGTTCTTAAGATGCTGTGAAAACAAATGCACTGTAGTAATGTTTACTTCATTAATATATCTTTATTCCTTTATGATACCTAACAATTCTGATCAATTTGTCAAAATGGGACAAGTATAAAAAGGATAAAAATGCATTTAATAGCACACATTAAAAATCCTTTTCCTTGTTAATATCCTTTTTTGTCTCATTCAACAAGGACCTTTTTAACACTTCTAGCAGTAGAGGTTGTCGTATCTGCTTCAGTGTCACTTTAACAAGTGTCTGATGCCAGTGTTAAGGGCTGATTATGTAGATGAGGCAGTGAGCAGGGACCTCTGGAACCTGTGAGGAGGTGTGAGGGTTGGAGGTAGTGGTGGGAAGGACTCGTCCCTACTTTTTATGGTTTTATGTTTTTTCATAATGCTGTCTCTTCCTGCCTCTCTGCGCTACAGTAGGTTTTTCTGTTAAATAATAAATATTAAAACTAGTGATCAGGATTTTGAAGCATGGCTGGGTGTCTCTTTAGTTTACTGTAATAAACACATGAGAACAAACTACGCCATAAACTTCCTGCAGCACAGATCCTAAAATCTGTGTTGTTTCAACTCGGCGCTCAGCGCTGTTTAAATTTCCTCTGAATGGACCGTTCTGATGACCTGCACCCAGAGGTCTTTTCCAACTATGTAAATGAGTTCAGCTTGTTTGTGTGGTGCAAATATGGGGCAATAAAATAATGCAGCGAAAGACAGGGGAGAAGCACTGTACACTCTATGGCTCTCTTGCCCCAGAGTGCTCGGTGAATTATTTATGAAAGTGCTGACAGAAGAAGAGCAGGTTCAACAAGGCGCATTTCTCTGGGGGGCAACAACAGCAGACAGTCAGGTGGGGCTCGGTTTGTCTTGCAGCCTCTGGATTTTAATGATGGTCCAGTGGTCTCGTTATGCGAATCTACAGTGTAGCTTTTCTCCTGTGTCAGCTGAAAAGAGTGGTTGCGTGTGAATCTGTAATCTCTGCTGTGGCTCTACTCCCCCCATTTTTTTTCCTTCTGTACTCTCGCCCCATCGCTTCCATTCTTAGTTTTGCCTCTTAGAGTCTCCATCTCAGTTTCTCTCCCCCTTATCTTCCACACTTTCTCATTTTGTTGTTTTACATCCCTTCTCCAGTATGTCTATTTCTGAATTGCTCTCGTCCCTTCTGTACACCTACTCCCCACTTCCATCTCATACATCTCTGTCTGTCTCCTGCCCACTCCTGACACTATCACTAATGATTGACAGTGCATTAAACTTAATGTAAATCATTCCTCTTAACCTACATTAGCTAATTACAAGTCTTTCTTATTCTGTTCTTGCAAGGCTGAGAGCATAGCCATGAAATCTTGTCAGGGATCAAATATATTTGTATCAAAAACACTTTATTTTCAGGTTTAATCGGCCTGGTGCTATCTGTGAAAATGCATACAAACAAAAGTTAGAATAATATACAAAATCTAATGTCAGAAAATGATGACTTTATCCCCTTTCTTCAGAAGTGAGCTGAGGTGGGCTCACCTTCCACACATCCCTGAAGCAAAATTTATTGTGAATTATAGATATGTATGAAATTAAAATGCTACTTGCCAAATTTAAATAATAGTTATTCAGGTGGGTTTTGCCTCTGTTGAACATTGCATCTCCTGTGTGATTGGAGAGTCGTAGGAGTCCTCAGAGGCAGGTTTGGTGGTGCAATGGCACTTTTGGGTAAGAGAGATTAGCCTGTGAACCTTAAGGAGCTGCCCACAGACTGTACCAGCAGGCAATGGATATGGTTGCTGCCGATAAGACATAAAAACACCTCAATAAAACTTTCATCCCTTTAAAATAGCTTTTTATACTGTTACAAACATCAGCTATCTAAAGAAGTTGAATCAGGTCAGCAGCAGGATCCAGAAACTTTGAAACCTAGAAATGGGAATAACTGATGTGACGTTCAGTGAATTATTGATAGTTTGTCTTGGAATTTGTTGTTCTGAATATATTTTACATTAATCATCTCTACAGCAAACCGCTATTATTTGTTGTTCTACAAACATGGCTGTTTTATTGACACTTTGGAAAGACCAGAAATTGTCATAAATTCAGAAATGTGAGAGTAATTTGTAGATTTAATGCTGTCCGGTAAATTTGACATTGATCAGAAGTAAACGTACTGTTAGATCTGTTATATAATGATGAATTTGATGGTTGATGTGATTTGATAACTGCAACCTCTTAAAAGTGAAGAAAAAAGGCTTCAGTGACAACACTTGGCTTTTCTTGAAGCTTATCCTGCATGTGAGTACTTGAAGCTCATACATTAAGGTGAACAATAGAAACACAACACAAAAGAAACAAACACAAATATAATGAGAATCATTTTTCCTCTTGGTTTGGTAGTATTATTTAAACTCTGCTCTTTACACAACAACACATTACAGTGTAGAGTCATGCACAGCAGCTGAAAAGCTGATTTTTTTCAATGGTTTCTTGCTCACATCTTGAAATTAGGAAAACAAGCTTGTGTCCCTCTTGTGCTGTTGCTTCCTGTCTCTAAGTATCATCTTAATGTAAATCATTGCTATCAGGAAAGATTACAATTCACATTTTGAAGCCCTCTGACACCAAACGGAGCAGTGTTCCTTATAACTGTGATGCTCTTCTTAATTAAATTTTGTATCAACCTCACTAAACTGATGCTGCTGCGCTGACAGATTAAATTTATTACTTGATGTGCTTACCGGTACAGATTGAGGTATTGTAAAATTTTACTGTTGTGATGACTCACTCTGTCTTTCTATCTTGCTTCTATCTCTCTCTGGCTTACTTTCTTTTTCATTGTCCTTGGCTCCCCTTGTTGCACATGCAAGCATACAGTATATACACATACAGTATGTACACACATGTGCACACATCTAGTCAACAGGTGTCTTGATGTGACTTTTAATATCTCAGTTCAGTTAATATTTTCCCAGGAACAGGACTCAACTTATATTCCATGCTACCCCTGAAATCCTTAAATCACATGTTTTTAAGAGGCCCAGCATAGTGGCAGCTTTTCAAACAGTCATTACTGAACATACAACGTACAACCACACTCTTCTAACGAGCCCACCCTCCCCCCTCCCCTCAATGCAATGTGCCTCAGGGCTACTGCATAATCTGACAGCAACTCCGCTTATAGGTCTTCTCACTGTCAGACTCACCTCTCCAGAGGATGGACACGTCTCCGCTACCACCATCTCCCCCCGGGCTCACTTGTCAACAGGAGCAGCACCTTCAATGTTCGACCCCAAGGGAGCAGAGAGGGGAGAGGGAGGAGAGATTGGACTGATAAGTGTACATAGACATCAGTTTCTCAAATAGGATCATGGTTTTGGTATTTGTCATGCTTTACATACAGTATTTTGCTTAGTCTGTGAAATATTACAGTATATAACTTGGTTGGTCTGTGAAAACCAGAGAATAGGTGGGAGGTGAGGTAATGCATGTTCCTTCTATCTGTCTCTACATTAATAGGTTTTTAAGATCTACAGACCATTAACTACAGCCATTAACCTCATGCAGTAGAGACTGACATAGAACAAATTACAAAGATTTGTGTCTTTAGTTTTAGTCACAAAAACATGTATCATAGCTGCTCTAAAGGCAGAATAAAAGATCAGTTAAGGTAAAGCACAATGAGTGAAGGAAGAGAATGATTTTAGGAGGTCAAGTTAGCTAGCAAGCTACAAGTTAGTCTACTTACAATCTCCTGCCACAGATTGAGTCGTAAGCAGTTCAAACAAAGAGGGTTTTTTTAATTTGCAGATTGTTTTATTTGAACATGTTTTGCAGGGCTGAAACAGTATTTAAAAGTATTTAGTATTTCACAAGAAAAAATGCAAATATGAGAGGGGAGTCTGAATATAACCCTCAAAAAAACAATTTTGTGTAGAATTGTAGAATCACCAGCATCATGATGCCATCGTTCAATTGGTCGTTGATAACTTGTAGTAATAACATCATATGGTGAGTTACCCTGTGATTCCCACCCTCGTTGGCAGAACATAGTGGTGGAGTCATGTGGTTGTGGTCGTGTATCAGGCTTGTGTGGATTTATTGCAGAGTTTCTTAGCCTCTTTAGAGACCTAATGTGCCAGAGTATTTTCCCTGGTTGGAGCTTAATGGGCTGTTTGTGTTTTCTGTACAGAAAACACACTTTTGAATCCGGCCTGAATTCAGCTTGCTGCGCGTTCTTGTCTCCTGTGTTGGGTACAAGCTCTCATACAGCCCTGTTTACATGGAAGCAAAGTCCTGCCCTTCATATCCCCATCCTAAAAACCTGCATCAAATTAAAGTCACGACTTGGGTATGAACTGCTTCATTCAGCACCACAGCCCACATTTCCAACATAACAAAGAATTGTTCTTCCGTATCACATTTCTACCATTGTGTCCAAATCTCGCTCCCTGCAGTGCATTTCCACAGCATACATCTATTATTTCTGCACTATTCCACTGCGATCAGATATGGCACATCCTTCCCGAAAATCCCCAAATTTAACCTTGTGAAAAAGCTTGCAGATTGAACTATCTCAGCAGTTCCCAGCATCTCTAAGCTGACAGAATGTCTTCATAGCAGTTCAGGGCTCCTCGGTGCCCATGAATCTGTGCGTCATCCGAGAGTTTGACAGGCGAGCGTGCAGGCGCCCACACGTACGCGCACCAACACACATACACGAACGCACTCTCTGGTGAGAAGCAGGGGGCCAATTATGGGCTACTGTGACAGGGAACGGCTATAGGGAAGTCAGTGTCCCCCCAGGCAGGCCACAGTGCACCGAACATACTGCCAGCATGTCCACTGACAGTGATAGGAATCCTATGATACCTCAGTATGGGAAACAAAGGCACAATAGAAACCTTAAAGCTGTTGTGAAGGATATATTGGCGGTGTTTTCTCAGCAGACATTATAATCAGATCATATTGAACTGTGCTGCACTGTGCTCACTCGCCCACTCACTGTCTTTATTGACATAAAAATTAGCCCATGTTTTCTCATGAGAATCTCATCTCTCAGGCTAAAATCAGGGCCAGTATGTATGAAACCTATGAGTCAAAAAAGTCTGGGCAAAAAGTCAGACTTATATAGGCACTTTGTGTAAAGAAGTTAACTTTTAGAAAAGTCTAAGCATGATTCTCAGGTACTGACACCCAAATATGATGTAAAATAAGAACTATAGTGAGCTGATAGTTGGCATCCATGGTTTTCGTATCATTCATGCTGTATGATGATTTAATGTATTAACAAACAAGTGACATCTTCCCTAAGATATTTTAGTAAAAGTTTATCTTATTAGCCAAAGTCACAGAATGCTACATCTTTGTACCCAAGTTATGTCTGGTACAGTATGGTCACTGGCAGAAAACATTCAGTTTGTACAAACGGCAGATGAAGTAATGTGCACTTTTTTAGTTCCTGGAAAATGAAAATGTAAAATATCATCTTGCCTTCAAGAGAAAAATGTCCACATTTTCTAAGAAAACTACATGTTGCATTACATTTTTATAATATTGCGTTCACCCAGAGCATTAATAAGTACTTTATTGGCCTACCAAGAAAAATACTGGGCACCAAGCTAAGACTACTGTAGTCTGGTGTTTTATTTTGTTAAAACTCTATCAAATCAAATTTGCAATCATGCCCCAGTCATGCCCTACTTTGAAAAGATGTGTCAGTCTGTCCGATGTTTGAAAGGCTATGTTCATGTATTTGTTTGATAGTACACTTCAGTGCTCAAGTTATTGGCCTTAAATCATGGTGATCCCATTATGACAAACTTGTTGGCTGCCCTGCTTTTCAGTCTGAGTGGCCAGTATGATTTCTAGGAAGAGCAGGTTTTACTCTCTCGTTATTCTTTAAGAGGGACTCTCCACAGCTTGACTGAAATTTTAGTTTAAGTGGCAAAAGTGGAATTAAATGAAAACTTAACATGGGTACACACTAGCACGCTCAAAATGCCGTCCACCCCCCTGCTGAATTATCTTTACATGCCAGAGAAAATAAATGACCCTCCCCCTCAAGATTAATAATATTGCTTTGTGGGGTTTTGAGCCATACATTGTGGAGTAATGAAAAGTAAAAAGACGCTGTTGGCTCTGGATTAACTGCGAAAAACTTGGAGAGCTATTCTTGGTTCTCAAAGAACTTTTTCAAAGTTTTGATGATGTAGATTTAATTCAGTTCAGTAATTCACTTCAAGAAAAAAAACAAAACCCTATGCTGTTACAAAATAGCTGTTGGTGATGTACACTGCATCTCTGATTCCATTTTGGCAGCTGTGTATTTTTCTTCTTCCTGTGCATAAGTGGCCAAACAGGCAACATGACATTATGTCCAGATATTTCCAGTGGAGCTACAGTAGCAATTGACAGCACAAACATTTTCAGCTCAGAATCCAAAGTGCAGAGGCTTCTTTCTTTTCTCAACATTTTGCACCAACATTCACTCATCACACAGGGAGACATCTATAGTAGAGGTGGTAAAGATACCAATTTCTTTACCAACAGTAGACTCAAAAGCCCAGAATGCAATGTAGCCACCCCTCACATTTTCCTGAACAGAGAAAACCTCTCCTCCTCCACTCATCTGCTGCTCTGTCCACCCACATATTAAGTATAACCCACAGCTGAACACAAGAGATTCAAGCTACATCTTTAAGTGTTGTCAAAAGTGTAGGTAATCATTACCACAAGGAAAAGTAAGCAGAAGATGCAGGCAAAGTTGATGAAAAAGGTAAGATACAATACAATCCTAGAATGTATTAAACATTACAGACTGATAATATCCAACAGTGTAAAACTGAATGGCTAAACTCTATCTGAAATATAAGACACTGGACTTGCTTAGGCTGCAGGAAACAATTGAAGAAAGTGATGACATACCTCAGTATTTTTGCTAAAATCAGCATATCACAGCTCATCATATTTGGGACTTTCATAATTTGGATATAACCTCATAAGGATTGTTGTAAATGCAGGGCAAGTCAACAAACAGAATATGTGAGTACCCTAAATTATGTAAGGATATCATTGTGCATGGACCTGACTCATTGCATGCACAACTCAAATAATCTCCACAGTGTGAAAGATAATATTTGACATTTCCCATAAAGGAAAGCCAGTGAGCCTGAAAACAAAGACAGCAATATCTCCTGGCAAATTTGACAGCTGCCAGTAAAATAAAAATGAAATTGAAAGGGAAATAGCTTTTCTATGGTCCTTTTCAAGGCTCTAACAGAGTTCATTCTGTGGACATTTTGTAAAGTTGTACATTCGAAACTCGAACCTTGTGCACAGCCTTGTTTCTTAGTGACAGATAGGCCTTTCCCAATGACACAAAGAGCTGTATATTTGGGCACAGGGGTGCCGGACAGCTCCAGCGCCCACTGCTCCTGCCGCCGCTGGCATGGAGTCTCCTGTCACTAAAGCCACCCAGCTCCCAGGGACAGGGCACATGTTTGTTCCTCTCTTAACCAATCACAGCAAGGCTTCACCCTCAGACCCCCCCCCCGTTCATTCTCTATCTTGTATATCTTTGTCTGTGTTTCCTGTCCCTACAGATATGCATCCCGTGTGGTTTGTGCCTTGTGGCCTTCTCTGTGACCCCTTCCTATACACACACTCCTTTCCATCTTACTGCATCCCTTGTCCCCCCCTGTGTTGCAGCAGGTTAAACATCAGCTTATTATCAGCTTTGAAGTTGCTGGAACTCTACTGGAGGAATAACCCACCATGATTTGAAGAAATATCCCGATTTAACAATTAATACACCAATACACCTGTACAGTTGTGTCAATCTCATCCACTCTTTCTCTGTTGCTATTTTTCATTGACGTAGCTTGGTAGCTTGCTAGCTTGCTAGCCACATAGGAAGATGACATACTAGTTCTTAATCCCCTTTTACAAAGCTCTGATTGGTCAGGTTTTTCTCTAACTGGCTGAAATAGCCTTTACTGTGTGTGTGAGTGCTTGTGTGATGTTGAAGTAGGATGTGAAAGCCTATACCGTTTTGAAAAGTCTTCTGTTGGAATTATATTGTGGCAACAACTCTGTTCAAAATCTGGATAACTAAGTCTTGAGGTGTTGAGGATAGTGTACTTAAGCGTTCAAAGTAAAAGTAAATCTTCAATAGAATGTCCTTGTATTTTAGTGCTTTGGAAGTGTTCCATCTTTAATGCATTAACCTCTTTGGATTAAGCTAAAGGGGTCAGTGGTCCATTTATGCTCACTGTGATTGCTTCCTAAATGGCCCAGAGTCAGAAATGTTCATTTTCTTGAACAGCTCACTTTCTTAAAGGCAGTGCGCAGCTGCTGGTGTCAGATAATAAAGTATAAAGATGCCAGATAAGACTAGAAGAGTGAAAACACAGGGTTTTTGCTTGAAGCATACTGGAGGAAAATGATAACCTCTCCAAAACTGACGACCGCAAATGGCTCACTTGTTTTCAATTGCTGTTTTTGTGTGCTTATATCTATTTGTGCTATTTTATTTGGAGATGTATACGAGTGTGTCTTTCTGAGCTTTTGAGCTACTAAACAGGCAGGGATCGCTGCCCGTGGAAAACATTTTCCTTTTAATATTTTTCTCTGCGCTTTGAGCAGCTTACGCATGGCTCTGCAGACATATTGGAGTGGGCGGCTATGCAAACATCAGGACGCGGCAGGTCTCAGCTGTCTAAATGACAGTTACACATTTACTTTGCTGTGACAGTCACACACTTTACGCAATCTGAGTTACACTGATGCACCCATGAACACAGATGGAACATGCGCAGTCACTCCACTGACAGTCTGTTACCCATCTTGACCTGATATGCTCACACTAAGCTCTTCCTTCAGCACTTAAGTCTCCATAGGCCACTTCACACAACTACACTATCTTTAAACCTCCGCTAACCCGTAGCCCTCAGTCAGCTTAACCCTTTCCACAAACACCTTATACACCGAGGGTTTGCTTTAATCCAAGATTCTTGCCATGCTCTTGCAAAAAGAAGATTGTCTGTCTGATAATGTTGCAATCTGGAGAGATAGAAACTTATTAGAAAAATATTCTTGTAACCTCAGACAGCGCCCAGGGGTGCTCTCACAGTCACCTTAACATCTAATCAAAAAGTTTGCAGTTGACCAGCCGAGAATAAATTAAAACCAGTTCTTGTCAGGTTTTTCCTGCTGTTTTCTTGGCTCTTGTTCTCTATAGGCCTTTGACTGGAATATTTAGAGAACAATGTGAGTCTTTACATTTAGTGGTATAAGGCAATGTGTTGGCATGGTGCTGTGGCTATAATGAATTCAGTGAAAGGACTAAAGATTATCTGACAGACTAACTGTATACCCAAGTCCATATTTGAGCTGACTCCAGCTTGACTTTATGTGTACTAAAGCAGCATGGGCAGCTACTGACTTACAGTCTCCAATGCAATATTTTATGTTCCCATGAATCTTTGCATTTTGTCGTCATTCCTTGTTGTTTTGGAGTTTACATTTCTACTCCATAAGGTATCCTACTGCTTACACAATAGATGAATCGCCATGGATACAAGTGTCAAACATGGTGTGTGCAGTAGCTCAGACTACACCACAGAGCATTTTCAATTCCTGCTGGTTGTGTTTCTGTTTCCTCCAGTTCTAGTTGTATGGATACACTGCAACTGGTTGCTGGAAATCAAATTTGAGAACATGGTAATTGAATATCACCCTGGCCCAATTTGCAGGGTTGTCAACTGCCCACACAAACCTTTAAAAAAGTGATGCACACAACTGAATGCTAAATGCTGGGCAAAGAGGCAGTGACTGTTGGTTGTTAATCTCTTTCCTTCGTTCTATAGACTCAACAGCCATTCTGTGGTTTTTAGTGGTAAACCACAATTGAAATTGGCTGGAAAAGCCAAAATTACCTTGTTTGCAAAAATGCAACGAAGCCTTAAAAATGCTGTTTTGATTTTGTCCCCCAAATCCCAAAAATATCAATTTACCTGTCCTTTCTTGGACATTCATGTTTGTCGGTACGTTGACTTTGTGCTTCCTTTTCTCAGTAAGTAACTAAAGCAGCCGGATCATTTCATCCTCCAGAGCAGCCCTGCCTCTGAGAAATGTTTAAATAACTCAGCCCCTTCCTTTGCGCATCAGTTTCTTTCCATTCACAGGTTCATCCTTGCAGCACCAGATACACTGACAATCTGCACTGCTGATTTAAAGTAACTCACTCTTACTTCTCTACAAGAGATTTGTGCAGCATATGTCAGCTGGGGAATAGTTGCATTGACATCTAGCTAACTCAGCAACATCAGTATTAACTTACAAACATACACAAAAACCTCTTTTACACTTCAATCTTTAGACCTCATTTTTTGATTTCTCATATGTTTTTTGATTTGATCATACCTTATACCACCACATTCTGTATCTATATTGGTCTTCTTTAAATACAACATGTCTGTTCTGCATTAATACTGAACAGGCATTAGACAATTCTGTTATTTTTGACGACAAGAGGGCAGGATGGCTTAAAGTAACCATAGCTACAGTACCTGAAGGACAGGATAAAAGCTTTTGATAAAAAGTATTTTTGTTGGCTAACACAAAAACACACAAGCAGATTAATAACATGTATTTAAGAAGTTTAACTGAATAATACAAATGTAATTCAGTTGTCATTTTGAACTCTAACCCTTAGTTCACACTGACAACAATTAACCCTGGGTTTACTCCATTTTCACAAGATAGCCCTGTAAAAATTGGGGCCAGCCCTCCTTTGGAGCAAAGCCATCTAGGTTAGAATCAGGTTTAACCTGCCTCGAATTTCTGAAACGGTTTTTAACCCAGGGAGCACTACACTGTGGGCCACCAAACACAGTGAAAAAGCCCCTGTTTATGCTACTGTCACGTAATTCTAAGGCATTTTCTGCACTGCATTTTTGTTTCATAAAGGTATGCTCTTGTTTATACAATCACATGATTTGCCCTATAATCTCTGCAAATGCCTATTATGAATACATTTTCCATATGCAGATACATTATGCATTACCTGCTCACAAAAATATGCAATTGCAACAGCAGAAATGGAGGCACAAACAGAGGCATGTTGAGCTGTTTGGCACTAGCTTTGGGGAAGGCTTTCTGTCGTGCAGATTGGTTCCAGTCTGCTAGAAAACCAATATGACGTTTTGGGGCAGTGATAGCCTAATGCAAAGGGAAGTGTATTTGTTGTTAAAAGAGTAGTGTTTTCAAATCCCCAAAGCAGGAGGCAAATTCTGCATGCGGGAAATGAAAGAAACTGCACATTCCCTCCATACCTCAGACAATTGTATCTCCAAACTGCTCTTGAGCAAGGCATTTAACACCAATGGCACCAGTGGCTGATATTGAAAGACTGTTGCAGTAGTGCAGACCTTTGTCTCTCTGCAGAAACTCTGCAGGCTGTCACTGTGAATGAAAGTGTGTTGTTAGTCAACCTGCCTGCCTTAAATACATTTTAGACAATGGCAGTCGAGTGTCACTCCAAGTTTCTTACAGGCAAGTAGTTTATTAGCTGTGCTAATGCATTTTTTGCTGATAAGCTATTCTGTCCTCCAGGGAAAAGGTCAGCTCTCAAACAACAGTGATAATATACTTTGTATTTAGTGAGAGGTTCCTGTGAAGTGAATTAAAAGAACTGAGTGATGAGATGCTGCTTAAAATATGTTTCTTTAGCTCTCATGTATAGTCCTTCTAATCTTCTTTTGTGTACATATTTTCTGCGAGAGAGGAGAAAGATTTAATCATCAACACAAACAAATGCAGACAGAATGAAGCCTATTGTATAAGTCCTTGACAGAAAAACAATAGCTTTGATCATTTATCAAATGCTAAAACAAGCTCTGTTTACATCTTCCGGACAAGCAACCTCTTGCAATTGGTGAATAGTGACTGTCCTCTGTATGTAGCAAAGACAGAAGTTGGGAGCATTACTAGAGTACTAGGCAGAGAGAAAATCTGGGAGGAGAGGAGGTTAGCGAGGATGGCTTCAACATCGGAGACTGTGGTTTGTGTCCTGCCTCCGTCAACTTCAACCTCTTTTAAGCATGACCACAACCTTTTTTCTAACCTCAATCAGGTAGGTTTAATTGCCTAAACATAACCAGACCTTAACCATAGGGGTGATAGATAAGCAGGTCTCGATAGTAAGCAAGGTAATAGGATTGCAATGATGTTCACGAGCAGCATCCAAGGACCAATTGGCTCAAGGAACATGGGCAGAAAGATGATTGACCAGACATTATGATGTAAGAATTTGTGAATGACAGGAACTGTGAGTCCAGGGGAGAGCATAAGTGACCAAGAGGTTTAGTGGGAAAAAATAGAAATATCCCAATAGGCAGCAGAGCATGTATTCTGTCATTTAGGTATAATATTTTGTTGCACTCTACATGTTCCTAATTAGGGTTGGGACTCTCAAGTGGCTCATGAGACTCAATCAGATCAATGTAGCAGAAAACCTAATATCATGTCCGTTTTTTGGGGTACATCTCAGTATTTTCAGTAAAATACTGAATATTTTTAAGCCCCTGACATCCAAATGAAACAGCATGGAAAGGTCATCCCTCGGCTGAACTGTTTACTGCTCTGCATATGCAAGTCTGTGGCAGGGTTTAAGAATAGTCATTGTATTGTTTAAGGGGTTATGAGTCACAAAAATATGACATATTTATATCTCTGTGTGTCATGTTAGTGTAAACGTTGAAACTGTGACATTGCCTGAGGATTTCTGATACCAGCTCATTCACAGACTCTTGGGGCAAACTCAGCGCCCATCACGGTGATCAGGGAACCCGGACAAATCAAGAATGTCAGCTAGTTCCATATGTTCCACACAGCTGTTCCTTTGACTATCACCAACCTAGTGAACCTGTCACTGTCTCAGCCACTGCTACCATCCATCCGGCCTGCTGGCTGTCTGTCAGTCCAGAGAAGAGAGTGAGACAAGCTGTGACTCCAGCATATGCCCTGTGTTTCCATGCATCTTTAGATAGCCCAGAGACTCTAAGGCGCGCATTAGCCATGTTTATACCACAGAAAGGGCACAAGTTTCAGAAGGTCAAGACAGTAAGTGGCCTGATGAAACTGTCACTCTGGGGAAATTTCATCCTCGCGTTGGTGGAGGGTCAAAAATGTCAGCTGGCAAATTCGTTCTGATAGCCCTAACTTGGAGAGATAATGTGCAAGGAGGCAGGGAGATAGGGGGAAGGAGGGTGGACTACAAATGCGGAGAATCATAAATCTTTCCTTTGATCACAGATAAAGATGTGGGTGGATTTGTTGTCTCCGCCAGCATGCCTTTGGAAGTGTGTCATGTCATTTGCCGCATGCCTCCCTCCTCCTGACAATCACTTCTCGGGCGGTCTTGTCTCTCGGCATTGTTATCTTCTCCTCTATGAATAAAATGGATGAGACTGACTTTAAAACGAGTGATGTCAAAACAACACTCTTTTCATGTTACTTTTGTGGTTTTGAGCTTTCAATGAGTTCGGGATCCTTTTGTCGAGACCCCTACGAGGCCTTCAGGACACTGGGTGTGCTTGCCCTTTTATCCTTTTATCCGAACTCTTTCCACATTAACAAAGGGTGAAGTCAAAGGCTATTCTTATGATGAATTCTTCACTGCAGCTGGAAGTGAAGCAAGTGGACACCAGCCCCATGACGAATCCTGCGGTGAATGAAACTTGAGGGCTTCACAGTCAGACATGCTATAATGAGCAGAGAAGGCACATGGTTTTTCCTGGTGCTGGAGCAATTTTGGCCGTTTATTTGCAGCATAGACTTCACCGTAGGTTCATGGTTCCATCAGCCAGTCAGTAGTTCTTAATCTAGCATGTTTTTTCACATCGGCTCACATTCCCTCATCATTTCACCACACAATCACTTGAAAAGATGAAAGGCATGTTGTACAACTTGTAAGCTACAAAAACATGCTCGTATTTTTCTCCAAACAAAGAAAACATGACCTTTAACTGTACAGCAGAATTGTACAGCGTGTTTGACCTATGTGTTAATACAAAGTGTTTAACACTCATTCACACATTTTTATATGCATTCCCAAGAATATCTTTCACTTTTACTGACATTCTGCTGTTGTTATGACACTTGGATTCTTTACAGCACACTTATAATATTTGGAGCTCTTTCTGTTACATAAACTGGTATACTGTATGCTGCTTTGGGTATGAGCCTGAGATAATCTAAAAGACTTAACAATGCATCTGTCTTGTTAGTGTTCCACTCACTGCTGTGCAATCCGTCATTTTTTTGTGTAAGAGAAAAGGACAAATGCTTGCGGTGCCATATGCTCCAGGATCACACAGAGAAGCAGAGTGAAGACAGTAACCATTACGATCATATTAGATTCCATTATAGTTTGTCTGATGGGGCACTCAGGGCCACAAGCTGCAATTAAACTCTAAATAAAATATTATTTTCCAGCCTCTCTGTGTGCAGTGGGAGGAATCCAAATTCTTTTAGTAATGCCTCATTTAGGATCCACAGTTTTCCCATTTGGGCACTTGGACTCATTTAGGACTGCGACACCCATCCTGTAGCTGTAGTCTTCAGCAGTAAAGCCCAGTGTGTTGGATTGCAGGCCTCATTTAAGGTTGGACAATGGCCGGCGTGTGTGTGTGTGTGTGTGTGTGTATGAGTGCGTTTGTGTGCATGCAGCATTACAGAATTGCTTATTTACTTCCTGCCTTTTTTATAGACATCAGCAACATTGTGTAGACAAATAGGTGTATTAAGCAAAGACACCAGCTTGATTACACGGATCTATACAGGAGAGTGATCAATGCTCAGTTTGATGCTACCTGACCCGAAGAGTTCATCACTCTGGCTGACCTTTCCCTCGCTCCACAACTCACACTCCTCAACTGCTCATTCTCATCAGGCCTTCATTTTGTTACACTTGTCCACAGCAAATGGCTGAATATATTAGTGAGCATAGTACAAGAGAACATCGCTCAAATGAAGACCTACATAGCACAGTCACTCCTTGTACAGCTCGTGACAGAAAAATTAATTCAATCAAATGTCTTTAATAATGAATGGCTTTGTCTTGTCTGTTACTAACATCATAATCAAATGAATCATTACAAGTGTCATTTTTGTGAAAGTCTGGTAATGTGAATATGTCTCATTATCTCTTTGACTTCATATCTGATATTTATCAACCAGCCTCTTTCTTCTCTGATAACCTCGACATTTTGAAGTCCTGAATGTGTTCCACGAACATACACTATTCCACATTTCTATCATTTGCTTTATCCATCTCGCATCTGTGTGTGGTTCTAATGGCATTATTTGCAATCAGTGCTTCAGCTAAATATAAATGTCAAGAGTTCCCCTTAAAGCCCAGCACAGTGGGTGCTAGAACAAAGCTGCCCCGCTGCACCAATCTGGAGTTTGCTTGGCAATTTTCCTGTTAATGACCACAATCACAGTCGGAGGGCAGTATGTAAATGTGTGGTTAGTGTTAAGGCACAAATTCACCCTGAGGTGTTGTACTGCTGCGGATTAGAGGCATGTTGATACTGCAAGTGGACAGTTTGATTTTGCATCTAGAAAAACTTACCTGTTGACGGATGAATTTCACAAACCTCTACAAAAGATGTGAGTAAAATGTTATCATGACCAATAATCATAATGGATAAAAATGAGAGGTTAAAAAGGATAAAAGAGGCCCAGGTTGACAATAGGATTTTTTTGTTTGTTTTTTTAGGTTCTTGTCTGACTCATGCTTGGTCTTAGGTCACAGTGAGCTAAATCCCCTGTGGTGAATTAGCTATAAATTACAGTACATACTACCCCAAACCCTCTGCACATGCACACAACACACATGCACTCCCGCCCACACAACCACAACAAACACTCATTTCCTTGCCATGTTGCCTGCTCTCTCGTTTGGATCAGTGTGTGGCCCAGGATCATGCTTTTCATCGCCTCCACTCTTCTCTGTGCGGCAGCATCGCGGAGGTGAATCCTCTGCTGCCAGGAAACAGATAAAACAATGGAGTCAGTGAGACATAGCAAGGCTAATGGATTCACCGCCACCTCTTCCCCTGCTTCGCTTTTCATGTGCAAAAGTATTCATCGAGTCTTGATGGCGCCAGCCATGCATGACACTGATTCATTTAAATAGCCCAGAAAAAAAATGAGAATCTTTCACACACCTGCAGAGTTTGCAGAAAACAAATCAGGAGGGGTGTATTGAATCAGCATTTTTATCTCAAGATGGTGCAAATGTTTGTTTACTATTTTAATGCATTCCGTTACGGCTTTGGTGTGGTTTTGGTTGATTTTTGCTGGTGATGATTATATTCAGCATTATATCCCTTACTGTTACACACAGACTCCTTTTTTACCCTACAGCATGGCAGGCAACATCGGCTGGCAAGTAAATAGGAACTGTTTGAGGGCCAAGCTGTTTTGTTGACTCCACAAAACAGAATTTTAACGACCAAGCAAAACTTTATTTAGCATCTTTAAAATAAGGGAGAAAACATCCTTTTATTCTGTGTACCAATGATAAAAGTTTATACAGAGTTCTTACGTTGTGCTCTGAATCAGCTCATAGTTAAATTATGGATCAGGGCCAAGACAGAGTGCTGAAATCCTACTGTGTGTTCAAACTATACCAGGCTGAAAAGATTTAAGAACAGGAGATGGCTGACTGTACTAGCTTGACTCTGTTGATGTTTTTTTATTTCATTTTAAGCTTCATTGGAGTGTGCAAGGCTAAGAGTTGTCTGTTTTTTTTAACCATTATTTTGGCCTTTACCAATTATGGAGGGTTAAGCAGTGCTTTCTGTTTGTAATTCAGTAATGTTTGGATATATTTGAAGGGAAAATGGCTCTGTTTTGTAGTGTTTTCCTGCCTGTTAAAACCCCAGTGGCTGGAGTGCCTGTTTTTTTTTCAACGCATTAAGTTTTCATAGACTTCCTAAATGCCTAACCTAGTATACAGCTATTGTAATGGAGAAGTCTGGGATGATTTTTACAGCTTTCAGAAAAGGTCCAAAGCATCCTTGTCCATATGAAAACATCCACTGTATTCAAAGAGTTTGGGTTGCTTTTATGCAGTGTGAATAAATTGCTTTTGCTTCCCTTGAGTTGAATATAAACGGACACATTATTCATTTGCCTTGCTGTATAATATTCAGTGACTTAAAATACAGCGAGGCTGGCAGGGTAATTTGATAACTTGCCACCTATATCAAAAACTGATATGTTGAATATTCTATTTTGTGTAGTTAAGCAGCAAAATATGCTTCACTGGGCTATTTTCAGCTCAGGTAGCATTGTGGGTAAATTAGTTGGATACAGATGCTGTGTGGCCTCTCCGGTTCCTTGCTTTGCTTTGATGACACCTAAGATTAAATGGTTACTGTTGAAATTCAAAGCTCTGCAGTTTGGGACTATACAGTGTGCATACCTGCTGTATATGTCACACTTTGCTGCTTTTGGCCAAAGTTCTCCTATTTGTGTTTCTGGGATTTGCCATAAAGCACATACTGTACAATCCAAGTAGAAAGTATTAAGACAGTGATAGCTGGTAGCCCAGCTGTGTACTCCGGCACATTTGATTTGACATGAAACAATGACTCTGACTTTTAATTTGAGAGCATTCACATTCATATTTGGGACCAGACTTTAACCATTTTTACACATTTCCCCCCAATTTTAGAGCAGCGGAGCAGGACAATCATCCTTAACTTTCAGACAAGGAAACCATGGAGATTTTGTCTGCTAGGGTCCATGTGGGCTGAATGTGGATCATCCAGGTGCAGCTCAAAATGTTTGACTGCGAGGACTGTACACGCAGACCATCACACCTCCGTGTATGCAGACACTCAATGTCTATGTCCACATCTGTTTTGGAGTATATCTGGCCCTGCAGTTGCCTGACCTATATCCAACTGATGATGTGTTTCACTGCTGAAGACCAGACGAAAAACAAAAAACAAACCAGAAACAAGTATGAAGAGATGCTGGCTCTGGTACAGGCCTGACAGATTGCTGATGTCTGTGGTTTGTGGATCCCAGACTTCAGGATTTGACACCAAATAAACTAAAATTGGGGAACTATGTATAAAAACTGAAGACTGAGAGTCCCAGACTGCTCGTCTTATGTGAATGTAAACACCCTCAAACTAATGTTAAGAGTCAGACTATAGAACCAATACAATGAAGAATGTGTCACTGCCCTACTATTTTGTGACTGCCCTGTATATAATGGGAATAATGAGTCCGTTGTACAGAGTGGTATGCTGGTCCACTTTGCACAGGTGCTTTCCCAAAATAGAAGAGGTGGCTGTTATATTATTGCTATGTATTTCAACATTTATATATATATTTTTTTTACCAGTCTAGTTTAATAGAGCTCAACGCATTCCTAGAGCCAGGTCCATTGTATAGATTTCCTTTCTACTGACTCATCTACTGTCATTTAAACTCCAGTCATCATTAGGATTGGTTGATTAGGTTTCACTTGATCATTTTTCTGCCTATTAAAAGATAAATTCCTTGAAATGGTGATTACAAAGTAAACATAAATTATTTCCACAATTCATTATACCAATTGTCAGAACAGAAGCTACAAAAGCTAACTGTGAAATTTGCAAAAGAATTAATAAATGGAAAGTTTGCATTGTAAATGTATTAATGATCAGTGTTATTCCTATCAGGTATGCATACATGCACATCTGCCAGTGTGCAGCAACTTGAATTTGTTGTTAGAACCAGAGAATTACAGTGTGGTTTCAGATTATCATTCCCCTGTGCAACAACCCTGTTTCTCTGGTGCATTAAAAGTCACAAGAGTGGAACAAATGGCACAGTTTCCACAATTATTCCGAATTAATGAGTCTCTCCTGCAAAGAAATGCAAATTTCGAGACGCTAGATTGCTTCCTAAAACAGGACTGAGGGAGGAAAAAAAAAACATTTCTTTCAGCCATTTTAGAAACAGGCTTAACATGCCTTGCTGTGGTATTACCCAGTTTCACAGAATGCTTCCCCTTCATAATGGAAGCCTTATTGGCTTTGGGGTGTCAGAGCGGCGGGTTAGTATGTGGAAAATCTGCACAATTCGGTATTCTTGCCATGCTGCAGTGCAATGAAGTTATGCAACTTCCTGTTTGTTGCACTTTGATATAATTGCTTTGTTTTATGGGACATCCAGTCTCACAAAAAAGAGCGTTAAGAAGGTCAAATATTTTGCAGACAAAAAACAGTACCCCCATGGAATGAAGGCTATTTTGACGTTTGTGGCATGCCCATTGCTACCAGTAACACATACTGTATAATCGTTGTGTTAGTTTAATCCGACTGAAACATTGCACTGAAACACAGTTAAATTTATGGATTATGGTGCTTTTTGTGTTGTAACTGTAAAAGTGGTTTTGAGATGGCTGCAAGACAGGTGCACTTCCTCTCAGTGAATTGGGTGCACTGTTAAAGTGACAAAAACTTATGAACTGTGATGTTTTTGGGACAGTGTCAGAAACTTTGACTTGATTTCATGGCCTTCACATTGGAGCACTTCATAGGTGCACGCCACTAGACAGATTTTGGATATTAAACTTCCTTCATCCACCTGCTGGGACCGTCCTCCTACACTGCAGCATGTTGTCACCATCAATAAAATGCCTTCCTCCCAAGAAACAAAACCAAAAACAAGAAGGAAGAAAGCAAGAAGAGAATCTGTAAAAAGCCAGAAGCAGATGACTTTGATGGTGAACTTTTTAGAGGATGGCCAGCCAGCACTTCATGCTTTCATTTGTTATTTATTACGGAGAATACTGCTGTGTCAGTGTGTGCATGTGTCTGTGTGAGATGACTCCGAGCTGCTGTCGACTCCATGTCGGGCATCCAGATCTCAACAAGGACTTGGCCTGTACCCCAGAGATGCATGATGGGTGAGACAGAGATGTTTGATGTAAACTGTCACATCGCTCTGCTGGCGTCTACCACATAATGCGCCACCAGTCGGGAAGAAACAAGCATAGCCTTTATTACACGGGAGGGCCACTTTTTCTCATGCACTGATTAACCTTGAGCTGCCGTCCATTGTGGCAACACAGCAGGTTTCTTCACCTTCGAATAATGATAAGCCCACCTTAGAGGGAAAGCCCCTGACATGAAGCTCAGCATGCATGTATGTAGTTAAATAGCACTGCACAAGGAGGTCGTCAATCTAACTGTAATGCTGTGACGTGTGTGTTTTTTTGGCTTAGTGAAACCAGCAACACCAGAAGTAGCAAATGATACAAGCAGGAAGGCAACTGAAAAATGTTTCGGCATTTGTCCATTTGTCAACAAATCAGCACACAGCACAGGATGGATCGCTAATGTGGGATTTGTGGCCCTGCGTGACACAGTGTAATCCAACACCGGTGCTGTTTTCCTCACCTGTTCCACCTGTTCCTCACCAGGACAGGGCCTTGTCCCATAGCTGCCTTTCCTTTTTGCTCAGCTACACATCTCACTGTTGTGAGCCTGTATGGTGAGTGTAGGGAACAACAGCTGGGCTTATTTGTACAGTATGTGTGTATATACTGTTGCGCACGAATGTACTGTCCTGCCCACCGGATATACAGGCTGAATGTGAGTGTGTATGGGAGCGAACATTGCAGTGCATTTTCACAGTTTGGCTTGCTCTTGTGCTAACGGATTATAGAAGATTTACATGGCACTGTAATAAGCAAGTCCTTCACCTTGGGACCTTTTTTAATCTTAATTAATTTCTGATAATTCCTCATTAACATTGACGACATAAGGGCTCCATTGCTAAGAAACAACCATGCTAGGCCACATTTAGAGCAACGCTGAGCCTTAACTCTACCCAAGAGACAAAAAAACAGAGATTGACGAAAACTGAGAAACCTATGAGAAAGAGAGAGGGAGATGATGTGATGGTGTGAGTGGTTTTCTTGTGTGTGTGTGTGTGTGTGTGTGTGTGTGCTGAGCAAATGAAAGATTTCTGTGAAGGGGACAGAGAACGAAAATCAAGAGAATTCAACATTATGCCTGCCTGTCTTTTTTTCTCTCTCCATCTTATTTGACCTTGCAGATGTTCATTAGAATCAAATGATTTGACAACATCAGTTCACGTTGTACATTCCTACCCAGAGTCCTCCACTCCCTAGCAGGTAGTTGAGTAATGACTAATGCCTCTGCATGACATTATGGATGGAGTTTCAAACAGCGATAAAGGAAGAGGGAGTAGGGAGAAAGAGACACTCTGGTCGATTTAATAATTCATACTCTGCAGATGATCTGTGAATAGCAGTGGTAAACAGGCTTTTATGGCTTTTAAATCAGCTATATTACATGCCTGCACGAAAAAGAAAATGACCAATGACTCCATTGTTGGTGCAATTTCGATTCAACTTGTTGTGGCTAGCAGAAAAAATGAGTAGTCTCATGAATGGGAAGCTCGAATTTGTTATGATATTTGTTTGGAATGCCTTTGTTGACGATGAGAACATTGTAAGTGGTGCACCATTAGGCACCAGAGTCCTTCACTGCTTCCACAATAACTCCCGTTTGATGATTGATCATGTGGAAATAAGGCCGTGACATGACAGGCTTCAATTTAATGGTAATTGTATTGTTTTTTCATGAGGAAACCTCCATCGGAGAAGTAATATCGGGAAGAAATGAGTTTGCACTGTGCAACACAGTATGCATTATGTAGATGGGGTGGTGGATATGAAAAGGAATTGTGCAGCGTTTCTTCTCTCCCGTTCTGTATTTTAGAGGCGGTTTATAAGCTGGTTAGCTTGTTTTTGATCATGCGTCGTGGCAGGATTCAACATCCCGGCTGCCAAACTGGCACTGAAGGCTGTTTTGTACTATTTTTGCGCGCCCCCCACCCCACCCCCAAACACACACATACACATTCCTAGGTTATTTTTAATTTGTGGTTGCAGTCCCCACCCCCCACCAACCAAATTTCTCCTCCCTCTTTCTTCTTCATCTTCTCTCTGTAATAAGAACATGCAATATGTGAATTTTTTATAATGTTATATAAGAATCCCCGGCACCCCCAGAGACCCATGTCCTGGTTCTGGTATGTTCAAAACAAGCACACGGGAGGAAGAGAGCAGAAAAGAGAGAGAGGGAGAAATAAGTTATGAGAGGTTTCAGAGCGATGGAGAGGACTAGAGAAGAAGAGGAGGAGAGAGGATTACAGAAGGGGAGAGCGGAAGGAAGAGGGAAAAAGCGGGTTGGAGGAAAGAGTAGAGGAGGGAAAAATAAGAGGAGCAGGCGAGGATAGAGGATTAAATGAAAGCAGCAGAGAATGCATGCGGTAGGGGAGCCTGTGGGGGGAGATCTTCCCATTAAGAGGCACAGTGCTCGGCTCTCTGATCTCCGAGTGTTGTGATGCCAGACAAGAATACTCTAGGGCGACAACCACTGCCACCAGAGAAACAGCTCCTCAGCGACTGATATACAAATACTGTGTACAGCTATAGTGAGGAGAGAAGAGGAGAGGAGGCAAGGGGAATTAAAAGAGGAGAAGGACTGAAGGAAAGGGAGAGAGGAAAGGAGGGAGAGAGGAAAGGAGAGAGGGAGGCGGGTGAGACACAAAGCGATAAGCCGGTAGAGTGCCATTGTATGAAAAGCTATCTCAAAATGCGACAGGGAACCTACCAAGTGGTACGCAAACTTTTCTGTTTGCACTAAGATCTTTTGCAGGTTGAACAAGGTAATATGCAAATGCTGTACTTAATGTAACACCGATTGCACATTTAAATAAAATAAATAAAAATTGCTAGGTGTGAGTTCATCTATAGGGCTTTTTCCCCCTCAAAATAGTTTTAAAAAATGGTAGTAAAGCAAAAATTCACTTTCAAAATCTGACCTGATCTGGGTGAAAATTGTATTTGCAGTGCTCAGACAAATATGCAGTTTCTGTACTTTTTGTTCTTTTTTGTTTTGACATCTTAAAGGGACTCATCATGAGAGGACCAAGTTTACTGTAAATTGTGGTAAAGAGCAGTAAAACAAACTCAATTTGAACTTGTGGGAAGATTAAATCCACAACAAAAAGCAGTATATCAGTATGAACTGAAAAGAAAAATTAGTAAAGAAATGAAACAGTGAGTTTCACCCATCCTGTATTCTATTTCTGCCGGTTTTCAAAATTCTGACCCGCTGTCTATCTGACTATCTGCATCCTTATTATTTTAATATGATTTTTCAGATACCGTTCTGACTGCCTGAGCAGAGATATAGAAGCTACTCAGGGAATAGATAGGGAAAATATGTTCTCCCTTCTTAGAATATATATTTCTTGACAGAAAGATTAAGCATCTTTGACAGCTGGGCTCCATTACCCAATATTGGGTTTTGGGCAAGCATTGAGGGTAGATAAGTCACCTGACGAGGTATGAAGCAGTGTCAGTTTGACTTTATTCAGGTGTATTTCAGTGCCCTGTCCTGTCTTTTCCTCACAGGTTGTAAATCTCAGGAATATGTAATATGAAAATGCAGTTTCTGTTTTCCTGAAATGTTGAGGTATTTTTTGCTTTCTAAGACAAGGTGAACTGCACAGTGTCAGTACAGTAACCACTGGAAATAATACTGTAAAAAGCAATAATTTTATGATTATCATTCCATGTCAAAATATACAGGAAGTAATGAAAACAGGACTTGATGCTGTGGTGACAGCCTAGCCTTAGGGACCTGTTTATTTTATTATTTGCCAGCTGACATTATCATGATCATTATGTCTGTGCGGCCCGCATGATCTTCACATGAATGCCCTATCCGCGCTAATGAAGCTGGCTCTGCGTGCCTTGATACCTGTCACCCTGCCAAAAACCTTGCCTCAACTTGATTGCCTCTGGTCCAAGTAATTTATTTGTTTATTTTCATTAACAGAAACATTAGGTCTCTTTTCTTACCGGATACGGCAAATACGTTAATGAACATGCCAGTTAAAATGATGATGAAAGCACCAGTTAATTATCTCCTTGAACATTCTGCAAGACAGATTAATTCCAATAAAAAAGAGAAGTCATTACCGCCAGCTCTACTTGTCAATGTGTTGATCTGAGAAGCTGTTTACAAGGTTCACAGGATAAGAAATGAAATTGAAATGTACTGCAGGACCTCATTACAGTAATCATACCCTAGAGTGGGAAACTTATTTGAGAAAAAAATGGTATGTTTCTAAATTTAAATCAGTCATCGAACTCACTAAAATCCTCTCCAACAGAAACAGGCATTCTCACCTGAAAATGTGACACCTGACCACTGGGTTACACAGAGCACGATAATGATGCTACTGTAACAAAAGTTTCAATTTAAACGCCTACTGTAGTGTACAGAAGTAACAAATGAATCCCTCCAGGTTGGAAGTAGCCACACAGACGTCAACCCTGCCCAGCTACCTGGGCTTAAAATAAAACTGCGATTAAACACATCCCCTGCCACAGAGGACATTTCCTCCTTGTTATCTATCATATCAATGTAGTGGAGTAAAAAGAACAATATTTCCCTCTGAGTATAAAGTAGCTAAAAATAGAAATTCTCAAGTAAAGTGCCTCAAAATTGTTCTTAAGTACAGTACCTGAGTAAATGTACACCATTGCTGAATCGCCATTTCATTTCACTTAATTAATTCAGTCTGACATCATGTTCATGTTAGCCGATTTTTGTTTTGCCCAAACCGTTAGTAGCAAGTTGTGCACTCGTACTGGCCAATGTAATTTTCAGTCAACAAAATTGCCTGTTGCTATTTTATATGGATTTTTCTGGCTCTGGCACAGGAAGATCACTTGTTTTTTATATATATATATATATATATATATATACATAATCCCACCTATAAAGTTCCAACCTTGAAACAGCAACGGGCACAAAACCAGACCTGTTTAAATTGCTGAAAAAATACCTACATATATAATACGTAGTTTTCTTTAGTTTCCAGCATAATATTAACAAGATTAAAAAAAGCCAAAAATGAGTTTTCTGCTACTTTGACAAATGGTACTATTTCTCTTAGGACCTATTATTCTTGATTCTTGATTTCCTAATAGTGGATAGTAGATAAAATGGGAGGAGGAAAGACCTTTAGAAAGGCCACCGACAGTCTCTAATCTGCATGTTTACTGTTTTCATTAGAAGATCAAGTGTAGAATCGATTGTGTAGTAGTCGCTCAGCGAGGAGCCATATATTCAGACTCTACAGGAAACTTTGGTTGTTAATCGAAAGGGAGTCGTGCGCCGAGGATGTCAAAAGAAACTCTGGACGTGTGTGTGTGTGTGTGTGTGTGCGTGCAGAAGTCACTGTGTATGTGTGTGTTGGTGCACACTTAGCTTTTTTATAGCACCACTCCAATCACAGTGTCTGAGTGCGAGTAGATCAGGTTTTTGAGGAAATTTAAGTACATCTGTAACTGTGTATTATTCATTCCCTGAGCTTTCTGAAAGCTCACATATGGAGTGTGACCACCGTCTGTTGCCAGCAGTTCTTCCCCACAATGCTTTATGACGTTCTGTGTATGTGTATATTATCCCAACCTTCTTCCTCAGATGGGCGGGCACGGCGAGCCTAATGGAACGCGTTGGCCTAAAATAGCCCATTAATGACACAGCTTGTTTAATGGAGGTGATGGAGGGGGGACTGGGGGTGGACAGAGTCTCATTTGCGATTGGTGGCTAAAGTAATCAGTCGACACCAACCACCAACAACACCACCACCCTCTGCCTACGTCCCTCCCTCCTTTCTGTCATCCCCACCCACACTGCTGGGAAGAGGAATGAAGGAGGGAGGGAGGGAAAGGAGGGAGAGAGCGTGAGGAAGAGGCAAGAAACTCTGTCTTGTTACATCATCAAAACCCCTGGTATTATGTGCACCCTGATCAAAATTCATGTATTCAGCCTGCCTCCCACTCTCGTGGATCACTGAGAAAGAGGCGACTTGTTGGTTTATTAGTGATCACCCATCAGATTGAGCCTGCACTAGGACGGACGCGGGGTGAGAGAGGTGGCGGGGATGAAGGGCTGGATGGATAGGCTGATGGGAAGAGGAGAGGAGGGTGTCCCCAGTAATCGTTGGCCAGCCTGTTTAGTCATGGTCCTGGTAATCTCTGGTGACCTTGGCTGCTGCCTGGCTGGCTGGATATCCGCAGTGCTGCATTAATATGCACGCAGTTAGAAGATGGGCTCTCAGCCTGTCTTTGAGTCTGTTTTCGTCCGTCTCCTTCTATCCCCCTCTACACACACTCTCTCTCTCTCTCTCATTTGTGTCTTTCCTCTACTTCCACCCTTTTTCTGCCCCTTTCATACATTACTGGCAACCATCTCTCTTATCCATTTAGCTCACCTCTTCCCATACTGTCTATAAAAGAATCACAGACTTCAGAATTTATGATGGCATCTCAATTGGGCCGGTGTCTGAATTTGGCAGGCTGAAGGGTTTTTAAGGTTATTTTTATGGCATTTCTGCTTTATTAGATAACGTGCAGCTGAGCAAGAAGGCAGAGGCAGAGAGAGATAGAAGGAGAAGAGGAATGACAAACGACAGAGGTCTTTTGTCAAATAACAAACTTTGATATTTATTTTTCTTCTTGCCTTCTTCCTTATGCTTTGCGGTTTCATACATCATTTCAGGGAAATCCTAGATTGGCTTGCTTCCCTTCAAAGAGAGGTCAGAGGTCAGGGTTAGATAAACACATGTTCAAGGACACTGAAGCAGGAACTAAGGCTGGAACTAAGAATCTCACTAAGAATCTAATCACTATTCCAATATACTGCTCCACATACACCGTGGAAAAACAGAGGCAGCTTTCAGACGAATGTGACACTGGTTTGCAAACTACAACTTTCTGGCATAGTGGGGGAAAAACAGTGTCGCCCTTAAAATACTGACGCTGCATTTCATATTATAATTTTCTCTGCAGAGGGAAAAGGGAGCTGACAACTTGGCTAGCACATCTCATTTGCACTGACTTTAAAGTCAAACAGATTGACATTAAAAAGGAATGATGAAGGTGTGACTGACATCTGAAGTAATCTTACAATGATGGCTTTTGTTTGAAACCTGATTAAGTTTTAATCCTTTAAGGTTCAAAAGTTCCTGATTATATGAATTGGTAAGATACTGTTTGTCGCATGTTTTATTTGTGAAAGTGTATTTCTGAGTTTTTCTAGATGCAGATGAATTTTTAACTAAAGACAACACTCAACATTACTGCAATATATGAAATCATTAATTTCTCTGTCAAACCTTTGAGTGGGTACTAGCCTGATGCCTTGTCAAAGTCTAACAACGACTGCCTTTTTTCATCACTTCAGACCTCTTTGGCTTTTTAACTGCAAAAAAATCTAATTTGATTTGACATCCTCTTCATCTCAGCAGGAGAATTAGGGCTTTTTTCATAGCTCTCTTACAGCCTAAAGCCTTTATCATGTGTTTTTGTGTCAAGTCCAACCAAGGGCACTGCCTCCTTGATTTTCCTTGATTACTGGCGGAGGGACAGCCAAGGAAGGATGAATGACACAGAAGCAGATAAAAAGAAAAAAAAGAGCCTTCATATTGCCAGTGATATCAAAAAGGACTAAATTGTGTTAGAGTTGCAATCCCGGTAGGCATATTTTACTACTGATGACTTAACAGCACAGCTGGTTTGGTTTGATTGATACACTGGAGCACCGGTCTTAGCATTTGATCAATATCAGAGCCACTGCTTTTTATCCAGTGCAGCTACTGCACAGATATACTGTAGTTGGAGTTGTTTTACTTGGACCTTCAGCCCTTTACAGCGTTATCTGTTGAAGTAGCCTGAGGGAGAGACAAAGTTTTGCAGGTCCAAGCTATAGTTTGAATGTTCCGTCTTTACTTTACTTTATTAGCTGCAGAAGAAAAGTGTAATTTTCCCCTCCCACGTTTCTTTTGTAGATGTATGTGCAGCTTCATTCTACAGCAAGGTTAGAGGATGTTGATGTAGCCATCTGGTATCCAGTTTTCACTGCCTAAACAGCCTTGTCATTATTGGTCAGCCTTTCTGTTTCAAGGCTCATAGTTTCTTAGGAAACGGGAACAACGGCAGTGAGTGCAGCTTTTTGTAAAAAAAAAAATAAAGTGAAGTTGATAAACAGCTATGCAACAACCAAAACTAAACTTTGTGATGGAGAGTTGCATTATGAAATAAATTAAACGCACATTAGGGAAACTGGTCTTGCAAAGTAAAAACAGACTTTGGTTTAAGGACATTTATGAAATTATAAACTGCAGAAATGGAGCTTTCCTACAATGACTTGTCCTGTTATTGTGAAAAGAAAAAGGATAACATTTCATAATAATGAGCTGAGTTTTAGGATTTAATGTTTCACAATTTCATGGTCATATTTTGTCTGTATTTATTCATCATATCATTTATTTCACAATGTCATACTTACTACACTTATCTGCTGTTATTTAAATTATTTTGCACTGAAAAGGAGGCCTTGATAATGATTTGATGCTGTAACACTTTTTACTATTGGTTTCTTGTCACGTTACAAATCTAGACTTTTTGTCGCATCTGTATGTACTCAAATGTAAAAATCACTTCCGTCCAGTAACTCATCACATTCGTATCAGCTGCTGTATCTCCTGTTTTGACGTTTACTTCTAAAGCAAACTGCAGAAATGAATTATAAATGTCTTTTTGGGAGGAGTAACAGACTCATTGTCCTCGCCAACTCCCAAACACCATAACCTTTTTCTGCAGCTATAAACAAAATGTAAACCTGCACATTTGGAAGGAAATGTGAAAGACTGAAGCCTTTTTACCCCTCTGTTGTTGTGTTTTTTGTTTTTTTTAGAAGCTGGTGACACCTTCAAAGGCATCACTTCTCTGCATGCCCACATTCAGCGGCTGCAGTGGGAGCACTTACCAAATGAGAGAACCAGTCTGCACAGCCGAGGAACAATTGCATTAATTTAGTGTACTCAACCACCTCTGCAGATAGTTTGTTTATATTGGATTACCCCGTTGTTACCTCGCCCGAACCTGCGATTCTCGCTAACAAGCCCAGCGAGTCTTTCATTGGAGGGCTGTAGATTTTTGAGTTTTGCTTTGCTGTTGTCAAGCTGACTGAGTGAGTGGTGCTAATTGGCATTCATCCTTCTTTTATTTTTGGATCATACAAACATAAAGAACATATAATACAGTATGCATGTAAAAACACCAACATTGATGAGTCAGTGAGTTGAATCTTGGCGATTATTCCCTTTCCTTAAATAAGAATCACCTTTTCTTTTACCTTTTTGTCACTGTTCCACTTTCAGTAGCTCCCCAGTTTCCCCTCAGACGGTCATCCATCTAAAGCAGTGAAACCCGTAATTAATTATGTATATGCAAATGTATGCTCATAGTGCCAGGATCTCCATTTTCATTTTCTTGGCTTTTTTCCCTTCTCTGCCTCTTCTTTCCTTTTTTTTCTTCTTCTATGGCAGCTCCAGGTGGAGTTATTGTAAATTCAATTTGCATTAAGGTTCTAATTTGCTGACACTGTGCATGAATACATTTTTTAAACTGTAATGCACCTCAGCAGCCACAACTGATCACAGCCCTCACATACACACACACACACTCCCCATCTGTGAACTATGGGTGCATTTGGAGGGAGAAGATGGGGTGCAGCACATGGTAATGGAATTCTTACTAAGCTTCTAATTGGAGCAGAATAGGATGGCTTATTTCGAATCAGGAAAATGAACTTCTTGTTATCAGCCGGTTGGCTGAGGGATAAGGGAATTGCAGTTTGTGTGTTCAGGGAGTTGTATTTTGTGTGTATTGAGTGGAACATATAGCTGTGTTTGTGTGTGTGTGTGTGTGTGTGTGTGTGTGTGTGTGTGTGTGTGTGTGTGTGTGTGTGGCTTAAAGTATGCCTCCATGGTTATATAACTAAAAAGTAGCTCAAAATGACCATCATCTCTTATTTAATTAGTTTCATAGTTGAAAGTGTTTCTGACCTAAATACAAGTACTCCCTATTCGCAGCGTTTTCATATTATTCATTTAGAATTAGCATTTTTTTCTATTTATTTATTTTTTTTACAGAGGAAAAAACTGCCAAAATCATAGATCATTGTACTTGCTTCAGGTTGGTTACTCTCGGACCGTTTTGGAGAGATTTTGGAACAGTTTACATTCAGACCAACTTTAAATAATTAATTATCTGGAGGCTGGCAGCTTGACTCGTACAATAAAGGACTCACCTGCCTTTCTGGATTCACAGTATGAGTAAGTTAATGTGTGATTTGCAGGCCTGCTTTCTTCCACAGTCTGCATTATAATTGGAGTTGTAATGTCAGGAGAATCTCCTACCAAATGTATAAGTTTTAAAAAGGATCATTTGAGACGCTTAGTCATCTTCAGTATGAAGAGAATAACTGGAAATGATTGACTTGTGGCAGAGTCTGTGCATGTCTGCTAATGGCCTTCTTTTTCTATCAATTAGTCTTCTGCATTTTTCTCCATACCCTGATTTGAAATGACCAGCTCCCCTCACACTGCTGCCCCTGTCATTGATAAGTAGAGAGCAATGTTCTTCTACACAAGTTGCAGCAACAGCTTATTTTCCTCTGGGCATAACATGTCCAGACATTAACACTACCTAGATTTCACCCACCACCATAAAGGCACCTCAAACCAGCCAATAAGATTTTCTAGTGTAGTAACAAGGCCATGATCCCTCACCGGCTTCCCACCTGCAAACACTGTAATGTGTGTTCAGCGGAGCACCTAAAGAGTGCTTCACCAGGCACCCCACAAGAGTTAGTATGAAGGCCACTGCTAACAATGTCCACCTTAAATAGTCATTTAAAGTTATATTTTTGTTAAAATTCATTTAAGAGTGTCAATACAAAGTTTTATTATTACTAAATTAGAATATGAACACATTCATTTAAACTGTCAACATGCTTTTAATGACTTTTGACTTTAATTGAAATAATCTCAAAGCACTGGTTGACATTTTGTTTTACAGAAAACGAATAATTTGTCACTCAATACTTTGTTAAATAACTTCTATGTGATGGATTTGATGGGAAGCTTTGTAGGGAAAATGCTGCAATGCTGTCAATGATGACTAAATTCAACCCTGGCTATTTAATCATTAATAGCAGCTTTGATCTGTTTTATGATGCTCAGATCTGATGAATAATGTAAAAGTTCACCCTCGTCCAACTTTTCATGGGAGCAACAAGCAAGCAAAATGATTCATTTTAATACTCTGTTCATTACCTGTGACCTCCTTAAAGCGGAAATTTTGCTACTCACCCTCTTGGGCTATGAGACCCTGCTGTCCCATCCTTAAAAACTGAATCAAAGCAATGGATATGTCGGCAAGGCAAAGCCAAAAATACCACCTCAGGTGCAGAAATAAGAAAGACACAGACATCGGCATTTTCAGGAAACATCTCAGCCAGCTGTCCTCACTTCCCCATGTCACTGGCTGAACACTGTCACAGAGAATGAGTGCAGCGCATCATATTATCTAGTTTGTAATTGAATTGTAGCGGGAGGTAGGTTGGTAATCAGTGTACAGCAGGTAGTTTTCGTTCCAGTGTTTGACAGTAATGTCCTCTAATGAGAAGCTCTGTCTGGCTCTACTCTTGTTCCAGGCCACTAGGTTTCCCTGGATCCCTGGCTGCCTGTGCGAGTGTGTGACTGTAGTGTGTGTGCGTGTGTGTGTGTGTGTGTGTGTGTGTGTGTGTGTGTGTGTGTGTGTACGTTGTTGTGCATATTGAATGTAAGTAAGCGGCCATGGTTGTGTGTTTTTTACGTGTCTGCAAATGTGCAGCTTGTGTGTGCCTGGCAGAAATAGTTCATTCTACAGCCCCCACTGCCACACCTGAAATTCTTTATATATATATATATATATATACACACAGTGAAGACAAGAATCTGAGTCACAGCCCACTTTTGCTGAATTATTGCCGATTGCCAATGGCGAAGTGATTGACAGTATGGACTCACTTGTGTGGCTTTACTGTCCTTGCTGATCTTGTTCCCCTCACCCTCCCACTGTTCTGTACAAAGTTGAACAGCCTGGAGATAGGGGAAGGGTAAAACAGAGAGACAGAGGAGGAGACAGAGAGAAGTACAAAGGCAGAAAAGAGAATGATGATGATGCTCTGGTAGTTAACAGTGTGGGAAAAAATGAGAGACAAAAAATAAGGTCATAGTTGATGTATGAGAGCTGACACCAGCGTCCATCAGGACGGTGCCCGCTGCTTGCTTTGTTACATATTCTTGCCATCTTATCATTTCACAGATGGCTGGCGCAGAGGCTGATGTGACAAGACTCTCTATCCTTCTGGGCACGCTCTATTTTCACCAACGCTCATTTCACGGGGGCACCAGAGCACAACGCCCAAATGGTGTGTCGGTGTCTGTAGTGGACCGGCGAGGGTCTGAGTCACCGGCTTAGCGCACCCACACCGCCATGATACAGCACAGAATAACAGGCTGACAGGGCTGCCAGCGGAGGCAGCACGGATTGTGTGGCCCGTTCTCCGTGTGTGTGTTCTCGCCGTGTATTTTGTACCTGTGTGGGTGGGTGAGAGTGTGTGGAAAAAATGTCTCATCCACACTCTTGTCCTATGTGCGCAGTCATGTCTGCAATGCAGCACTCTGGTATTTTCAGGAGTCATTATTGTTTATGTTGTGTGTCTCAACGCCTCCCAAGGCTGTTTGTTAGATTAGAGGATTACTGGCGCCATGGGGAACAGAAGGATGATTTTCTGATTATATAGTGCTCTCTCTGGAGGAGACACCCCAGCCATAACAGGATAACTTTTACATCTGCTCCTTGTCAAATGTTCCCCTGAAATAGGCACGAACTGAGAGTAAACATATGGATACAAGTCAATTTTCATAGTATGATTGCCCAGGACAATCAAAATGCTGTTTGGGAGACATAATCACCCTTTTAAAGTCAGAGTAGAAGATTCTCACGCTGAGATGATCCGATGGGATGATGAGACACTGTCAAATTTGGACGTAGCTGAGTGTTGGATGACAGATTTGAGAAGAGTGCTATTGAGCATGAAAGGAAAAACAGGCCTCATCACCTATATAGAGTCAAACAGGCTGATTTGCATACTGCTTTGAAGAGGAATGTGCTTCTGTTTCTATGCAGGTTAGCAGTTTACTTACTATTCCGCATCGTCATAATGCACTGAACAAAATAAAAATAGGGAAACATTTACAGATACACATTTTGCCAGTTAAAGTAATATTTAGAGGATGTTTCATATATAATGTTTTGCTGCTATGTTGCCAGTTTATATAACAGGCATTCAGTCAATAACCAATCAAAGAAAGCTTTCCTGTTTTAAATGTTGTCTAGAAGGTCCTTCCCATTAAATAGTCCTCTCGAATGATTTCTCTTTTTAAATTAACAGAAGATTTGGCTAGTTAGTGTTAGCAGTAATGGCCACCAACAAAGAGCGCTACCCTCAGATACATAAATAAGGTCAAAGACATCCCAGAACTTGTGTTTGTGCATAAACAGCACAGAAGTGGACACTTATCACCCCATTTGCAGAAATCTGTATCTGAAATATGTTGCAGACAGACATTAAATGAAAGCAAGACTAGTCAAATTCAGTGGTGATTGTCTTGCTTTTTCTGGTGCACCAAAATCCCTCCAGAAAACCCACTTCAGTGAAATTTGAAATAGACTGGCTCTTGCAATGCAGAGAATAATTTAAAATGAGTGTGCGCGTTTGAAGATCAGAACATCTTTATGGTATGCTAAAATTGACTGATTGCTTTAAAAAAATGTAACATGAATGATTTGTATCTGTTGTTGGTGCATGGGTGCAGACATATACTGCCATCAGAAACTGTGACCGTACGGAACAGCTTCTACTCTTCCAAATTAGTCTTACCTACCTGTGTGTTTATTTTCCCCTGCCCCTCTTTCCTTATTCTCCTCCCTGCAAGGGTCCATCCTGGCAAACTCAGCCTTGTCCCCTTTCCCATCAGCTACCTCTCTGTGCTCCCTGTCCCCGTCAGCATTTAACCCATGATTGGAGACAGCAGGCACCGCTCTCTGTGGAGGCCATGTCCAATCAGGGGAGCCGAATCTGATGCAGAAGGGGGGAAGCCGGCAAGATTGTGGGCAATGTTTATTTTGCGATAGGAAGAAAAAGTCTGTTTTGTTTTTTTATACACAATCACATATGAGTATTTGCATATAAATGACAGCCCAGTGGCTGTCAAGGAAGAGAGGGAGTTGGAGAAAGAGAGACAAATGAAGATGAAGTGTCATGAGAGTAAAGTGCAGGCGAAACGAGGAGAGATAGAGCTGTTTTATCTGCTTGTGAGGAACGGGTAGGAGGATGGGAGGTAAATGTCACCGCAATCATGAAATAAGCTGGGCAGCTGGAGTCACCCTGCAAAAATATCAATCTTTTATTGTAATTTCTGAAAACAACACAAAATTATGCTAATGTAGGGTTCCTTTTCTTTGAATTTAAAGATATTGTTTCATATTTTGGGAAATTCACTCATACTGACATGAACAGAATGTAAAAACGCAATTTGTGATTTTAGGATTAGTAGCGTGTTGGAGCTATTTCTGTTTCAGTTGCAGCTTTTCCGACTACAGCACAGGTTGCTTGATACAGTCAGTGAGCGCAGTGTTAGGGATCTGGTTTAGGTTTAGGTTAGTGAATTAGGAGTTGGTAGGCACTTTGAACAGAGCCAGCTAGCTGTTTGTCCCTGCCTCCTGTTTTTATGCTAACCTAAGCTAAACACGTCCTTACTCCAGCTCCGTAGATAACATGCAAACATCAGATTGATTGTCTTATGTCACTCTCGGAAAAGAAAGTGAAAAAGCATATTTCCTAAAACATTGGACTATTCCTTTAAAATTCTCCCTCCTACGTTTATGGACCACTGTTCACACCCAGGTGGTTGTAGATTCTCATTTAAGTCACCATATGGCCCATAACTCTTGTCATTGTAGCATTTGCAGTTCCTTATTGTTGCAGTGCCATTACACCAACAGTATACAACCCTGAATTTCCCTCCTACAATTTTGGAAATAGATTATTTTCTGTTCAAGCACAAGGCCTGAGTCTTGCTCCAGAGGTCCTATGGTGTGTGTGTGTGTGTGTGTGTGTGTGCGTGTGCGCGCGCGTGTGTGTGTGTAGTGTGCGTGAACATACTCTCACATGCAGAGGGCCGTGGCTGATTGCTTTATTGGCTGATGACTCATTCTGTTTTTCAACCTGCTGGAGGTACTTCAATCATGCAGGCAATCTCCTCCTGCACACCAGCAGCCGAGAGGTTACCATTCCCACACATCAGAGCTGTATTCCTCTTAATTGAGAGTCACTCTGCTGTGACAGCGTTTTCACAAGGTGGAAAATGGCAGGTCAAGATTTGGAGACATCTTTCTCCTCCCCTGGCAAAAGTGGCTGTGAAGTTGATAAGTTCCTTTAGGGACCCTGGAGCCAGGCCAGCTATGACACTACACTTCATGAGGGCAAGTAAAGGTTGATGTCGCGTCACCTCATAGATTGAGTGTGTGTGTGTGTGTGTGTGTGTGTGTGTAGAGTGTAGTAGTGTGTACACATGCTTGTGTGTTTATCCAATCAGCCTAGGCCTAATGTATGCACGCCTTTCTGATTGAATTACACTGGAGCTTTATGGAGAAAAATGGTAGTGAACTATCTCCCTGAGTTCTTATGAGAGAACAGACACTTTGTGGGAGTCTCCGTGGTGACCTGACTCAATCTGCATACGATTACCCCTCAGCAGACCTGTAACCCAATTTATGAGCTGATCACCTCCTCTCCAGAAGGAGCACATGCTTGTTCTCAAGTGACAGTAAAATGTAGCAGGAACACGATGACAAAACATTTGTTTAGCTTTATTGTGGTGCCCTTTAAACTAGAAATGCTTCATACTTGTTTTGTTTTTTTATCCATATTTACTAGCATCCTGGTCGCATCTGTGTTACATCGTTTCAGCAGTCGGTTGCTTACAAGATTTATTTTTTGGAATATATTTTAGAATACCCTGCCCAGTGTATCCAATAAAAGAAGCGTCACTAAAGTAGGCAAGCTAGTTTCTATAAAACTATATGGATATATCTATATACATTATATCTAATGCATTTTAAATTCAGAAAAACAGCTTGAGTAGATATGTGGAAAATGACTCAAGGCTGATTTCCAGTGAGATACTTTTAAGATCAAATTAAAACAATAAATTTTGTATCAGTGAGAGGCAATGCTTTGAATAATAGTATATGGTATTTGAAAGTATAATTAGGACTCAAAAGACCTTCTTTTTAAAAGTCTTCTCTGACTTAACCTTGATGTAAATGTATACTGTGGTCTATATTTGCATTTAAGCCTTGGGTGATGATTTTTACAAATACATTTTAATATGAAAAAATGCATCTATGCAGCGAATTACCTTTGGCATCCAAATCAAATTTTTTGTTTGTTTGTTTTCCTCTTTTTTCCCCCTTCCTCTTTATATAAATCACATCATTGGTTTGTTTGGTTTTGGTTACATTACAAGCATAAAACATGAGGATAAGAACCTTTTTTATTTATGGGGCCGTAGTCTTTTACACAGTTGGAGAAATGAGACACACATGACAAACATAAAAACAAGGCAGGCCTGACAAATGGCCCTGTCTTTGTTTAATGGCGTGGTTCAATCGGGATATGGCTAGAAGATCCCATTTCAATGTGGTATCAGTAAATGATGCTCTATTAAATCCCGATTTCCATGCCGAGTGACATGCAAACATTTGTTCTGTCATCATTTGGCAAAACATGACAGCTGACAGTTACCAGTTACCATTCATCCAGCTGACAAACAGAATTGTTGGACCCCAGACATTACCCCTTTTATTTACGGGTCATGTGTAACGCTGCTTATGCTTGATGGTCCCAGTCACTGAAGAACTGCCGAAGTTGTTATTATCACTCAGCAGATTGGCCAATTCCCTCACCAATTGTGATCCAGCAGAATGGAAATCTGGTGAGCAGGGAAATGTTAATTGAGTTCAATTAGGCTTTGTACCATGTTTGTTTCCTGCCAACAGATTATGCAGAATCCCCACCCTCACTTACTGAAATGAACGATAACCCTCTGTCAAAAATCTGAAACAGGCAATTTGAGGCTAGGTGGAAGATAACAGATAGTGGCGCTGGCAAGCTCCTCGTGGCAGTATTAGAGATACATACAGCAAGCCCTTTAAAACAGTTGGGCTGCAGTTTTCCCTTAAAGAGAAATTCATTTAGGACTTTTGATGCTTTTATTTTTTCTTTAGCTTCTCAGGTAAACGGGGGATATTTTCAAAACCCTGGGCAGTAATAGAATACCTTAGGGTTGTTTAAAAAGCATCTTTTATCTGACAGTAATTTCACCCACTGTTACATGTTTCCTATGTTTTCAGTAGTAATCAACCATTTCACTTTTTATCACTTGTCATTTTTTCATTTATCTTTTTATCAGATGCATACTAATAATGTAATTAAATTATTCACTCCAAAAATTGTTATATCCACATTTAATTATGTGTCATTTTATGTTTTATTAAACCAGCTATGCAGATGTATTTGTGCTATTTTTGCATGCTATAATGTGCTGTACTGTAGTAGCAAATGTCTGGAACTCGGACAACATCAAACTAACTCTTTCCCATTCTGGAGACATTATTTTTCCTCAGTAAGAGGGAAAATGTCTGTTAAAATAAATTAGTGGATGAGCGTTTATTTGCAGTGCTGATGGGGAAGGCAAAGACAGAGTCAGGCTGTCTGATGTTGGGCAGTGAAGCATTTACTGTGGGTTTTTTTGGTACCAAATCCATCCTGTGCAGCCATACTGAAAGCACTTCTGAGTAAATTTGTCCTTTGCTTTTCTGTCTCGGCCGGCAGAATATGTTGTGAGGGTCCAAAGACCGGTTTAGTGGTCAGCTAGTGGGTCGTATTGGAACAGCAGATAACTTTTGATATTTATCTTAAATATTCAGATTCTTTCCTTAAGTAAGAATACCTACACTACAATGTAAAGTACTGGAGTTAAGATTTCTCTACGTACAGAAGTATTATCATCAAATGTACTTAAGCATAACAAGTAAAAGCAGAATGGCCACTTTCAGTGTCTAATCTCAATTTGCAGGTCACTGCACCATAGACTCCCAAATGAAAACCACATGTCTTACGTGTGTTTTGTGTGAATGTACACTTACTGTAAGAGACCTATCAGAAAGATTAGCTGTAACTTCATGTGCACATTTCCCAAACTAATCTTGTTGTCTGTTTGAGCCCCTGGCTGTTATACAGTATGACCTTTTACGCTCCCCTGCTGTTTTTATTAGTTGTGAGAGTAAAACACTTGAGAGTCTCGATTAGGACACATGATTAGAAGTGAAACCATCTTGGCTGTGGATGTCCTACCTTAAGCCTTCAAGTTATTATGGTCCACAAACTAATTAGCAAGTTCTTGATAAGCGAGGGTAGACCCTTTGTTGCCATAGCAACAGTTAGACTTAATCACAATGAAAGGATTGTGGTGTTGGGTAGCTCACAGAGCACACGCCGTCTTCTTCGGCTCTTGTATTTGCTTAATTTGCTTTCTAGTTATTCACTTTATGTACAGTGTAGGTTGTTTTTTCATTGCCTTGCTCCTGGGAGGACCCACGTAATTGAGGAAATCAAAAAAAGTTTTAGACGGTGATATCAAAGCATTGCATCTGAACGCAGTGTTCTCAGTATCACCAGGAAAGGTGCTGCAGATTTGGCACAGCTGCTACTGGTAAAATGAGCTGTTAAATCTGCCTAACAGTGAAATTACAGAGCTAATGGCAAGAGATCTACAGGAAAAGTTCACCCTCAAATTCTCTAAAGCTGTATATTGTATATTTTGACTCTTTGGTGTTAAGTGAATTCAAGGACCAGTCTTTTGATAAATTTATGATCAGGTATATGTAAGGCCACCCTCAAGGCCATTACCATTTCAAGAAACTTTTAAAGAGCTTTCAGGGGCCAAGGAGTTCTGGGGCTCTTTGAAGACTGGACTCTGGGAAATTATGATGGACATTTTCACTGTTCTCTGACATTTTATTGACTAATTGATTAATCAAAAAATAAATGAATCAGATGAATCAATAATAAAATGATTGTTTGTTGCAGCCTTGGCACCTTTACGTAGTGAGCCGTCAGCGCAGGAAGCCAATCACCTGCGGGAGCCGGTAGCTGGTGAACCAATCTCCTCCTCGTCCTGGCACACACTTATTTACATACACATACATACATGCACAAACCCACACCTGACACAAATCATGCATACTTTCACACTGATGAAAAGAAACATATACCTCAGCAACAAAACCACCATGTCATGTTACTGCATTGCATTCTGGTATATTGAGGTTTCTTTTAGTAATTAAGGAATTTTTTAAAGTAATTTAAGGAGTTGGTCTCTCTGCCTCAGTGGTGGATTTCTTCCCACAATTTTTCACTATTCATTTCTTTGCTTTTTGACTCTGACGGATTGACACCAAAATCTGTTACTGTACGTTTTTGGTAACTGATGGATCTTTTTGTTATTAAACTCCACTGCAGCTGCCGTGGAAGTATCTCAATGCGACTTTATATCTTCATCATTTTTTACTATTCAGGTGATTTAGAGTATACGTTTCCCTTTTTTCATCTTTTCTCCAGCTTCTAAAGCACCCACCAGTTCTGTTGCTGCTGCTCCCAGCATGACCCTTACAGTACCACACAATACAATAACATAAATCAGCATGGTTAAATCAATTCCCCACCAACACCCCTCCGACGACTGCCGCACGCTCCGCAACTCGCTGATTGGCGGCCGAGTTGCTTCTTTGGTAAATAAAACATTTATAGAGGCTCAATTAGTGAAGCCTGTTGAGTCTGCGGCAGCTGTGCTCACCAGCTGTTTTTAAAGGAAGAGTGATGCAGCGAGGTGGAGCGAGGATGTCAGGAACTGGAAGGGAAAAATGGATAAGGGAAGACGAAGCAGGCAGAGAGCTGGTTTTTGATTCGATGTGGACCCACTTTGGTTTTCAAACATGAGACAAGTGGTTTGTTAGTGTCTTAAAAGAGCAGAGAGAAATAAACTTTTTGAAAGAAGTTTATCTGTATCAAAAAGTGGCTAAAGCCTCTGCAAGCTCAGTCGTTTTTATTTGATTTATAAGATATAGTTAATATAGTAAATTTTCCAACAAAAAAAACAGACAGTGTAACTGCGTGAAATAAAGCTTGAAAGGCATTAGAGTAGAGAAGAGCAGCATAGGTCACCATAGTGATTTACCCCAGTTAAAATTGTACCAGGAAAATCTGAGTTAAGCCCACAGTTAGCTGGCTAACCCACCAGTCTCACTTTATGATACATGCCGCAGCTCACCTGAATGTTGTGAACTCCTTTATTAAAAAACAACTAAATGTTTTGCTTGCTTGATACACTGACTGTTGCTTACTATACTGTACCTGTCTTTTTACACAACTCACTATGTGTGACATCCTCAATCAGCAACTCAGGAGTTGGTATTGTCTGTGTGACTTTTCACTGGTGAGCAGGAACTTGGTAAGGATTAAGTGTCAGTTTAATATTTGGTGTTTCTCATTAATCTCATATACACCCAAAGATAGATAAGTCTGAGAATCCAAACCACCCCTTTGCCTGCTGTGCATGAATAATGCAGGTATTATTCAATCTTTGTAACTTTTTTGACTGACAGTTGGTGGGCTTTATTAGATGTCTTAACAGGAAGACCCCTATTGCTCCACCTAGGCATGTGCAGCGGTGCAATATGAGCCACGTTTTCTATTTATATGACTGAAAACAGCATTTGAGACCTGATGCTGGTCTGATAGATTTAGGAAATAAATGCAGACTCACAGCAGCTCTAATTTTCTCAGGTAAAATGTAAATGAGTGCCATCACTGCCATTTAAACAGATATTGATGGTGGCTTATACACAGTTTATTACCAGTAGACTCAATTTATGTATGAGATGGTGACACACGGGTCAAATATAAATACAGTAATGTTTGTAGGTGAAGGCAGGGGCAGACAGGGAACAATGATTGAATGCAACAATTGATATGTTGAGAGTTTAGTTTAACATTCAAAAGGATATTGTGGTAATAAAACACCTGAACAACATATTTACACATTATAAGGATACCTGCCTTCTCTCTGTCATTTTAAATTTGCTGTGAATTCATTTAGGCACACTTAGGAAGTCATATGTTAGAGGTGTGTACATGTACTAATAGCCTCGTTTGGTTTGTGTGTTATTGTGAAACACAAAAAGGAGACATTGTAGAGATCAATGCGCCATGGAGGAAAAGAGCGTCTTGATTGATTGTGATACAAGGATTGCTGGAAAAGCACATGAACAGACTGATGCCAGCACTGAAAGTGGTCCTGTCCTGGTTGCCATATACCCTTTTCATCATTACAAATCTCCCCTGCTGGCCTTGGTGATGATGCAAATTGGCTCTAAAAGAATTCAAGCCCTTTTCTAGTTTAATGCTCCTTTTCTCTGTCCTTTTCTTTCAGTGGAAGGCTGCACAGATTGGTCGGTGGACTACCTGAAATATAAGGTGCTTCTGGGGGAACCTGTACGGATTAAGTGTGCTTTATTCTACGGATATATCCGGGCCAACTACACCCATGCGCAGAGCGCAGGACTTAGCCTTATGTGGTACAAAAGTGCAGGACACGGGGACTTCGAGGAACCCATCAGTTTTGACGGCACAAGGATGAGCAAGGAGGAGGATGCCATATGGTTTCGACCAGCAGAGTTGGACGATGTTGGGTACTATTCCTGTGTATTAAGGTAAGTTCCTCTAGTTTTTGTAAACCAGCATTAACTGGAGACATACTGTCTACTGCTCCCTTCATTGCTATCAAATGTAAATTGTTGTTTTGCTTCCCTTTATATGCTAAATTATTTCTTTATTCTTCTCTGGGGGACAGTAAGCCATTAGGTGCAACTGGTAAATCCATAACTCTTGGGCTCTCACAAGTCGTTCTTTCTGAAAACGTGAAAGAGCGAGGAGTGAGATGAAAGAGGATGGACAGTTATTCAGCACAGAAAGAATGAGGAAAGGGAAAAGGCAGCTAAGATAAAAAGGAAAAAAGCAGGGGACTCGTACTATCTTCCTTTTCCACTTTCCTGATGGTGGAGGTAGACAATTGGTTGATTTATGAATTCTATAATGTGGTGAAATTTCTGGCTTCCTAGCTCATATTGGCAGAAGTTTTCATTAACGTGGAGGTTGTCTGTGGCCAGTCAGAAAGAAAAGGCAAAGCCGCTGTCTGGGAGCCCATAACAGTTTCTTTTTTCATAGAACAAGGGGAACTTTGAAACACATCTCCCTGAAAGATAGGAGTGTAATCTTTTTAGAATTCAGAATCCACAGAAACATTCGTATTTCAACCTAAACACAAACGATTTAGGACATTTGTTACACTGACAAAAAACGGGTGAATGATGTACTCTTGAGCAGTTGCATTCAGCATAGGTTTCCTTGTGTTTCACAAGCTCAATTCTAAGAAGTTTTGGCCATTACTATTCATCACCATTAGCACTCTCCCCTTTGCTGTGGCGGCCGCCGTGAATAGAAACGGGCAGCACCAGTCCAACAATTCTCTATTCAGCGTCGTTGGCAGCATTTTCTGGAGGTAGACAATCAGTCAGCTCAGAGTTATTGTGTAATCACGCAGAACGTAGAGCCATGAGATTTGATTTGGACGAGTACTGTTGCTTTGTCGCCAGTCTCCACCATTCAGAACCAAATTGAGGGGCAACACTTATTTGCCCATCATGGAGAGAAATGACAATAGTTCTGAATGCAGAGCACTTTTGCATCGCACAGGATTTTTCTCTACGGGCACTTCATTGGACTATTGTTGCCTACAGCTGCTTTCTGCAGGTTTTAACGATGTTTTTACATTGTAGAATCAGGACAAGGACGTTCACTTTTTAATCGTTAACTTTAAACTCTAAATATTTGCCACTCAAATGCCATATTTACAACTCTGACCTTTATTCACAATCCCAGCATTGATGCTACAATCAGCTCCACTGATTTTCAATATTAATCAAAGCATCCGATGCAGCTGGGGGTGTAGGAACTATTATAGGAAACAGACACATGATACACTGATTAGCTCTAGCACAGTATGACCATGTTATGATGTGAATATTCCCACAAGCCCACAATGGGATAGTATGTAGACCAATGATGAAATTATTTTTAAAAACCACCACGTTTACCATCACAAATTATCAATTAATTATGAAAAAGTGAAATAAAAACCCAGAGCCCAAGACGACATCTTCAAGTGGCGGCTTGCTTTGTCCAACAGTCCAATTTAGAATGACATAAAACAGAAAATAGCGGCAAATATTCATGTTTGAGAAGCTTGAGGAAAATAATTATTTCTTTTGCTTGATAAATCACTTAAATTATTAAATGATTATCAGAATTGTCCATTCATTTTGTCAAATACATTTTTTTAATTAATCAGTTTTTTTGGCCACTTGGGGAAGAACTCAACATACTAAATATTGCACGTTTGACATATTATGGCCTTGTAAAGTTGATATGGCTAACGTGTTAGCAAGCTGTCACATCCAGCAGACATGGAGGTTGGTGAGAACGGTGAGACTGAACCAAAGGTAAAACCAAAACAGTTTTTAGAGCTGGTTGGAAGTGCAGAGTCGGGTGACACCTTTCACATTACACGCTGTCATTTGACCAACTGTTAATATAAACATATTGATTAGTGCATCTTAAACATAAAACATACTTAAAACATATACCCAAAAGTGAACATATGACGTTGGATTTCCTTAAAGTTAATCCACCAGCTGTATTAATTGAACGCCCCAAAGTACAAAGATAAAGGGAGAAACATTAATTTGTCACAAGGTGTTTACTGTCAGTTCTGCAACAGTTGAGTTGAAAAAATAAGCTGAATAATGTGCAGAGTTGCACATGCTTTATTATATAGTAATAACTTATTAACCTTGTAGGTAAAGGGCGTTTTTCTCTTGACTGGCTCATTAGTCAGCTCTATACAGCAGCATATGGTGGCTTTTAACAGGGGAAGGGCCTGCTCAAAAGGCTTGGGAGGATTAGGTTATTGGATACTGTGTGTGTGTGTGTGTGTGTGTCATATGTTTAGTTTAATGCAGAGTTCTGAAGTGCATAGCAATGCATCAGAACTGACCACATGGGAATTTAGAATGATTTATAGTCCTTTATTAGCATATACTGTACTGTGAGTTCTGTTGAGTGGAGCCACAATAATAAGGCCCAGTCCAGATGACTGACGGAGCAATGGTTTCAAGGAAACATACTTTTGATTGCTTTGTCATACCACATATGAACTAAAACTGAATCTATATGTGGTAGAAAATGTCAGAAAATGACCCCAAATTACTTATATATGTCCCATGATAAAAAGAGCCACTCCAAAGTACTTTTGCAGTAATAACACCTGCTATTAACCTTAAAATGGCTACAATATGATGTTTGCATCAACCTTTGCTTTTGTGAAATTCTCCTAATTTTCCACTCGAGCGTTGACACCGTGGTAAAAGTTGCAGGACTGGATTCATCTAATTTTGCAACCACATAGCAGCACGTCGAGCTGTTATGTCGACGTGACTCATTTCAATTTCCAGTCACCACAGCCAAATCAGAGGATTGCTCTTCTCTTTTGTCTCAGCAGCGTGGGTCCTATAGATGATCAGCACTTGCATATGTTAACGTATCACATTTGGATTAGGCTCTTGGCAGCGTTTTTATTTGAGGATCCTCTTTTGAAACATGAAGGGACCTAGGGAATTAGAGTGCTCAGCGGTGGAACGAATGAATCACAGCACAACAACAAATCAGCTCTCACTGGATACATTTCATACTTGAGCATGTTATAACAATTCAATCCCAGTTACTATGACTCCCATGATGTTATTGTCTCAAAGCAAGTATTGATAGACTTTTGTACCCAAGAATGTTACGCATGAAAGTTAAGGAAGTTCTTGTCCTCTAGAAACATCTGGAAATGATCTTTTCACTGTCTTTTATGATAGTATTTGTCATCATTTACCATTTCTATTTCATAATATCATAATATCATAATGATATGAATATTTTGATTTCTAAATTTTATATTTGCCCTAAGTCATCTATGGAAATGCTAAACCTATACAGTCGCATTACTGTTTTGTTTCTTTAGGTGTCTTATTTAACCATTTCCCTATACACACCAACTAAATGCAAAAATCTGTTATTGATTATGCTTCTCTGTCATGAAAGCGGCAGGGGATTTGTTAAACAGGGATATTATTGGGGGATGCAGATGGGAAACGCTATCAGCACGTGCTCACCTATAAAAATAGAAAACAAATAAAAAATGAAAAAAAAAATGATTAGTCAACTTAATTTATCATTTCAAGCTTTGTATAATGTATTATATAATCATAAACAATATACTGAAAGTTGTGTAGACCAAAACCTCATAAATAAATATATGTATAAGTTTTTCTTTTTCTTTTTTTTTCAAGCCATTATCACTGCCAGGGTTACAAGTAAAAAAACAAGACAAAAGTCACATGAGCAACACATCAACACACACAGTTATCAGTGTGTGTTGCCCCTATGAATGGAAGCTCTGTGAAGTATAATAGAAATACGCTTTGTGAGCAGCTTGGACACCATGTGGCATAAGACAGATGATGACAGAGACACATCTGCACTGTGAAAAAACACAAACATCTTAATAAGTTTTGCAGTTAGCAAAGTTCTGAGTCTGAAATACAGCTGGGAAAAAATGTGCTAATAGGGTGCAGATAAACACGATTATTTCCAATTCAAATCATCTAGTTTCAAGTACTTTCTTAATCAAGAGGCATGTTATTAATAGTGTTTGAGTCATCTACCCTTCCTGTTTGTTTTTTGTTTCAAGATTTGTGTGAATACTGTGAAGTAGAACTATCTAACAGCATTACAATTTGTCATTTGTTTAAAACATTAGACTAAATTTGACATAAAATTGCTTGTAGGATGGATTTTTTTACAGCGTATAATGTACAGCCTCAGTTATTACATCATGTATTTCTTTGATTCTCTATGGTGCACTCCCACACAAACAGATGCATGCCATACTCTCTTGTCGCCCTTGTTTCATGTGTTACATTATGCCCCGTGACTTGAGGCCTTCCTGCCTCAAGTCACGGGGCAGTGTGTGCCTGCACTCATCACATATTTGTGTATTTGCTCAGCTGCACTTAAGGGTGTCAGAGGGCATCGTCATACGCTAGCACGCACGCACACACACACAGGCCATCCGGGGTACACACAGGATACCACTAACTCCCCAGCACTGCTGCAAGTGTCTCAGTAAGCCTATTAGCATGACAAAGCTGCTAATTCCTGATATTTTATACCTCGTTGACAGCAGAGACAGTCGAGTAAAAGCTGGTCTGGCTAACATCACGACAGGAAAAAGGAAAAGCATGGAGTAGATGTTTGGAAATGGTTCACTAGCGATCTCGAAGTATGCGATTTGGATATGGATCTACAATAATAGGATGGGTGTATTTGATAGATTTGATTTAGGTTAGATAAAATCGTGTGTGTTCAGTTATTCCAATTTTTTGTCTTTTATTTGTAAGATTCTCATTATGTTTTCAACTGGAATCAGGAGAAACTAGAAGAAAATGGCGAGCAAACGCGAAAATGGTGCAGTGTGCTGTAAGTGAGTGGGTATTATTTTATAATCCAGTTTATCCAGGTTTCAGTGCAGAGCCACAGCTCACCTGACACTCACCTCCACCAAGTTCAGTCCTGCCAGCTCTCTGCAGAGTTTAAAGTCCATGCTGCCTGATCTCTCCATCCACCCTCTCATCATATTGTAGCATGTTTTCGCCGTTGCTTTGCCTTTTCTGCGTAAAAACTGATTTGATGGATGTCTGTTTCTGCATCGATACAATCACATGCACATTGTCACTCTGATCGCCTTTTCTGACTGTTGAGAAAATCTGTATGTTACAGACACTAGCTGTGTGGAATCTTTAATTGTTCACTCATGGACTGTGAAGTATGTGTAGAAAATCATGTAGTGTCCTAACATCAACAACTCTATTCAGTTTGTGTGCAATGCATGATGGTAGTTGATGTTTCTTTAGTGGCTGTTGCTTTTTCACTATCTTTTATGTTACATTGTGGGATAATTCGAGTCCACTAATGAGAAATCAGACAGACATTTAATATTTGACTGAAGTTGGCTGTAAGCACCTTATTCTTTACATTTTCTTCCTGTCTATAAGTCTATAAAGATCTTTTTTAAAAAGTGTTTCTGCCATTTTAATGAACAAATGACAGCAGCAGGTCAGACTAGGCAATTGTAATGTAATTATTAGATGGTCTTTAAATGCCATAATGTTTCGTATGTTTAAACGGCTTATAAATCAACAAATCGAAATTCCCTATCATGCTCAAACTCTTGCAGAAACAAGCACAGACCTAGCATGCACCATACACACACACACAGCACTTATGGACATACAAATGCCAAAACAGGTGCACACATCCACATCGATCGCCATGGAAAGTGCAAGGATTACAGTGTCAGATTAAGGACAGATGTAGCAGCACAGGGAGGACCCCGCTTCTTGGCAGGTAGCTAATGTTTCACCTTTGACTCTGTCCGCTGGTGTTGGCATGCTGCCGCTGTCCCAGGTTTATTGATGTGTTTCCTGCATGTCCTGCAATGCCTGGGCTGTCACCAGCAAAGGACAATGGGAGGGGTAGATAACAAAGGAGTGAGTGTGCATCTGTGTGTGTGCATCCATTTGCTTATTTAAGCCTGAATCGCTGGTGTGAGTGCACCTCACCTGGCACCTGCACACACACACACACACACACACACACTCATACAGAGAACACACACGCATTAAAATCCACTTCCCACCCATCCCAGACCGCAGCCATGTTGACTGTGTTAGTATTCGTGGGCAGGAGTGGCTGGTGATCTCTCAGGGAAGTGACAGTCAGAATGGGCCGTCTGGAGCACTCTGTCATTCAGCCCGAGTCAGGGCCTGTCCAATTGATCCAGCCCAGCTGTCAAAGCCAATGAGAGACGCTAGACTAAGGAGCAGCAGGGACGGTTTGTGCTGCCAGGGGTTATGGATGATGTTTAATATAAGGATGGTGTTTGTGTTATAAGCTACCTGGCAGGAGACAATCAGTTAGCTGTGGCTCTGTGAAATAGCTTCGCCGAGGAGGGCTATAACAATAGCACCCTGATGGATGCTTATTAATGGAGTTTATTTTTAAGTGCTATGCAGTGCTGAGGCAGAATGAAATGAAAAATTACTTTTTCATCCAATAATCTTACCAAGAAATACCCTGCCCCCAACCTCTATAATCTTACAATTTACAATATAATGTCTTGATTTCTAGAATTTATCCTCTTTGAATAATCTGGAATTTGTAACCGCTCCAGGTGATGAACAAAGCATTTCAAAATCGTTTTTATTTCACAAGAAGTTATTGAAGCATAAAGCCATTAAAAAGGCATTTCCTTGAGACTTATCCTGCTCGGGCACGTTGGTTTTGTATTGAATTACAGTTAATCACAGCAAATGGTTCATAACATAACATAATTTTCATGATAGTTAATGTCTTTACTAACTCATCAAAGCATTAGGTTTTGCTACTGATCTGGTTTAGAAGAAAGCTACATTTGCTGTTCAAAGCACCTGAGAGCTAATGAATTAGAGTTCATAGGGATCGACAAAGACAAATACACATATTAGAATTTGTTCTCTGGGGACTGCACAAAATTCCATGAAAATTCATCCAATATCTGTTGAGATATTCACTCTGGACCAAAGTGTTGAACCAACCAACTAACGTTGCCATCCCTAGAGTCTGACTGCTAGCGTGGCTACAAAGGTACCATGATGCGCTTCATGTATGTCACAGCAGCAGTTTGTTTGGAGAAGAAATGTACAGTTAACATGAGCTGTGATGGCCCTAATGGCTAAACAGAAGCTACATAAACTTCATCAACAGATCATCCAAGAAAGTAGTGCAGCACAGATACACCACAGCAATGACTGATGGGAGAAGAAAGCATCTTCCACATTACTACTTTAAGAGGTTATGAGAGAGTTGGTGCCAAATCTCTGGCAGCAGTTATTCGCAGTGCCCAGGTGGGGTTTTAGATAATTGTGTGATATGGATTTGCCAAGCTGCTTCATCCACCAGCCAGGGGTTATTGATGATGTTCCCCTATATTCAGTATTCTTTACACCTGCATAGAGACTGCTGTCGACACAGTGTTTGGACAGCCTTTTAGTTGGCTCAATGCAGTTTAGTAGAGGCTATTCCAGCAGTCATTGTCTGATGATGTATGGGCTGCTGTTTGGGCTTAGTCCACCTTTCACACTATGCTTTATTCAGCTGTGTGATGTGGTGGGGTGGACTTGGCCAGATATTCACTGTGGACGTCTGATGTTACAATGGCAGTGTCAAAGAAGAGTGTGCAATGGAACCATTTTGGGCCAGGTGCTGGATAGTAATAGACTTTCATCTTGCACTCAAATGGGAATAAAATGTATTCAAAATACTATTAATTATTACTACCAACTATTAACTTTTAAATCAATAGTTTTTTTCTTTCTTTTTCGCTGATCCCTATTCAAAATATTCAAAATATTACAAGCAAAGGGTCAGAAGCTTGAAGACAGAGTGCAGATGAATATTTTTCCACATGTGCATTATAGTGTATATATATAATATATAAATATAATAAATAAAGGCTATAATAAGAAAAATGTATGTATATATGGTGTGTGGATAGTTATATTTTACCATGCATTTAGTTAATGGGCTGGATTCATATTCATTTTAATAACAGTAATTTCCATGCATATATGCAAAGATGTCAGTATTTACACTTAAAATATTTGCCCTGATGCACTCAAACACAATCATTTCATTCCCCAATCCTTGATGCTCCCCCCAAAATGTGTACTTTTAGAGCCAGAAAACATGATTACAGTGTATAACATAAATCATATTATCTATAGCTGAAGCTATTGATTTATAGATAGATATTTCTGAGAAACACGAAGCTACAGTGTATTTAAGGCCTCATACAGCACCATTATAATTCACCCATGGCCACCTGTGAAGGCTCCGCTCTGTAGTGCTTTGTTGCCATGCAGTGCTTAACTCGAACATTTCAGCATTTGAATTAACCTATATTTGCAGATATTTAACATGCTGTGGAGGAGCAATTTAGTTCCATAACACTGATTGGCATTTAACATATTATGGAAAACCAAACACACTTATTGGCTTGTACTGTTAATGTGAGGAAGACACAACACTGACTCATTCAAAGTGAAAGATATTAGAACAATTTGTATTCGGGATCTAAATTTCTTTGATTTCCAGGCAAATCATTGAGAGTTGGCAGGAAAACCTTACTGTGTCTAGATGCACATTTTGAATAATAGTCCCCATCCTGATTATATTCATAATCTGGAAGAGACGTTTATGCTCTCCTTTATATCCCAATGATAAATATGACTGGGATATAAAGGAGAAACACTGAAAACCAACCATACACAACAGGTGCACATGTTACAGGGGATATGATATTTTCATGGGCCAGTTCAAGTATGCTGAATGGTTATCGGTTGTATTTATTCAATTTCACCATTTCTGATTTCTAACCAGCCCTGCATGTGCTCATTTTGATGTAAGTTGGGTACTCTTTGTAGAAATTGGAATATAAATTTAAACCACCATGTGCCTGCATTACGGTCTCAGCCAATTTCACTGCATGCCCTTCACGCTCCTTCTGATTGGACATTTGTCCCATGCTCGATTCAATTTGATTAAGCTGAGCTCAAATGACTCCTGGCTACAGGGAGCAAAGGGAGAGAAGGTTGGCTGTGGAGGTTTTATTCTGGGAGACCTCTTGACTCAAATCAGTCGTCACAATCTGCATGACTACCCAGGACAATTGAGCAGAAAATCATATATGACCACTTTTTATTTATTTATTGATTTTCAGGATCTTCTGTTAATCTATGGACACACATGGAATATACAGAGGGTTTTTATTCATATATGACCACTTTTTATTTATTTATTCATTTTCAGGATCTTCTGTTAATCTATGGACACACATAGAATATACAGAGGGTTTTTATTCATTTCAGTTCTGTTTTTAACATACCATGGAGTGCAAAATAACACCCAGGTTAAATATTTCCACATCCCTAACTGAGGGATTTTATTCAGTCACATCCTCAGCATTGCCCCCCAATATATCCAGCCTCTTGGCTCTCCTGGTCCACAGTGAGCGGAGGAAGTCATCAAACCATGTCAAACCATCGCTATCTGATAGCAGGGACACTGACCTTCTCTTCCTCATATCTGATGGTGGTTTTTATCTGCCAGCCAAATGTCAGAAATACCATTCCCCAATCACAATCACTTTGGCACCACAACCAACTTTTCCTCCCCCCTCCCTGCCTCCCCTCCCCACGCTTCCCCCTGGACTGTGAGCAGTGGAGCTCCAAGCGAGACATCTGCAATACTGCAGCTATCAGTCAAACCATGGTATAGGAGAGAACTCACATCTCGCCTGAATCCTAAGGGTGAGAGTATAATAGTAACTAAAAGGTGACCTTATTTACATGTTGCATCTTCTTAGCTGGCTAGATGGCTGATGGTAAACCTACATTCAGGACATAACTGGTTTTGTGCAGAGTTGGAGGATGTATGAACTCTGCGCTTTGCTGTGAGGATGGGACCTCTGAATTTTTTCACCGATATGGCCCATATCCTCAGTTCAACAGCCCATTCCAGCAGCAGTATTACTAGTATGAGATGGTTCATATTTGATATGCACAGCAGTACAGTTGCACATACATTACATCCAGATGGCCTGGGGACCAATGAATAAGGTCATGACGGAGTTAGAAGAGAATACAATGGAGACAAATTGTTTATGCTTGTTATGAAATCAGGTTGCTAGCATAACAATGAGTTGAGGGTGTCGTGGAATGGAAAATGAGTTCCCTGAAGGCATCGACTAGGAAATACTGAGTAATGCGTTTGAACACAAGAAGTGCTGCTGTCAGTTTGAGACACACAACTCCAGGGAAGGCTTGGAGGAATTCTCAGACTTGTTGGAAAATACGTTATTCGGTTAATGTAGGTTTTTGGGATGAGATGATTGCTTTTGCCGCTGTATATGTATTGCATTGTGTATATTTACAACAGCCCTGTGTAAGCGAAAGAAGATGGATGGATAGTTTTAAAGGTGGGGTTTGGGGACTCTGCGGGGTCCTTCAAGGGGTCCAAGAGGTCTTGTATGGTCTTCACTGGAAATAATTCCAATTAGAATACAGAATAATAACAATTCTATTTGTGTGCCTTTAAAGTCCAATTTGCGCCTCTCATGTATTACCATTACATTTAAGTCACAAAGTTAAGCATCTGTTTTTTCTGAAAAAAACCCCCGCAGATCTTTGAAAAACCCAGAAGGCTATTAAACAACACATACCTCTGTTTTGGAGGTATTTTCATAATTCTCAATCCTCTACTAGCCATCTGGATGAAAAAATATTCAGTTTGCTGTGCAATAAAAAATATTTTTAATCTGTTTACCAAGTTGTGACTCAATTTCTTAATCCAAAAAAGATGGAAATGAAACATATCCTTGCTCTATACAACGTGAACCAAATTTTACAATCAGTTATATTATATTTGTCTATACTGATGTTACTTACCATTATTTCATATTTTCATAAAGAATAATGTGTTTTTATTTTCCTTTAGTCATACTAAACCAGTCTTTGAGTATTCTGGAAAACGTATTTATTTTTTTAAGAAAACCAGATCCTTAACTCTGTGATTCAAATGTAATGGTAAAACATAAGCACAAATTGGGGCTACATCTTGAGTGTTAACAACAAAATGTTATGATGTTGAGGTCTGTAGGGTCTAATGGATGGGTTTAGCAAATTGAACAAGTTTGCTTTTTATTATCTCAGCTCTGTAGCTATGAAATACTAAAGAGACACTCATTTTCTTCATGAGGTTATCAATATATCACTGCTTATTAATGAAATTTCCTTCAACTTCAAGTTAAACATCTCAAGTAATCACACCTTTATTGCTCAGGAACCAAAAATAGGCATAATCGACCCCGTACTGTTAATAAAGTTCTGTGGAGGCTGTTCTATCTTTGTAGTCTTATAAGAATCACATATCTGTCTATCTTTATTTTGTGTCAGTGTATGCTTGTATGTGTGGACACAAGTGTGTAGATGAGTGCAGGCATGTGTTTTTCACAGCGTGGCAAAACTAAATTATCCGCAAAGGTGTGTGCTCCTCCCTGAGAAATTGTGTACTACAAGACAAGAGAGAAAAGGGCGGCTGGGCCGGTGGATGCAGGGACAGAGAGAGAGAGAGAGAGAGAGGTAGAGAAAGAGAAAGAGAAGGATGGATTATAATTGAGGCAGGAGTCTATTGTTCCTGCATGGCAGACAACTCACACTCTTAGACAGAGGCTAAGTAGGAGCAAGTTGGCCCACAGTCAGATTTGGGGAGCCGTGGTGCTTAATCAACGCAGGCTTGGTGCTAGAGTTGACAGGTGAGTTATGAGCAGGCGCTACAGGTAGGAGCCCCAGTCTTCCCACTGCTCACTATGACCTTCGCTCTGGCCATAAATAACGCAGGGATCATAAAATACTGATTTAGGATAACTGGGCCGGCCCTACCTTGGTCTGGGTTCATCTTGGCTTGATGTGGACAGGGAAGATAGGTTTACACCTGTGTCCACAACTGTAATACTTGAGTCCAATCTCAGTCTCAAGACCACTTTTCTGACTTTCTCAGTCTTGTGCCAGTTTGGACTTGGACCTATCTTGGTCTCTACCACTATTTGCCACTATTTGATGTTGACCAGACTTTTTCCTGCCTGTCTAAAGCCATTGTTACATCTGTCTCTAAAGGGACAGGGCACATCCAATCATGCCAGGCTGCATTAACTGCCGCGTATGTGCTCTCTCAGGAAAGATCTTGGCTGTTTTTCCATCTGCACTCCACATACTGACGTAGGCTTTGTTGGCATTCAAATCAGATCTCAGGTATATGCTGACGCAAGTGGCAAGATGGATAGTACGAGTGATGTCATTCATATACTTGGGCCCCTGTTGATGTAATTCCCTTCCCCTAGCTTTTGCTACACAACCTTTTAAAAAGGTACAGTGATGGAGGACGTGCCTGGTTGTATGAAGACAACCATTTAACCTTCTGGATTGGACAGTTGGGATGCTGCCATGTTAGCAGTGACAATCTCTCAAAATAGGCTGATATATAGGTTTCATTTTTATGTAGTTTTCAAGCTATTGCATGTCTCTTGAAGACATTTAAAAGTTATTGTAAGTAGTTTCCCAGTATTGGTAAGATACAGTGAGAATCAAAGCCATTTAAAATACATACCAAACTACTTTATTTTTGTGCATTTCTGTGTTATTTTATTACAGAATGATTTGTAGCTATCTGCATTAGGATAATCCCCAGTCATCCCTTTTGAAATGCCAATGACGTCCTGAGTCCACACAATAATGTTACTGTACAGCATAGGTCAACATGCTCTATTAAATCTCTAAAGGGTTAATATCTGTGGAGGGTTTATTTCACTGCCCTGTAATGACATTCAGTTGTTTGGACCTCTTGCCTTGTGATGTGTGCTTGACACAGAGACAATTCTCTGCAAACGTTATTGTTAGTTGAAAGTAAGCTGTAATGAGTTATCAGCAATTATGTCATCATCCAATTTCTATCAGAGAGGAGTTATTTTAATTAAGAGATCCATTAAGTTAGTTCATTAATTTCCCCACAGGTGCCATTGATTCTCAGGAGAATTTCAAATCAATTCTGCTGCCTATTATTTAATATCAGAGCGAACAGTTGCTGAGTTAAAGGGCAGGCTCCATCTGGTTTCATCCTCCTCAATAAAATAAATAAAAATATGTATTAGATGGTGGGTGGTTTTGGTTAGGAGGGATCTAACTCTGGAAGTAGCAATGGCTGCATACATAAATCTATAAATTAACCCATGAATTAAACCAATGCTAAATCCCACGAATATCTTGCAGTAAGTAGAGACTGCAGTGTTTTTCCACAGTATGACAATCATAATCCTTTCAGCAGGCTGCTTAACTTCTAACTGACCATTGCACTTAATTTCACTGCATTTGCCGCATATTGCAGCTCAAGTCCTCTGCCTGCCCTCCAGCTGTATACAGTAACTGTCAGCCTGACACTTCTCTCAGTTGATGTATGCAGGATGCTATCTATCATTGCCACAACATTGCATATCCCCTTCAGTTTGACACATTTGACAGACACTCTTGCCCATTAATGCCATGGTATCACCCAGCTTGTTATCACTGTATCTGCAGTACGCAGAGGGTTCCACGAGCGAATGCTCAGTGCGTAGAATGCAGTCAAGTCTCTGGAGTGTGCAGCAGTAGGATCATTTTCCTGTTTAGTTCTTTTGATAGGCTTCATGAATATTATACCTGCTGAGTGAATAACCAAGAGATCACCTGGCTCTTCAGGCTCAAAAGGCATTGTGATGGATGTGAAATGTTGGAAAGACATTGTAGGACAAAGTGTTGGCCCACACCATCGATCACTCATGCAGAGCAGATGACACAATTCTCTGTCTCTCTCTTTCAGCGGGCGAGTTTATCAGTGCTGCCCAGAATATTTAACAGGGAAGAGAGCGCACCCGTGGGATCTCATTTGCACAGGTGTCCATCTGGTAGAAGTTGTCTGGGATAATCGCCACATCATGTTACATTTACATCATGAAAATGGCACACTCACTGTAAGCAGAGCGCACGGCACTGGCCGGTTCGAAGGGCAAGGGATTGTTTGCCGACACTGTAGTGAAGGCCAATGTGTGTACTAATCCACAAGGCAGCTAATGCCGCACAATTATGTAAGGATTTAACATGTTTGTAATTGTTTGTTGGTTCAGCTCAATTTGTGTAACCAGCTTTAGTTGGAAAATTAGCAATGAGATTTTCCTAAACACTGCAAATTTGTTTGGTCTTTTAACCAGGAGGGATTTGCTGCAGTCAGGCCGGAGTGCTTGTCAATTGTGACAGTCTTATTAGCCAGTTTGGCCAAAGAAAAGGTGCTCTTATTGAATCCATTGATCATCAAGGAACTTTGCTTCTGTTCCCCTCCTTCAAAAAGCACAACTTTCACAGTGAATCAATATGTTCATTGATTCCCACGTTCTGTTAAGAATTACTCAAGCAGCAGATCCAATCTCAAAATCGCTGTCCCATTAATGACCCAAACAGGATAGCTGTAAATGCTTACCAGCTGTATCTTTCCTCTCTTGTGGCTGTGGAACATTGCTCTCCTGGGCAGGAGGAGATCTGATCAGGATCCCTACGAAGTTCTGCATGTAATGTACGCTAACCCTCTGCATGTAGAGGGAAAATATTTTATATATAATAATTATGATCCAGTTTCACTATAATGAATAAAGTTATACAGTTGTGCTCATTTGTGGTCGTTTTTCCAACCTAATTCTTGTCTCATTTGTGGTCTGTACAGTAAATTCATCAAATTCAGGTTAAAAACAATGCAACAGACTGAGATGAACGATCTGTGTCTGCCAGACCCAGTGGCAGGAATTGACTCTGACAACCTTCAGGTTCTCTAACCTCTGGGCTACCTACCGCTCAAGTTGCCCACCTATTATTTCTACCAGCCCACCTTAATATAGCGGGCTAAAACAGGCCCAAGTGCTGTTGACATTCAGAGCTGTCGCTCCATATTTCTGCCTGTGTCCCTGCCCCTTATACACACACGTATACACCATATATATGTATCTATACACATACACTTTCAGTTTTCCATCAGTAGTTTAGAGAAGTAGGTTCATTGTGTATTACTGGTATACAGAAAACACTGTAAGAACCTGTAATTGTCCAGATTGAGGGTATATTGGAGATGATGATTCAACATTCAGCATTAAAGGAACATTTTCTCATAAAGAAAATAATAAATTGTGAAAATGATTAATTGCTTTTCACAGGAAGGTTTTTTTTCCATCTCCCTCTGCTGCATTTAGTGATTCACATGGAATCTAATGAATGAGCCTGGTGGAGGTTTTGATAGCACAGACTCTGAGTTTATGTGAAGCCAGAGATTGGCTGCTGGCAGCTTTTCTTTGCTGCATCTGGCAAGACTTCATTATGATACAAGCTCATTTATTTCTCCGACTGATTCATTAACTGTATTTTTGCAGGAACTCCACATACTGCATGAAGGTGTCCATGTCTCTCACAGTGGCGGAGAATGACACAGACCTCTGCTACAACTCCAAAATGAGGTTCTTTGAGAAGGCAGAACTAAGCAAAAGCAAAGACATCACCTGCCAGGGCATTGAGGATTATATACAGCCGGGAGTGGAGCCTGATATTGTGTGGTACAAGGTAAGATACGCCCTTTTTATGTGGTGTTTGTAGTCTAAACAAAGAGTTTTGCCTGCCACCTGAAACCCATCATGCACCTAATTTCTGAAACCGACAAAAATCAGTCAATTCGCTGTATACTCATCCATCTCTTCTTTCCTGTGTTTTAAACTTTAACTTTCTCTTCCTGCTCACGGAGAGTTGTGACGCCCACCATGTAACTGACCCAGTCAGACCTCCCGTGTCCGCCAGGCCACTTTAACAGAGCTGTTAGGTGAAGCTTGCGGGCCAATTCATCAAGCAGTGAAAGTGTGCTGGGTTAGGTGGCCATATCGCTTCTTCGGTTTCCCACTGAATCAAATTAAAATAGCAGATAATGACTGTGGGCTCCACACCCTCCAGTTATTGGCTCTCGCTTTGTCAGTGGGGGCTGATTGAATTCTGGGAGGCATGTCTTGGACCGCAGTTCGAAACCAAACCCACAGTGCCCCAGTTTCCTTTGCCTCAGGTGTTCAGTGGCCCAAAATCTGAAAGGTTTTGGTTGTTTCTGGAAGTCCATACATACTTCATACTTACCACCTACATACCAGTATGCTGTAGAAATATAGAATAACAGTCCTCAGTCCATGTTATACCTCAGATGGTTGTGTATTGTGTGGTTTCCCCTGGCTCCTATGTAGCCTGAGTTCAGAGTTTAGCCCTGAAGTTCAAATTAATCTTTTGTAACTTTCTTGTCTTTACTAGCTATGACATTTTTGAAGGTGCAACCAGATTTTGTGATTCACTACTTTGAACAACAGCAAGTTGTTATTAAGAACTTAGGAAGGACTTTACACATAAACTTAGTAATGGATTTACAAATAGCTAGTGCAACCCAATCCAGTACAGTAGTCCTCCTACAGAATAATAAACACAACCATTAAATCCCATAAATCACAGTTTAAAACGTTATTAGTGTCTAGGCAACAGGTGTGCACCAAACTAATGTCTAAAATCTGGCATAATTTGAGAAAGTCTATGTATTGATATGAAGTCTCCATACCTTAACTGTGTGGAAAGCTGCTGTAGTTCTTTATGACAGGATGTTTAGTCACAAAGGCTCTCCATGGATTTAGCCTGTTTTCATTCAATATGCTTAAAGATAAGACAAGTCTCTTCTCTGTTGTTAATGATTACAGGTATGCAAGTAAAAGCATGTTTTCTGCTGATTATAAAGATTAGTTACACTGGAAAGCCAACAGTGATGCAATGTATTTACTTTGCTCTAACATTCTCTATTCCCATGGTCTTTATCTGTATTTTAAATAAAGGAATGCAAGCCAAAGCAGTGGAGACAAACCATAGAAAGGAGGAGGGACACTCTGTCCATCAAGGAAGTACGGGAAGATGACATTGGGAATTACACCTGCGAATTACAGTTTGGGAACTTTGTGGTGCGGAGGACTACTGAGCTATCCGTCACAGGTAAAGAAAAATTCTACATATTTCTGCAAATTCTTTGATTGCAGAATCATCCCTGCTTACTCTTTGACCGGCACTGGCAATTACTGAAAGAGTTACAGAGAGCCTGAATGCTGCAGTGCTTGCAACAGCAAAAAGGAATGTTGGTGTACGCTGAAAGCTTCAATGCAAATATATTTATATTTAATGCTCTTTTTTTCCATAAAAGAATATCCTCATTGTTGCTCATGCCTTAGTGCACAGTGTCTGGTCATTGTTTTCTACAGATTGTGTTTCTTACACTGTGAACTGGCAAAGAAAAACCTGGCTTCAGGTTGTTGTTGTTAAAATATTAAGCTTTTTAAAGCTGATCCCTGCACCTTTTGCCAAAGCATCGCAGTCAATAGTGCCGCTGTCTCTGTGACTTCTAGGCTGCTTTAATTGCTAAGTAGTGGAATTCACACGGAGCCACTTCAGCATTTTTTCTTAAGGCTGTGGAAATATTTAAGCTTTGTACCTAGATCTTTTAGTTTTAGTTTCCTCTAATAAGCTTTTAACATAATGAATCATCAGAGAAATAATAATAGTACCAGGGCCAATCATATCAAATGCTATATTACGCATCTGCCCTATTATAAAATGCTTATTTGAAATTGGAGCTCATGTTATTTTGAGTAAAAGTGTTCTTGTGCTTCGGACAATTTCACACGACGACAGCTTCTCCTCTCTGTGACTCATTTGGCTGAGCTCACTTTTCCTGTGGTGGCTCACGTCTGCAAGGATACGAACAAATGCAGGATGACGCAGACTGAAACAAAACGGAGAGAAGTGAAGGTGGTTGTGGATGGATAGAGGGGCTGTTACGTTTCAGTGCAGCTGCCATCGCACATTGTGGGTGTGGGGGTCAGACAAAGTGTTTACTGTTAACTGCTACCTGATTACACTTTATAGTCCCTTTAAAGACACAAAGACAGACTCCAGTGAAGGCCGAGTTAAGTCATCAATCATTTTCTCACCAGCCTCAAAATGTCATCCTGGGGGAATAGCCTTAATCTCTCTATCTATTTTGGAGACATTCAGCATTTCAAAACAGCTGGCAAAAGATGATTGATGATTGGGCCATGGCAGTAGAAGCGGCATTTATGATTTTTTTAGAAAGAAATATACTCTTCCACCGGTGTCTGCGCAGATCTTCTTCTGTCACATCCAGCCTGCCTGTAGGTGTGTCTCTTTTTAGCCTTTTGATAGACTGGCAACCTGTCCAGGATTTAACCTGCCTCTCGCCCAATGCATGCTGGGATAGGCTCCAGCCCTCACAGCCCTTACGCAGTATAGAAAATGTATGGATGGATATACATTTATTTGATGCTTTGGTTTAAGAGGAAGTTGTTAGTATGTGTGAAAGAAAAGGAAGTGATTGCTTTTAGGTTACATAGTGGTACAGTAATTTATTGGTAGATAGATTACTTAGATTTACCCTTTAGGATGCAGAGATGCAAATAAACAGTTTCACCCAAAATTGACTTTAACTGTAAGTTGCAAGATGTAATTTTGCCTCGAGGTAACAAAGTGTAATACACGTTCTCATTGTTCTGTCTGAACTTGGATTGCTTTTTATCTTTGGAGAGCAATGCCAGTATTTACTCTGCTTTGGCTTGGTTGCTTTCCTTTTAGGCAGAATTGCTTTCCTCTGAGTTTTGGATTCATTTATTTATTTTCTCCTTTTCAGTTGAAGAAGTTTTGAGTTTTTGTACATGATGGTGGCTGTTCTGATCATGCTAACTACCCAGTTCTTTTGATCTATCTTCTATTTCTCTCTGCTGTTGCTGCTTCAGTAAACATTAAACACATCACGTGTTGTAAGGAAGGAGATTTTGTTCTTGGAAAGAACTCCTGTGCATGGTGTTTGGACCATCAAATGCAGAAGCCTTCAATTGTAGAAGGATTGAATCCCACCTTAAACTCATCATCATCACCAATTAATGATGCAAGACCCTGTCAGTTTATATGATTTCCAGATTCCCTCTAAAAACCACAGATTTTGATAGATCCACTGATTTCATATTGAATCGGTGTCCTCCAATAGTTGTAACACTCATTACTTGTGTGTGTAAAACACTCAAGTTAGTCTAATTTTCACAATTAATCATGATAACCATCATTCTAGGGTTCAATTGTTTAGGAAATTGTCAGCCATTTATCCCCATTATATAACCATCTAGGCCAGTGAGAAGAAGTATGAAATTGAAAGAGTAACAACACAGCATCACAATAGAGGGGAAAAAACTGCTCTACCAACTAAGACAGAAATGGCAAGTTCTCAAAGCCAATACCTAGAGTATACTACAAACTGTATTGATTAGTCCTTTTGTAGGAACTTTACAACCCTAGGGACTCACCATAACCTAAACCTTTAAGAAACAAGTGAGGCTTTGGTACAGGGTTTTTACTTGCATTTCCACTGTATTTTACAAATTGAGACATTTGGGATATATGCCATTAAAACGTAAAAGCTAGGACACAATATGTCATTGTATGTGCAATTTGGTAAGCGAGTACAGTAAGCAGTTGTAGGACAGACAACAATGCAAAAAGTAGGGTTTATATTGTTATTTTTCTTTTATACATATAATTTATAGTTTATATATGAAATATTCTTCATTTTTCTGTAATCTTATTTAATCTTTCAAATATTTCCATGCACTGTTTGACTGTGTGTAGTATCCCCAAAACATTAATAAGGTCCTGGACATCTTTGTTTGTCCAACAAGCGTTCTCTGTTCTTTTTTTAAGTATTGGTTGCTAGTCAGTACAGAGGCAGTAGTTAAATGGTGTTTACCGTTGTGTTTGTTTTGGTCATTCTTGTTGTGATGTGACGGCACATCAGCACTGCTGGTAAACCCTGAAAATACCTGGAAACTGCATTTAGTACCACCTCCTGAGGAGTGCAGAAGTTTAGTTCCAGGAACTTGTCCCCTGCAGTGGAAAAGGGCTTTAAGTATTCCACATAGAGATCTGTGGTTCAGACCTGACCTTCCCATCTGCGTAGTTTCTTTTTTTATCTGCAATAAGTATACCTGAACCTTTATGTAATATTATCATCAACCTCCAACAGATAATTCCAATTCACCATCAGAACCCTCCTTGTCACTCCCCTCTTTATCAACAGTCTACAGGCCCTCTCACAGCAGGGCAATGGGACAAAAGGTCAGATTCCATTTGATTATAATGAGCACCGCTAAAATCATAACAAGCTCCCTCGCTGGGTAACTGGAAGCAACATTCATTTTTATATCAAATTTAGGGTTTTATGACTTCTTTGTAAGGTGCTTAGATGTGTTAGACGTCTTAGATTTAACACCGCAGAGTAAAGCAACACTGATGAAATAGATCAGCAACTTTGGTGTGTAAAATAGACTGTCAGTGTAGCTAATGAGCTGAGACTGATGCTGTTAACCTGCTTTTCTTATTTTGAACCAGCACGCAATGAGGTGTGTTTGGTTGAGGAAGGGAAGGGCCGTGCTTTGCAGCACAAGCATATGAATAGCCAAAAAGCCTGAGAGGTTGAAAACAATCATGAAAATATCTCTCCACATAAAAGGTCTCTGCCTTCCTCCTTAAACTGACTGATGCATTCACCTGATATTGCTCATGTCCTTTAAGTCTGAGCGTTTTGAATAGACAGATCTGGCTTAAAGCATTTCTCGTTGCAACACTTGTTTCAACAGTCTTTCAGTCTAGCACATTCAAAACCAATTTCTCTCGAGTGAACAATGGTTGCTATCTGTATAGCGCCATTCTATTTCAGTGCCTTGCTTATTATTATTATTGCACAGCGACTTGACTGGTTGGAAATGAAAGGAACTATTTTGCTTCCTCAGCTCAACCACTGCTCTTGAATGATGGGAACCTTTCCCTTGATATGTGTTTCCTGCTGTGCATTTGTAAGCTAGAGGCTATTTTCTGCAAATGTAGACAATAAAGAATAACAGGAGTGCAGTACAAGTTTAGAACATGAATTTTAAGTAGAGAACCTTGAGTTTTTAGAAACGTGACAAACTCAAAGCCCTTTAGTAAACTAACTAACAAACTGTTAATGCAACATGTAAATGTGATCTGTATAGTTTGGCCACATTTTTAGGAAAGAAAACGACCAACATGTTGAGGTGGTCATTCAGAGGCTTTAGAGTAAACTTTAGTTTGCTTTCATTTCAGTATTGGAGTCAATGTTTTTTTGCATCCTGACGTGGCACATCTTGGATGTCATTACTTATAATATATGCAATCCTGTCACCATGATGTATGCTGTTAAAGCTGAAACATATTGATTTTTTATACTTCAGTCTAGTCTATTGTTCTCCAGGAGCAACTAAATGATTTTAGTTTTGCTGAGTAAAAATAAAAGTGGCATTTGTTTTGGTGGTGGCGGTGAGAGAAACACAGACAGCTTGTAGCACAAGAACACCAGCTACAGAGTTTAAGTAACTTCAAATATCTGTTCCATATTAAATCATTCACAGTATGAACTCATTCGGTGATCATTAAACTGTTAACAGGGCCTCTATGTCCTTGTTAATCCTAATATACTGTTTACCTCTTTGGCTCAATATGACACTACTGCTTCTCTTACACCTTTATTCTGCAAAGTATACCTCCTGCCAGCACCATTTGATGGCCATTATCAATGAATATATCAAACTCTCCCATCCCTGAGTTGACTCATTAGCATATGAAGGAGGTTGGATTATAATTGCTCCTTTAATTGATGGAAGATAATTAATCTGGCCAAGGTACTGGTGGAAAAGAGAAGACGATTCACTGAGTGGATACAGAAAGTAATCCTTTTTTTTTTCTTGTGAATTTGATACACCGTGTAATCAGCAGGTGCTTGATGAGGTTAATTAATTTTTGCATCTTTTTTTTATATCATTACCTTTGATGTTTTGTCACTTTATTAGAGAACATACTTATAAATAAAAATGAAGCTTGTCAAGTGTGCTGTGATTTGGATTCATCGTCTCCTGCTGTGGCCGATGGTGCATTTCGACTCTGAATCTTAAAGAGTGAGAGTTATTCATTATAGCACGGTTAACTTGCTAAGAATTTAAATGTCTTTTTTTGTGTTTTTGTTGTAGATTTATATTTATGGAAGTTGCCTGTAGGAAATACACATAGATACTTTATTTTCATTTCATGTCATACCCTGTCATACCCGTATTATGATCTTCACACCCTCACAATATTTTTTTTACGTCCTGGCTTATCCATGGGAACTGGGACCAGGATTGTTTTTATCTCTCACAATGATACATACAATAGCATGATGGGGAAAATGAGGAGGAGGGAAGCATTCAGTGACACCATATTCCTGTGTGTGAGAGTGCATGCCTGCCAGACTGTAAAGCTCACACAGCACTATAGTATAGTATACTGAATGGGCAGACCTACATTAACAGTGTGGGTGATGGTGCTGTTATAATTACTTGGCTTTTTAATGGTATTTCCTTTATTACATTTGCACAAAAATAATAATAATCTTTCATGACTATAGAGTATTTGCCAGCTGATGACAGGTTAATCCGCTGCATTTAGGGGAAGAAAAACAGGATATGCTAGTTAGCCAAAAGGAAATGTATATGGAAAAATAGCACCTGTGAAAATAATTTCAGTATACTTTTTATCTCACAGTCTTCATCAGTCGCATCTAACCACAATTTACTCCCATATATGAGCACTAATATTACGTAAGCAAAGTTCTACACTTCGGTCACGTGATGACAACTGACCAAACTCCATTCGCTGATTAAGACTGCAAGATGCGGTTTGAACCTCTGTAAAAGCTAATAAGTGGAGAGTATAGTTTTGTCACACATAATATACATGACATAATACATGTACTACATGACTGAATTTTTCACAAAACATAATGCTGCTGATCGGCCTTTTTAAAAAAGATAATCTTGTATAAGAGAAAAAACAAGTGACAGAGCGATAAATGGTGAATCTGGATGGAAAGAAGGATGAATGGTCACCAGCGTGGCGCATAGACTTTACTGTCACCATGCACATTCCCTGTGAGGAGGAAGGCAGCGGTGTACTGTTATGAAATGCACTTCAAGCTGAGTTAAGAGCTCTTAAACCATGGTGGATGGCTTTTTGATCAATTGGAATGATTTTTTTCATGTGCCCTGCTGCTTATTTTCCTAAATGAATAACTGGATGAGGGTCTCTGGAGAATATAAAGAGGACATCCCATGCACATGTTATACTGTATATGCTAATCAGCAAAATAAACAGCAGGATAATGCAAAACAAAATACCAAATCTGAAATGTCAAGGTATATTTGTTATTATAGTGTTAGTAAGATTTAGTATAGTATAAGATTTATGGTACCATCTTTTTTTATCACCTCCTTTTTCTGCCTCAGCCCTTTTCTCACCATTTGTCATGTTCCACCTCTGCCATACTCTCATACCCCAGTCAAGACCAAATATCAATCAGAGGTGAAAGGCAGAACCTGAGGCTTTCCTTTACAGCCAATAATGGAAAGTCTCAAGCTGGGCTTTGACAGTGGCTTTTTTCTTCTTCTTCTACTGCCACCAACTAAATTGTATAGTCAACTATGGCACCAAACTGAAGACCTTGTTGCAAAAGGACATAGCCATGATAACACCATTCAGAAATCAATACTACATGTTGCAACCTGAGGTCTATCTTACAGTTCTAAAATGAAGAAAAGCTTTGTGAATATAGGGCGGTCTAGTAAAATCAGTTTTTAGCACTGAACCAGATATAGACTGAAAACATGTCCTTAATCTTGCATGAAGGACATTTAATTGTTTCTGTTCAATACAAGTGGATATTTTTCCAAGCAGTCTCTTCCGCAGGCTTTTTTCTTTTAATAAACTGTCCTTGACCTCCACTCAGACAAAGACATAGAGGTCAGGTAAAATTTCACCGAGAGAATTTTAGCCGAGGACTCCTACCTTGTAGAAACAGTCTAGTGTAGTCTTTGTCACAACTAAGAATATTGTAAGTAATTTGCTGAGACCTGCACTGGACCACTTCGCACTTTAGAAAGCCTGAGTGGCAGCGAGAGTAATCTTTGTGTGTTGGAATTCATAACCTAAAAGTCATGTGACCAACATTTTGTTTCCTTAATGGCTGGAAAGGCCAGAGGTTATGAACAAATTAATTTCACAGAAGCGTCACTCATTCAGCGCTATTAACAAGAACGTTTTGTATTTTCCTCAGCTTCAATTCATTACTCGCTGTGCACCAGTGAAGATTTCCCAGCACTGACCATACCACATGTCAAAATTTAATTTGGGTTTATGACATAATTGGCTCTCATTTATGGTGGAGAATGTTGCAGCTTGTATTTGTGATGTAGGTTGATGAGGCAGGTGTATTTTTAGATAAAAGATTTTCTTGTGCAGATTTACTTTGTAGAAGGCACATCAGCCGGAGAAATCTTTAAAAAAGCTGCTTCGAGGATGATCAGTGAAATATTGCCATTTCCATGGTGGATCATTAACTTTTTGTGATATCATTTCATATCACAATATCGACATATTTGTCTGTAAAAGTCATGAACAATGCCCATGACAAGTTTCCAGAGCCCAAGGTGATGTCTTGTTTTGTTTGACCAACAGTAGCAGCAGCAGATAATTATGGCTGGGGGAGCTAAGGTGGAGGTTAATTAGTAATAGTAGGTGCTATAAAATGTGTCAAAAAACATGGTATGATATTGAAGTGTATAGACGATAATGCGAGTTATACTGCCATAAAAGGAGGGTCAAATCCTCAAATCAACATATGCACGTGTACTGCGACTAACCGCCAACATGACTTCTTATTATTAAAAATGGTCAAAATGAACACATACTGGGACTCTGTGAGCTGAAAAACATACTCTGTAGATTTTCCACAATTCCCCCAGTCAGTGCTGTAGTTCTCCACTGTGTCCAGCTGTTTGCCATAACTCCCATGTTCCCAGCGATGCCCCCATCCCCCGGTGGTTTGGCAGGCTGTTTATTATGCATTCCCCTGCCATCACTACCCAACCTGGCAAGTCAACTCAACCCTGTGCTCTGATCAATCCAGCAGCAGTGTGTGTACACTGTAGTGCACACTCAGCACCCCGGTGGGTTTCCACCTGCTGGCGCCATCAAAGGAGCAGCACACAGGAGATGTGATTGCAGAGCTTACAGCAGGGTAGGAAGTGGGCGAAACAGGAGAGAAAATATCTGAGCATGAAGCATGTGCAGAGCCGTGTTCTCAGACTGGAGTGGTTACTTGGTTACTGTATATCAGTACAGGCTGTAATTTCACTGAAATGTGTGTATAGCTGTCAAACATGTTTTTTTACTTGCATGAAAAGGAGATTTCAGCATTATAATTTGGATGTGGTGAATCCCTAAGATAAAAAAACAATACATACAGAGATTTGCAGAAGCTATCTCCCTACATACAGCATGTATCCCTCTATATTCTAAGGTCATCTACAGTGGTTGTGTGGTATTGTTTGTTCCCGAGAAACAGTGACAGGTAATTGGCAACGTTTTTCTGGATGCCTGTTTTCTTTATTTTTTGGCTGGGCCTGGCCGATCTGAGCCCCATGAACAAACTGGCGAGGAAGAGCTCCAGGAATTAGTTTGACTTGGCCAGCTTTCCACAAGGTGAAATGACTTTGATCAGTGTCCCCTTGTTTGATGAGGTGGCACTTTCTGGGCACAAATGCTGTTTTAAGCAAACAAAGGACTATCTCCCTTGGCATTTTGTCACAAGATTTGGGACACAGGGCTAGCAAGGGTGGACTGGAGGATGTAAAGCATTTTTAGTGCTAAGTATCTGGACACTTAGAGTTGTATAGATGTACAAATCATTATCAGGAAATAGTAGGAAGTATTGTTATTGCAAAGATTGTCGCATGCTACAAATGTTGGTGTTTTCTGCAATTTACATGCATGTTGCATTTTTGTTCTGTGTTTTTATACCTTGCACAGTGGATGCATGTGTTCAGAGGTATGTCATATGCCACCAGTATTTGTTTCTTTTAAAGGTGTGGAGGTTGGAGTGGTGAATGAGCAACATTTATGACAGAAATCGTCCCAGACATGCAATTAATGTTGGCATTAATTCAGAAAAAACTATGATCTTTCCATAACCTTCGTCAATTGTATTAGTTTCCAACCTAACCATACCTTTACCATACTGTAGTCATCATGCCCTGAAATAAGTCAAACCTTGGCAATGAACACTCAAAAACATTGGCATCAAACGTCTGTCTGTGGGTTGCATTGGGGAAGAATGTTAACTTTGGCCACCAACCAAACCACTTGGGCACCTTTTATTTGGTGTAGTCAGTCTGGTTTGTCTACTTCATTTATTATTTATTCATCATGTGTGATTAGCCCAGATATTTAAAATGTATAGGGAAATAATTTGACTGGCTGAGATGCTCATGGACGCACAAAATGGCAACAATAATGGCAGGTGCACTTGGTTGGCACTCATTGTTTGTGTCCTCATGGCACATCGCTTGTGCTGGTCTTTGTGAATGTGTGATTAAATCAGCCTGTGTTTAGAAATCTGAATCCAGAGTAGTTTTGAATGAATATTTACCAAAACATCTTTGCCTAAGAGGCAAGGTCTTCGTGGAGCAGGTGAAACCAAGCAACAGACGTGATGCTGGTTTGAACAGATGGTGCAAAAATACATAAAGGTCAGGTGGTCTGGTGCCTGTGCTGCTATTGAATCACATTGATTGGGCTTTTTTTAAGAAGGAAGACAGAATCCCTGACAATAATCCCCCTGCATGAAAGTGGGATCAAGAGCTTATAAACCCTAATTACTAACAGTGGGCAGTCATCTGACAATTTGAAGCAGAATTTCCTCAATTTGACAGGTATAAAGTTTTTTTAGATTAATATTGCTTTCTCAGACAGCTGAAACTGAAAAGATAAGTTTGAAATGAAAATAAATGTATTCCTCCTCAGTCCAGCACCACATCTCTCGAACGCTTATTTATTTATTCTACTCTTTTTTACATTATAAGTAAAACATTTACATGCATGAATAATAACGTAGAAATATATTTTTTCCACACCAACTTATTCCTCCTTGAAATGATTCACCTTCAAAGAAGTTCAGTGTAATTCCAGCTGATTTACAATCCCCAAAGCGACTGTCACCTTTGCAGAGGGCTTCTGTCATACATCTTGTCAACTATCTATCAGTTAGCAAACTGTGCTTACAATGCTCCTCTGACACGCCGTACATCTGGGATTGCTAATTAAGATGACGTGTTACATAATTAATGCCTGCTCTACTAATTAGCGCTCACTTAGTGCCTTAGCTTTCGAGATGTAAAAATCAGCGCTAAACTAGTGTTAATGTAATTCCACACCACAGTGGTATGGAGCAAGAGATCAAAGTCAGACATCTGGAAAACTAAAGTTCCTCATCACTTTAAGATTTTTAAAAAACCACATCTGTGTTAAAAAGCTATTTTTAAAAAGTGTTTTTTGACTTTAATACTGTACTTCTGTTTTGGGGTTGATTTTGAATGGCTTAAGATTTATGGCTCCTCTCAAGGCCACGAGTACATGCGTCCATAGCTTTGAAGGTATCCTGCCCCTCTTTCCCTGCTTCCCCTAGATCTGACAATTTGTAGAAATGCCCCATCAAGGACACTTCAGCCATGTGTCAATCCACTGATTCCGCCAGAGAGATAAGAAGGTGGGAAGGGACAGCAAATGGGACTCTTGCATAATTTATAGTGAACAAAAATCAATTTTGTGGCATAAATTACTCTGATGTTAATTAGTTGCAGATTGGTCTTTTACAAAAGGTGCATTCTAAATCACTTCAGGGAGAGACTCTCTGCACTGAGACAAGACTGAGTTGTTCAGCTGGTGGTATTATCACATGATGTTATGATGGAAAATTAGGCTTGATTCCTCATTTGGAACATGACCAAAATGTTTTGAGAAGACGAAATGGTCCCTATGAAAACAATGGAAAAACAGGTTTTTATCATTTTCAGTCCCTCTACTGGTATGCCAGGGAACTTATGGAGGAAAATGTAAATCCTCTTGCTCCCTTCACATGCTGACACGCACCCTTAATACTGCGCACACACAGAGACACGCCACCACACAAACCCTCGGTCAGGGAGATTGCTTACCAGCGCTTAGTTCAGTGGCGATGCCCAGTTGGGCCTTGATGTAATGGAAATTGATTACAGTGCTCCCAGGCTACACTGTCATGACAAGTTATTTTAATGGTGCTTATGTTGAAGTTTAAAAGGGGGGGGGCGAGGGCAGAAGAGTGACTCGGGGCGTATTTGCAGCATTGCGAGGCTTTTTATTTATTTATGAGAAAACATAATGTTTCTCAAGAAATAAAGACGGCGAGTTTTACAATGAGAGATTGAGAAGAGAATAATGGGGGTGGATGGGTGATGGGAGTGACAGTTCAGAGCCATTTTCCTGCCAGCTGGAGAGTTACCACCTCAGAAATCGTTGCAGTGGTTGAAGTGAGCCACAAAAGTTATAATTAAAGAATGATTTGTGCTTTTCACTGTACATTTAGGTGTCAGTTCTATGACAGTATGGTACATACAAGCCATATACTGTATATGCCCATTTATCCCAGTAGTGACCTGCCAAGCAGGGAGGAAGCCGAGATGAAATCTGTTGTTTACTGGCCTCACACAGGTAATGGTCCTAACATAAGAGCTGTGACAGACGGAACTTTCCAGGTTCTCTTTGTGCCTCCGGGTTTTCTTTCCTTCCCCATCTAGACTTTGAAAAAAATAACAATAATAGAGATGGGGGCTTTAGCCTGCTGCCATTTCTTCAATGGTGTGTGTTCCACAGGTGAGGCCATTTCCTGTCAACATGTTGCATTCAGGTAGCTCCTAGCGGAGGTCATCTGTGGCTTGCTGACGTGTGCATTTGTATTATTGGAGGAGACTTGGCTGTTCTTTGCCATGGGCAAACTTCTGCAGAAGCTGTTTACTCTCACTCTGCCATCCTGTTTCCTCTTCTGTTTTTTTCCACAGTTTTCTTCTTCCCACTCTGTTTAGTTGCTATATAATAAACAAAATGATTTATATTATAAGCGATAGACATACAGGACTTAGCGATGAGTACTTAAGAGCCTCATAAAACAATCAGTTCCTAATTTATTTTAAAGTTTAATGGCATTTTGAGTTTAATGGCATTTCAGATTGCAACGTCTCTGTAATAAATTACAATGGCTCATGCATGAGCATTTCAGGTAATGTGTTTCCCTCATGTTTTGTCCGCAGGCCAATTAAGGCTCACTGTGTGACAGTCTGGCCAAATCAAAAGGTCCCTGCACTTCTTGACAGCTAAAGCAGCCAATTAAAATCCTGCCTGGGCGGCTGAAACAGCCATCACTGCCCACCATGAGTGATCATTACCACATATGTGGGTTGGACAGAATGCGCGGGCGGCGTATTGATTGATGCTATTGTGAAAACTGATCTCGCGCTTTGGCCCGAAGGAGTGAGACTGTCATGTTCATAGCAGTGATAAAGGTATCAAGTCAGTTTTGAGCAAAATTGCAAACACATGCGCACACACGTCCACTGTGCTGATTGCCCATGCCAGTGTCACTGTACGCCGTGCACAGCAGTAAGCCTCATCACACAGGTCAGCAGAGCCAAGACCTCACTCACATACTGCTTGATCATCTGAACAAGTCCAGAAATTAACTTTGATGTGGAATGCCTGTGGGCGAGCGGCTCAGGTCCACGAGGGGGAAAGAGGTGGCTGGTCAGCTGCGTCTGTGGGCGAAATGTGTTTGCCACATGCAGAGATATGAAACAGAGTATGAGAGAGGAGGAGTGTGAGAGAGAGAGAGATGGAGAGAGAAGCCACCCTCATATACTCAATGAGGAGTCACTCGTCTACTTCAAATATGCTTAATTCATATTCAGCTCACATGGAGTTGTGGGTTTATAGAGCTAGATTTAATACAACTCAGCTCTCTCTGTGACAGATCTGGAGCATGTCTAAATTAGATTGTAATTTCAATGAACTATCTCTTACAATATATACAGGGGCAGACCTATCATTAGCACTAAGTGCCCCCCTCTGTGACATTAGAGTGTGCTATTGGCTTTGTGTTTCTTCTTCTTGTGTTTTCCCATACCTAAATAACAGAATCATCACTAGTTATGTGAGCTATTCTGCCATCGCTGTGGTTAAAGCTGCAGTAGTGGATACTTTTTATATTAACAATTTTTGTAATGAATATCTGTAACGTGAAAGGGGTTGCTCCTAGTTACAAACCCACTGAGAATTATCACCTGACTCTCTGCTCTATGGAGTTTTTTTAGCCTCTTTGCTCATTGTTTTGGTTTTATGGCCCACAAATTCAGCGCTTATCAACATTGTTTTCAGCAGCAGGCAGCTGTTGTCATTGAAAAAACTGATAAACTCTACACAGCTACTGGTCAAGCACCAAATAACAGTCAAAGTTAGCACTAGCACATGAAGAAAGTGGAACCTCTAGCAGCTAATTAGACAGATATATTTCTCAGGAGTTGGAGACCAAAACAAAGCTAATGTGAGTATTGGTCTTATGCACATACATCAAACGTGACTCCAAATCATTGCTAATGTTGCTCCGTGTCTACTGGATATATAAACAGGGAATTGTTTGCTAAGCCATGAAAACTTTATAAGGTGTCAATATGTCAGATGTTGTGTTTATAACTTGTTCTGATGCCCCAAGTGGCCAAAAAAAAAACAATCGATGTGCCTTTAAAATTTAGTTTAGACACTAAAATTATTTGGTTAAAGAATGAAGCAGATATTGTTTTACCTATTAAGAATTTATAAAAATGTTCCCAAAGAGACATCAGCCAAGTAGTGTAGCCACAGCCTGATGTAGCTTATGCATTGTGTAACATATTCCTTCATTGCGATCAATCAATTGTCTTATTACGAGATAAATCTTATGACACAACAAATCCTCATAACAACAGACAAAGTCATTTAACAGGATAAATGTCAATAACAAAAATCAGACAATCTCTTAAAAATAAAAAGAGAAGTATGTGAGAAGATCTTACAATGAGAAAAGTTCTCTTGACATTTTCATTATGGTAAAGAATCTTGATATAACACAAAACATTCAATTTTCTTATTATAGTAGGAAAGAGTTGTCACTGTTACTGTCAATAACTGTCCCCCAACATGAATGCAGTAGTGTTCTGTACTAATTGGCCTGCAGGGGTTGCTGCACAGTTCTACTGAAAAACATGTTTGCTTTACAGTCCTTGCATGCATTTCCTGTAGAGGCCATTATGGGCAGGGAAATACAAAAGAGGAAATGTATTTATATGCTTACCATCCTGCTTATACATTTGTGCAAATCTTTTAGCTGCTATGTAGTCTTAAGTCCTTTGTTTTTAACATCAGCTTCATTGTGAGTTAAAAAAAACCCTGAAAAACTGAAACTTGAAGCTTCCAGGGGCATTAGGTCTTCTTTTAATGAGCGACTGTTACTCTACAATGAGAAGATTGGGCCAATAGCATCTCAATGGACTGATCTTATATGCATTCAAAGATTCTGCTTCAGTTAACATTCATAAGCTGTCCACCTAGATTACATTTATAGAGTAGACAAGCAGTCTGCCTGCATGTGAAACTGCTCTGATCAAACTGACTTTACATTCAACTCTGATACTCACACATGATTAAAGCCTTCTATTGCATATGCTTACAGTAGTAAAGAAATAGAGCATCTGTTTCTTTTGAACTGTCCCTTGTCTGTTTTTGACATGCTCTATTTTATCATTTTTGTAACTTTATAATGGTGTGCTATCTCGGCAAGTTCTGCCTAGAAACAGAGACTTTAATCTCAAGGGACTTTCTGGTTAAATAAATGTTGAATAAAAGTAAAATAAAACATCGCCTCCTCTGATCCTGCTCTCTGCTGTGACTTTCTAATTCAAACATAAAAAGTGACCTTTACTTTGACCTTTATGAGGTGAAACAATTATTTTATATTTTAGTGTCTGATTTTGTTAAGTCTGTAAGTTCCATGGAGTCATCAAACTTTTTCACCACAAATTTCAAGAAAAACCTCATTGTCCTCCTTCAATATTGGTATAAAATTCTGTGTGTGCAGAGCGGCCAAGTTCAGGTGATGAAAGTATTTTCAAGTGAGAAGGACAGTGTACAGGAGGTTTTTTTGGTCAACTCTTGAACTAAATGGAACAGAACATGGAATAAATGCAGGGCATAGACATTTACTAATCTTCCACTGTTCTGACTGCATGTCTTGGTAGAATAACAATGTGGCTTTGCGAACAAAAAATATCAGAAATGCTTTGCTTGTAATGAGTTGCACTCTATTTTTGCAGAACCCATGTCTCAGTTTTCCAGAGGCTTAACCTTGCATAAATGTCTCTCCCTCTTCTCTTCATCTATGAATAGCACATCTCCCCTGAATGACTAGTGGATTTAAAAGGTGAAATCAATAAAGGTTCACAGCTTTCACCTGGATCATTCTAGTTCGTGGAGGTCCTAACATTTTGCACACTCAGTGGTTTTACACTGCTAGCTTAAATTAGTGTATTTTCATGCCTTAATGACACAGCTCTGACCTTTCATCAATCCTTAAACCCCTTTCAACAATACAAAAGTCCTAAACAATAAAAAGGGGTTGAGGCAATAAAATGCATGTAAATCCAACATCTCTCAGCTGAGTAGCAGTACAGTTTGGGCCCTGCAGCTCCCTTGGGGACAACAGATTCAGGGGGGTTAGCACAAACCAGAGATTTAGGGCACCACAATGGCAAAGCTACCCCTGCTGGCACATGGCACCAACCACTGACCTGTTTAAACAGCTGGAACGTTTGGCACTGCCTCCCTCCGGAGATTTGCAGGGCCACTGGCAAAGGGGTTGAGAGGAAGGAAGAGGGAGAGGGGGTGGGTGTGGGGGAGGGGAGAATGAAGGGGGATGGGAGGCATGGTGGCGGAGCTAGGAGAAGGGATTCATAGCTCTGCAATAGGGGCCACTGTGCAGAAATGGCACCAAGCAGGAATTAAACAGGCCACTGGCAACAAGCTGAGGAGGAGGAGGTTGGAATAGAGTTCAAGTCAAACAGACAGCGTTTTTAATAGGGGGCTGGCCAGTTTAGGGGGTCACTTAGGTTGGCAAGTGCAATGAATGGGTGACTAGGACAAATAATAAATAGATTGTTGAGAAGCCTCTATGCCAACTGTTTTGTTTTGATTAAGAAAAAAGAGTTTCTGTGTTTTGGAGGGGTTTAGGCTGTGTGTTAGGGGGCGTGGGAGGTTACTGACTCACACAATGGAGCACTTAGCAGCTTGCGGCAGGGGTTTAACCAAAACTAAGCAGTCACTGGCAGGAGGTTGAGAGGGATTGAAGTGGGCTGCAGCCTGGAGGTAGGGTTGGGGTGTTTGAAAGATTTGCAATAAAGGTTGCTCACATGAGTCACTCACATTAGTCAAATCACATTTGATTCTTCTAGTGCCCTTCATACTCAGGGAACCCAAGAATGCATGCTAATAAAATAGAAAATAATATAAAAATAACAAGTATAACAGGTATCTGTCTTATTAGGGGCAGAGTTATAGCTTGGATTGAAAGATGAGTGGGTTTTGTATTGTGTGGAAATGTAGGACACACAATGTCATATCCAGATCTTCCCAGTGCAGCTGCAATCGAGCTTAGTATCTAAAACATCATCTTTAAATGTCAGGTTTTGATGTCAGCTTGAATCAAAGAAGACAGGCTTCTTTCTAGAGCTGGCATTTTGCAACAATCATACCATGGCTGAAGGGGCAGAGATACCAGTTTTTCTATAACTACTCTCAACAGACCAGAATGCATCAGAACACATACAGGAAATAACTAAAGGCCAGCCCGATCTTGGTCACTAGGAACCAAGTGGACCCATGAAGACCTCTGCACTGCAGCACATTGTGCACTGGCAGTGACAGACTGAGTAGGAGGTAAACTAACTTTTATCTCACGGTCATAGCCTCTCCTTGTGATGTCACTTGATCACAATCGTGTGCCTGCCCGGTCACGGTGTCATTTCGAGCTTGCGATGATGATGGAAGAGAATGTCAATGACAGCCAACGTTCACATGTTGGTCCTCAGCCAGAGGGCTTTAACGAAGGTCACATGTGTGTGTTTGTCAAGAAAGGTTGAACTAGAGCAAGGGTGCAAGGCTGAGAGACTGAGGTGCTATCTGCTCCACTATCACTACACAGATCACAATGATTCAGTCAAGTTTATTAGTCATATTGCACAAGGATGTTAGAATATTGTTTGAAGAGGAGGATCAGTGTGCAGCTGTTGAGGTGCAATTTGCTTAAATGCATCTGCACAGTTATTAGTGTTGTATTTAAAAAATGAATAATGACTGTTATGACTGATTCAATCACTTTACAATAGCTACTGAGGAACCAGCAGGTTTTGGTTGGTTTTCAGTAGATGATGTCATGCCACCTCTGAGATGCAAGCCTCCTCACTGTTTGCCTGGCCAAGGATTTCTTTTTTGATTATGTAACATCCATTTGAGAGCTTTTTATTATTAAAGACGATCATATTCTTGTTTATGGAAGTGCTTAAGCCCACTGGTTTAATCAGAGTTTTTTCCAGAGGTATGTTGGAGGCAGCTTTGATGAATAATGCAGAGGGTTTGTGCTTTACTCAACGAACATTCCAAAGGATGTTTGAGTGCTGAGCCGAGTGCCAAAAACATTGGCTAAAATCATTTCAGGCACTAGCAATCAAACCTCACAGTGGTTAAAGTCAAATGCCAATATTTGATCAACCCAGTTTGTTTGACTGGAACGCTGGAAGGGAAACATGTTTGTTCAAGTCCAGTTTGGTTGTATTTGCTCAGAGTGGACTGTAGAAAAACAGGCACTGTTACAGACTATATTGTATCTATTATACAGAGGAACAGACTATAGCAATAATACTTATCTGCACCTAGAAACTATTGCATCACCATCACAGTTAAGCATGCCTTGAAGCATAATATGGATTCCATACAGTGGTCACTAACACACTGGATAGATTGCTGCAATCAAGGCCTAAACTGTGCTGAGAGGTATATTGGACCACAAAAACTTCAATTTTTGGTTTTTGTTGAAGGCAGACAGCCAACTTTGAACTTAGGTTCTTTCTCATTGGGCAACATATTTTTCCTCCATTAATGATGACAAGCCATTTCCCTATCATAATATGAATCTGGTACGGGGTCACCAGGGTTGCACTGTCAGACTCCAGTGGGGGACAATACCACCCTAGTCCTAATTTGTTTTTAATGAAATAAAATCTTTTGGAATTGCCTCCAAGAAGAATTAAGATTAACAACTGAGACTCAAACTTGTGAAAAAAATGTTTCAGAATAATTCAGATTTATTAAAACTTTGGTCTTTTTGTTATTGGTATCAGTCACTTCAGTCTAGTCAGAGGTTTTTAGCAGCCATTAGAGGAACTGCATCTGAAGGCACCTCCCTCTTTGCTTCAACATTGAGCTCCTGTGGTTGCAGCTTGGCCCAGACAATATAGTTGCACCATTTTGTACACCTATTATTCTTCTATTTTTCTGCAGATTTGATCATGGTTAGTGTTTATTGCACTGAGTTTTAAGGCTTCTCCCTATGCCACATGAAATTATTTTTAACAGTTCTTCTTTAAAACAGTGGTGACTGCAAGTCAAGCTGACACATATAGATAATTGGCACTCAAGTTGACGTAGGTGGCTGTGGCGTAAGCACTGACAAAGTCCTTTTTCACATGTTATTTACCAACCCTCTTGTATGTGCACAGTGTGAAATATATGAACTATACATACATACAGTGCAGGTACTTTATAGCATGTAAAGAGGAAAATTACCACACAATTTGGCATCGCAACAGATAAGCCATGTGTAAAGACAATTAGCACAGTAGTCTTTGATGAATCACCTTGCTAGTTAAACATGACTCATGGTTAGTATAACATTGGCATTAACAGTAGCATGTACTCTGTGCCCATAACTAATTTTACATGTGCTACATGCTGTGTAAATGGATACATTCTTGTTACCAATTAATTATTCTCTGGCACAGTAGTGCCTCTGTGTCTTATCTTGATCTTACAAAAAACACTTTTTTTTGTACCCTTAATTGTTAGTTAAAGTAGAAGTAAAAGTGGTCATTTTATATTATGTAAGTGTACTATTTAATTTATACTAGTAAATATATATGTCAAAGGTCTTTATTTATTTATTAACTGTAACAGTGGGCGAAACCGGGCAGTGAAATTCTTAGTAAATATTAACAATAAACACAGTAACGGTAAAAGAGCTGTTCATAAGAATGTATAAATAAAAATGAAAAAGTAGATAAATTCACTCTGTAACCTATTCTGTTGTGATTTCTAACAGTACAATTAACCATCATCACCTACCATCACTTTGATTGGGCTGTGAATATAGGAAAAATGAGGTGAAAATTGTTGACCAGTTAAGCATTTAGATATTTGGAATATAGCTTATTATGTTTCGTAACACAGACAGTTAGTTTTAAGATGGAGCTCAGCCAAGCTTGTATCTGTAATCAAAGTTTGAATGTGCGATTACACTGATAACAACTTTACTGAAGCACCGTCCCTCTAAACAATCTCTATTAGAGGGTTATAAGGATCCTCATTATATTGTCTGTGTAATGAGAAGTTCCTGCAGTACAGGGTAAATAAAAAAACTAGTCCTTACTGCAGAAGAGATCTGCAAGATGAGTGATCTGCCAAGCTAAACAAAGATATAATTTGTCCTTGTGCTGTAGTACTAAAAAAAAATAATCTTCTTTTTTTGAGCTGGAGGAAGCAACTTGTAAAATCTTAATTAAAAGATTGTATCAGAAATAGCTTTGCTTATGGAAAATAGGGAAATAATGGACTTAAAAGACAAGTTTTTACAGATGGAGAAGAGAAAAAATTCACTATGCTCGGGTAGCTGGAATGAGGGAAGACTTATTTGCCGCAGGGAGAGAATTGGCATTTTTAATATCCACAGCAATGAAATCTCAATATAGCAACTGTAAGGCTGCAGAGTGTCATTTGGCATAAGATCCTTCATTTTCTATATTTTCCTCTGCTGTTTGTCTCTTTTTAGTCCTCATTATGGCAAAAACAAAGTGTAATTAACGCAATCATGATTAATTACAGCACACAGCCTTGGTTTACACATCTGCCTAATTGCAACTTTCTTTCACTTTATTTCAAATGTTCAAGTAAGCAGAACTTGTCACATTAGCGGTGTTTCTTCTCTCTCCTCTTCTCTCCTTCTCTGGTGTGTTCCTGCCCAGGCAGGCATTGAAAGCCTATTTTTTGCCATTTTGTTTCTTCAACTTTTTCTCGAACATTTTTAAAGTAAATTCCAGCTAAGCAGCCCTTTGCTCAAACACTCCCACACATGTTACTCCCACCATGCCCTCAACAGCAGCCAAGTCCTCATATAGAACTAGAGACGACCATTTTGGAAGATAACATGGGCAAAGCTGGAAGTGTAGCACTGCCAAAGGCAACCTGCCAAGCTGATTCCCACAGCAATATATACATAGTAATACCCCTATTGATTGCTCTGAATATATTTATTGAGGGGAACCGGAAAGCAGGCTGGGGGGAAAATGTGGGAATTTATGACAGCCAGCACTCAAGATTAATTCACTTTTTAATTACAGGGAAGTACATAGGTATTGCCTGTCGAGTAGTTAAATTTAAAGCTAAGACAAACGGCAAGCAATGCTTGCTGAGAACGCAGTATATGGAAGAAAGTGTATGAATCAATAGTACATTTTTCCTCGACTCTGCTTCATAGAAATTGCCTGCGTCTGTATAAGGTTCTCGAGCATATTCATGCTCAGTGGAAATTGGAGAGAGATCTGCTTTCTGCATGTGCAAAACTGTCAAGCTGACTATTCTGTACACCAGCCTCTTCATAGATTTTCTGTTATATCATTTCCATTGTGTCTTTTTTTGAATTCACTTGGTTTTCTGTTGTTTTCATGCTGAAGCAATAGAATTCCCCTGCAGAGGAAAAAACTTTCCAGAATGTTAATGTATTTTGTAGGCAGTGCAAAAGCAGAAACCTGCATGTTAACACAGTTTAGAGCTTCTGAGCCTGGGACGACCATTTCCTTTTCATTTCATTTTCATTTTCACACCAGAGACACTCTAAAGACGAGCTATTAGGGTGTTAAAAGGGTAAGACAGTGACAATGGGGGAATCAGGAGAAGGAGTAAGGAAATCGTGGTAATACAGTAATCACTTTTATCACTTTGTCACTTTGTCACTTTGTCAAGGTATAAATTGATTTTTCACAGTGTGTTGTGTGTGTAATTTGGTCTGCAGCACTTTAACTTTCATCCACAAGAACCTATCTATTTCATGTGAAATAAAGAACATTAATCATCCAGAATGTTTGATAACCTGCATGTACAGTTCAACATCACATCTGCTGCCTTGTCATCATTCATGAAGGCCAGCTGGCATTTAAGTCTCAGCCAAAAGTCACATGTTCTCACAATTGATGTCTGACGTTGTAAAGGACAGCACTCAACCAGGTGTCATGTAATCATATATGATGTTGCATCTCTTCTTCAAACTAGTGACACTTAACTTAGAGGCATGTATGGAGGAAGTACATGCATTTGTTGCTATGCAACAATTCAAAGTCATTTTTTTTTAAGGTTTGGGCAAAAGTGTAATTTTTCTATGTGTAAAAAGGACTTTTAGATGTAGAAACCTCTTGTGTTTGTGCGAGTAAAATTTGAGCGCAAATCATTTCAAGTCAGGTAATACAAACATTCTGAGGAAAATGAAACAATTCATTTTAAATATATGTGTAAAGGTTTAAAGCATCTATATAAACTAAAGACCAATTTGTATTTGTGTCACAGATTTCCAACCTCGGTTTTTTAACCTTAACTTGACATATCAAACCATCCGAGTTTACAAAAATGCAGGCTGTAAATTGTTTTCTGAATATCGTTTCCCAAACACAATCTCTTTTAGATACTTTTTTGATTCCATACATACTCTTGTTATTCCATGCTGTGCTAGCTTCACGGTACTCTTCACTGTATAATTTCTGTTGTAAATAAGGATCTTAATTAAGTGTTTTCTTTACACATCCACAACCTGCTTTAAATGTGAAAACATCTGTTTGAGACAATATGATTCTATACACAAAAGTGGGTATGACAGGTATGACAAGTATACATTTTAATCCAGCCCACTCTCCTCCTTCAACCTCCATTACTAAGCATATTCACGCCCAAGCAACGACCCAAACGGACCCATAACACTCACAGACACTTTCCCTGTTGGTGAAGAAGCAGATAACAGCATCTTTACATGTTGATGTTTCCCATCATCTCTACTTTCTCAGCTACATTTTTTTGCGTTCTGTCTCACTCTCCCACTCTATCCACTGCGTAACCCTTTTCATGAAGCACCCCAAGCTTTCTTTCCACCATGTCCTTCCTCTATGACTCATCCTCAACTCCTCCCTTCTGGGATGTTTCAGGCCAGGCGGCTTGAAACATCACCCTCCCTCCCTCCTCCCATCATCCTTATCGTTGACTGAATAACAAGTCTCGGAGGCAGGTGGCCCCCGCTGAGGAAACAGGTGAGTAATGAGTACAGGCCTCTCTAATTAACAAGCACCTCTTTCTCTACCATGCATGATTAGTCGCACATGATCCATGTGTGGACAGTTTTTGTACAAATGTTTACAGTGGCTCAAGGTTCCAAAAGTATGTATCAGATTCAAAAGGACATCTCATTACAGAAAAAATCTCAGTGTACCATATATGAGCATTGTGAGTAATTATGTGGAGTCCCATTCTTTTTCAAAGCCGTTCACTGGAGAGTGAAGTCATCCAGCTATTCCCAATGCCTGCAGTTATGTGATTTATGTGATTTCCCCTGAATGTATTGTCCCATCCTATGAGCCCTCTGATATTCAATTGTTTTGATGGATCTTCTAAAACAACGCATTTTTCAATAAGGAAATATACCCTTATTGTCTTCTGTTCAGGGTTTCTATATTGGTATTTTTCAACAAGTATCCTCAGAGAGTGTTGCATTGTCATTTCTTTAGGGTTCATTTTTTTCCCAATAGTATATATTTCAGTGGTTTCAAAGATCACCCTTTCAGCTCGGAGAGTCTTCCAGAGCATCTAGCTCATTTTTAATAAGCAGCATCCTCTTGCAGATAAAAGATGCATCTTTTGCACCTCAAAAATATCCATCACAACAAGTGGCTGCAACTCAACAAAACACACAAAGGTTCAGTTATGTTTTGACTACATATTAGAATGGACAAGACAGAATTGGATCTACATAGTATGTCTGTTGGTGCCAGACTTGGTGGTTACAGCATCTCTGAAATGGCAGCCCTTATGGTGTTTTCCTTACACTGGATAAAAGTGGTTAGCAGCAATGCTATAGGTGAATTCAATGAGCAAGGTCAGAGGTGCTTGCCCAGACATGGAGGTATTAGAAAGTGCAAAGGAAACCACAGTACAACCTTGGTGTGCAGAGGGACATCTCAGTACTGAAGCAGATAGGAACAGGTTCAGCTAAAAAATGAGGCCACAGTGGGCACACCATCACCGCAACTGGATGATGAGGAGAGGAAAACATGGCATTGTACGACAAATTTTGTTGTGCAGCATATGTGGATAGTATGCTGGCATGAAAAGCATGAATCCATGGAAGCATCCTGCCTTGTTTACAGGCTCATGTGGGGTGACATTTCTTGGCCCACGTTAGACACCTCAAAGCCAGCTGAGCATTATTTGAAAGCCACAGCTTACTCATAAGGTTGCTCACTGTGTTCGTGGCCGCAGTAAATGGATACTTTAAGCAGTATCACCTCCCATGTCCCAAAGCACTCATCATCCCAGGATGGCTCCAGGAACATGACAGTGGATTCAGTTTACTCCAAAAACTTACACAGTCTACAGTTCTAAAGCCAGCAGAGCTTTGGCAGGAAGTGGACCAGGAGGTTTGAAGATGAGGTGGAATGGCAGGTGACAAGCAACAATTCCAGTAACTTTTTGTTCCAAAGCATTTTGCGACACGTGTACAACTCTGTTAATTTCAGAGAGATTGAGTCATGATTGTTGTGGGAAGAGTTGCTGCAATTAATTTTAGTTACCGCTGATGATATTCTACAAGAAACATACATTCACCAGTTTAAATCAGATGTGCTTTCAACAAGACTGAATGAATGAATACCTGACCAAATACATATAAGATCCGATGGCTAACAAGCAGGCATTTTCAAAACATCACACGCACAGATGTATGAGTGGAGAAATGATCAGTTCTCCATTTAAAAACAACAGAAAAAATGTATATGTTGAGATGGTTGAGTTGCATGTTTAGAAATTTGGTCAATCAATTGCTGCTGTTGTTGCCTCAAAGAGCAATAAAGCTATCTTGTGACTGTTGTCCCACCTGCAATGCTGCTCTCACAGCAATCGTGGAACAACAATGACAATTACTTTCTCAATAGAAACCTCAAATTGCTAAGTGATAGAGCTTCTGAAGGAATCTAAATCCAGCTCTCTAATACAGTATGTCTTTTATAGCTCCCCATTTTCCTCTTGTAGCAATTAAATGCCCTCTACTTCATCAGAGAGATCAGAGACTGACTCTGCTGCTTTTCACCCGGTGCCTTCAGGCAGATGTTTCAGGGCAACAGCCGCAAGGTCCTCCCGCTAATATAACATTTTGCCAGAACTATGAAATTGAACTACCACACAGCAACTTCACATGCAATAGCAGCAGTATCATTCTTCTCATCAACATGGAACTGTTCTGTATATTTGACTGGTCTGCACATTTTGTGCAGTCACTGCTGTTCCTGAAATCCGTCTGCTGAAGGAAAATTGTACCAGTTCTGTTGTGTGGTAATGAAAGCACTTTTCCTTCAGCTGAGGTCACATTAACAATTTACAAAGGCATTTTTCCAGTCTATTGACCTGTATATTTAGCCTTGAAAAGAAAAGTGCACAATAAAACTGTGTAAGTACTTGATGACAGCCTCTCAAAAATACAATATACTCCCAAAAACAGCACAGTAAGGACAGAATGCAGTAATGTGCAATAACTACTTACACTTAATTCCAGCAATTGACTCAAGTATTCTTCTCTTGTAGTGTTTTCATTGTCATTTAACCACCTTTTGATTATCGAGATGGGTTATATTATTTACCAGCAGAAACTATATTTGACAAAGTGACTTAGTGAGTTCAGTTTGCTGGTTATCTATCGTGGTCCATTTATCCCCTCTGCCCTGAGGAAGCCAGTTACTTTTGTAAAACTTTAACAGTCCCTGACAGCTGCTGACAAATGTCTTCTCCTTCCCAGTGCTCAGGAGCTACCTCCGGCTTAAGTCCAGTTTGAAGACATTCTTGCCAACTTATCCAACACATTAATGTCCTCGAGTCTTGCATTGTCTTTCAGATTCACTTTAATGGTATATCTGCTAATGTATTAGGTCTCAGCTAGGGTGGTTTGCACACTTACTGCACCTATTGCACACTGAAATGACAAATTCTCTACACATTTAAAGACGATACTTTGTTTGAAGTTAGGCCAGCTGTTGTCTTCTTTTAAATTCAGCACTGAGTTGACAATGTAATCAAAATAATAATAATTTGTTAAGCACATTAATATATAATAATAATAATAATAATAATAATAATAATAATAATAATAGTCTAATTCAAATTATTTCTTCAAAATAAAAGGTTTGGCAATTTCCCATTTACTTAGCTGCACATCTTCATTCATCATGTTGTGATGTTGGACAATAGATACAACAACAAAACAGCATTTGCAGCATTATTATTATCTGAATGAGCCCTCTACTGGATACTCCTCGGTCCACCACTTTGGTGTAGACTGAACTATCTCAACAACTATTTTTGTTGAATGAATCGTAATGAGTTAAGAGTGAAATGTCTCGACACCTCGGAATTGTTATCACTTTAGTGACTTTTCTTGGGGGCCCTAACCCGGCCCTGCAAAAGAATGTGCCCTTGGCCCCTAACAGGTTAATCCGGCCATGGCTCTCGCTGATCAAATACGTGTATTACTGATAATTAGCTTTTCCTCACCGGTTTCTTGAGCTAATTTCACAATATTACCTTAAAATGCCAAAATATTTTTATGTCTGTACACATTAGCATTTAATTAGTTTAAATAGTCAGATTTTCAAGTCACTGATTATGATTGACATTTAAGAAAGACAATCTTCAGGCAAATTTCAGTCCAATTGTGATTTCTGATCTGAAGAAACTGAATCAGAAACATAGCAGGGGTCGAATTTGTTACTCTTTTGCATGTATATGACTAACAAGGTTTGCCTCTCAAGTTGCTCTAAAACTCCTTTCATTTATTTTCTCCCATGGAACTCACACTGCATCGTTCCTTTAACGATCTCATGCTCACAATCACAAACACACACACACACACACACACTACTCCTCTTAATCTATGTCTGCTGAAGTGGTCTTTAATGAGGTGTGAACAGAGGACCACAACCCTCTCCCTCCTCCTCTCCCTCCTTTTTCATCTTCCCTCTCTCTCACCCCCTGAGAGCGACAGAAACAGACAGACAGAGTGACAAGACATACAGTGAGCGACAGACGGATGTGGTGGAGAGAGAGAAGGCGACGGTAGAGTTAATGGGAAAGAACAAGGTCTTTTTTTCTATTTCACTTCTCCATCCCCCCATCCATCATCATGTGATCACAGCGAGAGCCGATCACAGGGCCTGTGAGGGACACTTTAAAGATTTTCTCTCCATCTGATACCAACATCAGGCTTGTCAATGTTTATGTGTGTGTGCGTGTGTAATGTGCTTACACTGTCTGTGTGTTTGTGTGTAGGGAAGCAGGTCAGGCTGGATGTGTTTCTAGCCCCTCAGCGAAAAGCCTGCCCACTCCCACTCATAATAACCCACCACAGAATTATGGTTTTGTAGTTGAAGACCAGCCAGCTTCACTAATGCATCTCAAATTTGTGTGAATGTGTGTGTTTGCATGCCTTCCAGCATGGTGGGATCCCACTGACGAACAGCATATCAGCAGTGTGCCCTTGATTTAGATGAAGGGCAGTATTTCTACTAGAGTTAAACAGCCTTCTCCTACTTTGTTACCTGAAGCTTTAAAATGAGCTTATTAAAAATGTGCCAGAACTTTAATTCCCTTCCAGGTTTGGGATTTCACCTTCAGCTGGCTCAGTGCAGCCTGCAAATCAAAATGAGAATTCACATTTGAATGAGACAGAGCCTCTATGTTCTCGATACCTGTCCAGGAAAGACTTTTTTTTTTAAATCGAAATACATCCATCTTTTCAGCTTAAATTGCAAAGTGAGGTTACCACAGGGAACAGTATGTCATGCCCTTTAATTGAGACTCAGTAGATTAATCTTGTTTGCTCAGACTAAGGCCTCAGTTTCAAGGTGGTAAAATGGCAGAAACTGCAGATAACTCAGCAGTAGTGTGTGTGGATTTTTTGGGTGGGCCTGAAACGATAGCTTGAAGGTGCACTGGAGCCATACTAAGCATGACCCCTCCTCTAACACCATATAAAAACTAGAGCTTTGTGCTACTGGGTTATCTCGCTGAACAAGAGCCTGTAGCTGAGCAGCAGCTCTCACTCGTTCTTCAGCTCAGTGGTACAGTAAAGTTATCTATCACAATTATTCTATTTTATATATTTCAGTATCAAAAGGGTTACATTTTCTGTGTTCTTGTTGTTTTATCATCAATGCAAATATATAATGTATAACTTTCAAACTCAATTTAGCCATATAAGCAAGGAGCTGTGGCTCCATGTATGATGTTTGTATCTCCAGCTAAGCTCTCTTTTCATGTTACTATAAATACATGGAGCCACATCCCTGCCCGTGCACCATTTTCTCTCTTGAAATTCAGCATTGTCTTGCGTAAGACTAACAGAGCGGAAAAGTCGTTTTCCTTTTCAAGTCATAATGAAACTAAATAATCTAAGCATATTTCATCAAGAAAAAGGTAATTAAGGTAATGAGATTTCTTTACACAGCATTGGCACAGGGTAAGCCATAATTTGCTATGGGTCTTTTTTGTATTTGTAATTAATGAGCTCAAATAGGCATTTTTTTCCCTGCTTTGAGCCCACTCCTCTTAACAAATTGCATGATCCTTTATTTGAGACCACAGTATAGTTTTGTCTGTAAATTGATTGGACATCAGAATGATGGAAGTGTTGTTTCATTTGCACAAGTGATTGGACACCACTGAAGGAAAATTGTATCTTTGGCTGAAAATATTGAAGAAGTACGTCCAAACAAATGAAAAGCTGGCACCTGTGTTTTTAAATATTTCACCAATAGCGTTTGACATTATGAGTTGATTTGCTCATCAGACATGTGCTCGAAAAGTCTGCAGACTTCTAACATTTATTGTAGTGTTTCTCTAAAATTATGCTTTTAAAAATGGTTTGTTTTTCTGCAAAGCTACAAGTCTTGTCGTCTTCCACTGATTACACCGTGTCTAAAAATAAATCAAGCCAATCAAGTCATTTTTTGCTTCTTCATTGCATGTAGAGACTTAAAATTTGGTGTTCAAATGCCTGGAATGGCCTATGCTTAGGTTTTCCTGTCAAGAACCTCTACCTGTTAGGGAGGAGGGGTGATGGTGGATGGATGGGTCAACAAAGCATCAAGAGACCATCCCGTTCCCTGTCAGCAGTAATGTTGGATTCTTTTAACCATGACTGTGATCTTTCCCTAACTTTAACCAAGTAAATTAATTTGGCCAATCTTAACCAAACCTTAACCTTAGAAGGTGGCAGAACAGAAAAATGGTCAAATGTGTTGTTTTGGAAAGCAGTAACTATGTCATTTAGTTTGGAGAACCTGTTGTTCAAGTGTAAGTGCAAATGTAAATCTGCATGTAGTCCTTACAAAGATTGAGATATCAATAAGGAGCCTTCATGCACACAAGGGATGATGTCAATTTTGCTGTTCTTGAAAAACAAAAATTGTTGACTTTTTGAATTGAATCCAACTCTATAGGGGAAAAGTGAATTTTAAGGGTCTTGCAGTGGCATCATAAAACTCTCAGCTGCCATGTATTGCACCATCATGGAGCCAAATAGAGCTTTGAATGCTCACAATTAATAACTGAATATTTAAATGGCACACCAGGAAAAGAGAAACTTAAGTCTGCTAGATAACTAGCCAGAAGGCTTTTTTTTAAGTTAAAACAGTGAAACAATTGTAGTGAGTTATATCACCAGAGAACTGGAGTATGAAGGAACCGGTTCAATGTAAACTTGGAAAACATTCCTCCATTGTGTCACTCCTCTTTACGAAAACCCGGCTCACTTTTCCAGGTTCAGCTCAGCGATCACTGCTCCTGTCATACCACAAGGCATTTGTACTGAAACAAGCCTCATCCCTCCGAGTATTTCTAAGCATTCAGAGATAGAAAACCTCTCTGATGCCACTTTGAAGACTAGAACCAATTAGGGAATCATTATAATGAGGAGCCTCTAAGTGCAAGTCTTTTGTTACTCAGCAGCTGTCTAATTGGAGTTGGTGTATTTTCAAAGGGAGTTGGGACGAAGGCTGTCCTAATGTAACTGTGATACACTTTTAAATCAGCAACTCACTCATGGCTGACATTTTGTTTTGCTTTTGTTTCAAGTTTTTTTTTTATTCTAATAGATACTCTAAGCATTTACGGTATTTCAAGAAACTCACATTTTCCAGTCATATTAGCTGTTCACAGCTGAAAATACTGCATCTCCTGCAGCAGCTCTTCACCTTCCCCATGCCCACTGCAGCGGTGGATGATTTTTACCTTGGTTGACTCGTTACACAGCTGCTGTATATACAGTACAGCTTGTATTGCAGTCCAAATCAAAGCCATATCATCACTTACACACTCATTTTTATAAGGAGTGAATAGCATTAGCGTTGAAGCAGCTGCTGCTTCTAAAGCATGTGCATTGATGTTTAAAGCTTTGAATGGGTAATTCTGAGTCATAGTAATTCATCCATTTTTTTTCTCTGTCCATTCTTTAAATATTATTTTTCCATGTATTTGTTCCCATTTTAATGCAGCCTTTATTGTGGTCTTTAATGAATAAATCATACTCCCACTGTCCACGGGGGAGAAAGATGTGGAATTTAATGTGCTCTTTCTTTCTCTCTGTTTGTCTTTTCACAGCTCCCCTGACAGACAAGCCGCCAAAAATCCTTTTCCCTTCAGAGAGCCAAATGAGCGTCATAGAGATGGCAATAGGTAAGAAAACATGTTTCATTTCTCACATTTCTTTTCTGTCGGTGTGGTGTGGCCTGCTTGTGCTTCAGATTTCTAGATTAGTTAATCAAAGCCAGTTACCTCAAAGTAGGTCCCGTTCTACTTAATTGGGGCTTTGTTTCCTTCCTTTCTGTGTATATATTGCGGAAATATTGCTGTTAATGCAAACTCAACACATCCTTCGTGGTTATTATCTGTTTTATATTCTGCGCTAATTCTATGTTCAAAGGTCAACACATATCTTCTCACTTGCTCCTGCTGGTATCTAGTCATGCATGAGAAATGTCTCTGAGATTTCAGCCTCCACCCCAATACAATGGAAGTGAATGGAATTCCTGTGCTTTAGATGCACAGGGGCTCATGGGAAAATTCCCACTTTGTGCTTTATTGGGCGAGAGCTCAGCTGTTGGTGGAACGGAAAATGGGTCATGATGAAGGCTTCCTTTGAAGTAAATTTGTTATGGACGATGGACACAACTGTCTCGCAGAGGTAAAAGGTGGCAATCAGAAAATAGGCACAAATCTTTGTAGCTTTAAATTGATGATTGATAAAAGCCTCTCTGGCCTTTTTCATCTGATTAAGTGTTTCATAGTGGATGATGGTGATTTTCAAAATCCATTACCTGATAGCAGAAAGAACAGGCAATAATAATCCAAAGAAAAGAATTGTGCTGCTTTTCTTGTTTTAGGGTTGATATTGATTATTTTGTAACTCTACTTTTTACTGGATTGTTTCATTTGCTGTCAGAGATTTTGAGGGTTTTTTTTGTTTTCTAGACCTTCATCCACCTTAGCTAACTGTATTTGATTGGATTTTAGTGTTGATTTTGATTTTCAGTGGATGAAGATTAGTAGGAACTGTTTTTTTTATGCCCCTCCCTCCACCTCTGCACCCATTGATATTCTACACAGAGTCAGCAGCTCTGTGTACATAATATATGAACCCCTATTTGATTCTCTGCCTGTACAAGCCCGTATCACTTCCTCTCAGTGTTGAGCTAGCATGCTCTTGTCATCCACTGAGAGCCCAGTGTATCCACAGCGTATCCTTTCAGGGTTGTGGCAGTTTTGGCGGATTTTTAATATTCATTCTCCCATGAAATATAGAAGCATAAATGGCTTCGGCTGACAGTTAATTAGGCAGGTGAGAGGGAGAAAGCGAGAGGAGTGGGGAAAGGCGAACGTGGAGAGACACTTTTCAAGCTCTTGTTGTGGAACTCAAGGGATGAACAGAGAGAACAGAGGGATCTGTAAATGTGGGGCCTCAATTAATCAGCGCACACTTTTCATCCATGGCCCACTCCCTTTTTTGTCTCCTAATGCATGTGGTTCCTCAGTTATAATTGATTAAATTTAAAATGCTTGATTAAAACATGTTGTATAAATGCTCTTCTCAGCACTCAGTGGGCATGTCTTTCCACTGCTTTCTCTGTGGGACAGATCAGATACAGTCTGGGACTGTAATTCAGTCTGACAGTTCAATGCACGCTACTTTCACTCTGTCTTGTGCAGATGTAGAATAATTGACTGCAGTCTAGCCAAGCAGACTAACTGCAGTGCAAGTCTGTTTCTCGTAGAGTGCTAATGTGTACGATTTGTAAACACTAAACACTTTGACAAGGAAGTGATTCATTTCCTTAATGCGTGAACATGTTTGTGTTTTCCCCGTTGAATGAATGTGCAAAAAAATGTTTTGGCCACTTCTGTATTCTTGAACACAACCCAACCAGGGATTCAAACCTTCAAAACTTCCAGACACAAAACTGCTTCTTTAGCCTTTATTCTGCTGCCAGGTTTGATTTGTTATAATGATGTTTTCTATGCAGTGCTGATGTGTCACTTGCAGCCTCACTTGACTACCTATCCTGACATTTTATTTAGGGTTAGGATTGAATTTACGACCATTGTGGCACTCTGTTTGTGATGCTCATTCTGGGAATACCCAGCAAGTTCCCCTGTGATCTTGACTGGCTGTTAAACCTTCAAGCCCTTTCAACTGCCTCCTTCCTCAGGGTATCACACTTCATCCCCTGACACTTGACATTATGACACCGCAGCGAGTTTTCTGAAATTGCAGCAGCAAGAAAACTAGGTGTTGGTGCCTGAACCCCTTTGCTAAATACCCTCCGAAATTCACTTTTAAGCTCTCACATGAATCCTTTACTTTAAGAAGCCATACAGTACACCTTTCTGTCATACTGTTATGCATCATCAATCTGTAATATTCAATGCATCCCAAGTTGTTTTGTGTCCAAGTAACTGAATTGATTCTTCTTCTTGAGAAATATGTTTCTGATGAAGATTAAACATATTCATTTCAAACCGCTACAGAGTAACACAAAAGGTATTCTTTTTAATTACATAGTTGAAAATCAGTATCACTTCCTCTCAGAAATCCTTATTGTGAAAATCCCTTTGTTCTATGCAGCGCCTCTATAACAATCTGACAATCTGCCCCCCTCTCAGAGGTTGAGCCTCCTCTTTTGCTGGTTTGTGAATAATAACAGTGTAAACTGGAAATTGGTCTTCAGTCACTCATCGCAAGGAGTTACATTGTCTAATGATACAGAGGATACCTCAGAACAAAACCATCATTATAATAAATTGACTTGGAGTCGGCAGCCACATCAAATTAGAATCTGCACTCTTTTGGTAATGATGAGGTTAGCCACATCAATAAACTGTTATTCTGGTGCAGGTCAGATTGCTATGAGACTCCAATTTCCTCGAAGCAGACAGTGAAACTCTCAAATTAAGCTTAAAATCTAAACTGAGAGACTGGACGAATTCAGATCCTTCTGTAAGTAAGTTTCTACTCGTGTATTTTTTACATTCTATGTAGAAACAGAGCACCATTAGGAAGAGATGATGAACTGCACTTAGACAGCAGACAAAATGTCAACTTTCACCACACTGTTAGAATGTGGTTGAAACACTGTCCAACAGATGGCTTTGAAATGTATAACCTTTACTTGACTTTATCAATCTATGAATGTTCATCATCCCATTACCCTGGAACAGATTTCTTCCTGTAGCTGTATGGATTTGATCTTCTGATGGTGTGATGTTTGGAATCTTCTCGCATTGATTCAGGCACTGTTTTCAGTATTTAATGATTAATATTGATGTCTCGGATGTCCCGCTGACATTCTGCTGTGAGAAGGCTCACCATGCCACAGACAGGTAGACATGTGTGATAGATCATGTTCAAGGTAAATACCAAGAGTCCTGGAGAGAGCATGTAAACATTGCAGGGTCAGGAAGACATAATGATCACAAGGGTTTATTGATTTTTTTGTTTTTCTCACTTGTAACAAAGAAATGTATTGTCTTCAGATGACACCTGCCCACTTTGTAGCTCAACTCTTTCCTTTCATTTAGGAAAGGCATGTTTATTTATATAGCACATTAAAACAGACAAACCCTAGCCCCTGGAACCAGACTCGAGTGTTAAAGCCGCTCACCAACCTTTGTGGCACAGGTACAAATGGCACACGCTGATATTTTCCCACTCAAGTTTTAAATTCAACGCATCTTCAAAGCATCACTGGATACAATGCAGCAACTTACATTCCGCAGGCAAGGAAACATCATCCTCTAGCTCGCACTCGGGTAGCCTCGTGCCTTTGAGCCGGGAAGTTCTCATCAAACCACGAGACACATTTTAGTTTCACAAAGAAAAAGAGTCTCACACAGCACAGCCTCAGCAACACCTATCCCCAATATCGCACACACTCACTCTCACATACACACCAGCCATCCCTTTAAATGTCACAGGCTCGGCAGAACGCTCCAACGATGCCTTGGTTCAGAGGCCCTAGGATCAATATTACATCATTTCTCTCAATTAGGGCATATTTATTTTCCTCAAGTTATTGCACATCTGCGAGTGATCCTATCTGCATTCCTGGCAAGTCTCCAGATGAATCAAGGCCTCGGAGGGAGGGGAAGACAGAGTGCGATAAAGATGAAGAGAGAGGAGGAAAGAGAATGAGAGAGAAATGAAGGTAGGGGGAGTTTGGGCGAAGAGTCGGAGCAAGGGGGGAAAAAGTGAGCGAGATCATTTAAGATTCACAGAGGAGATGAAATATGATGGTGTCTTACCTTGAGTTATTACAGATGAAAGTGGATACAAGACAGCACACTGTCCCAAATGGTTAATATGTCCTGCAGCGTGGAAACATAAATCGTGACTGTCATATTAGAGGGAGGAGGTTGCTGGTGATGATTGGAAGGGATTCTTGGCAAAGGAATGCTCCCATTAGTGTTTTACATAAGTACAGTAATGAGGGGGACAGCTTCATGAGACCTGATCGGCCCGCTGGACCATAGGAGGCTAATTTTACTCAATAGTTGAGGAATTTCACCAGAGCGTGACCGCAGGGCTGATATCATGTTCACATTTTGGATTGTGATTGACCTCAAAAGTCAAGCTATCGTCCCACATTGACCATTCCCCACTCTGCTTCCTGTCAGCGGCTCCCACCTGCAGCCTTGCACCTGTCTCTGCAAACTAAGAGGAAAATGGCTGAAGGCATTTGCTCTCCTTAGCAGAAAATAGCATCAAGAACTGGCCAAGGCACTTGAGTATTAAGATATACTGCCCCTTGTCTGTGCCAGCAATGCTTCCCGTCTCTGGGTAGACCTATTAATCAAAAATTGGGTTTTGGCATGTAGTTTACAGAAAGTCTGGTTTTGATGTTGCTTTCTGTTTTTATGTTTAAGGGCTAAAGTGTTCCTGCATTGCACCTGCATATAGGCCCTCGGGAAGGTCACAAGGCTTCTGCCTTCGTCAGACTTGTATCGTTTAGCAGATCAAAATTTTATACAACTGTTTCAGGAGGGCTACCAACCCACTGACACAAGCATGCTCTTGGTGATTTTCAGATGAAAAGACGTCTAGGTGTCTAATAAAATCAGATAAATGTGGTTGAGCATTACACAACATTACAATGACAACATATAGCAGGTTCTACAGAATAATCTGGACATATTTCTTGGCAAAAGCTGCAAAATGGTTCAAAATAAAGCATTATTGCACAGGTTTATAAATGAGATACCACTGCAGTCATGGTGCCATATTCTTTGGATTACACTATAAGTTACATATCACCACAGTTTAAGATTTAACAGCTGTGCACTAGCTATTCAGGCTGTCAAAGCTGCAGTAGTGGTGTGTGTAGGACCTTATGTTTCAGTACAACAACCCCTTCAGGCACTTGCTCTATGATTGTTACTCTGGTGCTTTTGGGTTTGTTTCAGCACAGTGTAACTTTAAAGCCACGACTTTTCGGGGTTATCATTGGATTTTGCTTTATTTAGCCTTTCTCTGACTCACGTCTCCAGTGCTTCCACAGTATATGTACTAACAGAGTGCAGTCTGTGCAGTTTTCATCCAGCTGTTGCTCTATCAACAGCAGTGTACTTCAACTCTGAGCTAGAATTTTGAATTGAAAACCCTCCTCCACACACACACACACACACACACACACACACAATCACACTGCCTAGTTTCTATTTTCTTATTCCTTCCAGTACCGTCATGTATCAGTAGCTTCTGCACTGTAGCAGCGATACACCTCGCCTGATAGTCAGCTTCATTCAAACACCAACATATGGATTACCGACAACAGGAAGACTCGCTCGGCGACTCGTTCGGCACTGTGTGACAGCTTGGCACCAAAGAGCCACCTGCTTTAAAATTAAACTCACCTTTTAGTGTGGCAGTTATGCACAGCGATTTTTACAGCCATTAGATTAGCCCTGAGTTTAACCTCAACACGGCGGTGTCACCTTGCTCTTTTGTGAACCACTATACATAAACTTCAACTGCTAGCAGGTGGAGGAGACATTAATTTGCTCTCGTGACTCAAAGAAAATCTTTTCATTCTAATTCCTTAAGTTCTTTGATGCCTTTTTTTCTGTAAAGTTTTATTTCAGACCTGGATTTTGAGCTTTTTTCCCTTGAATGGTAAGAGCAGCAAAGTAGCTTGCATTTTTAGGAGTCTCTCCTGTAAAGCCAGTTTCACAGCAAAACCCACAGCCAAAATGCAAACCTTGCAAACTTTTCCCTCATCATTCCCTTGGCAGTGCATGTGTGTTGCCTGGTTGAACTAATTGCCCTCGCTGAATTTCCAGCCAAACAGGTGGTCATATTGCTTTCCTTCTGGCTGCATTTATGTGAATGTGCATCCAGGTTGGACAGAGATGACAGTGTCTCCTCGCCGCCCGGAGCGTGACCTTGGTTTGCCGATGCTCCCTCTGCACTGTCTATGGTCTCACATTGGTCTTTTGGGCCAACTTCTGATTATGTATGTGTTATTGTGTGTGTGTGTGTGTGTTTGAGACGGAGAGAGATAGAGCAGCCTCTGATATCGAGCCAGAGAGCTAGAGGGCCAGGATCACGGTCAGGAGGGGAGGGAGATGACAGTGGCAGCAAACTTTGGCAAGTGACACATAAGAAAACATGAGAGCACAGCTCTATGATGTAATGATACAGCACGCACGCACACACACACACACAAATATTTGTGCACATACAGGGAAAATGCAATATTCTTCAAACAAGCAGAAACACAAGCTAATGTTCAGTATTTGCACAAACGGCCACACATTCACACTCACGGACACAAGGGTCTCATGCAGCCTTTACCACCTCACACTGTCACCTCCAGGGATTTGTATGCACTGAAGCAATCTGATATGCTCAGATTTGGCTTTCTCCACACTGATACAGTATTCGTCTGCTTTGTGTTGGTCCATGGTATCTACAGTTGTGGTCTTCTGTTTGGTCCGTGGGCGGTCATGCAACAGGGAATAGGAATGTGTCAGATGAAATGTTGCAGATATTTGTCTCATAACCACTATGAGTCAGGCAACACCTTGTTTCTATACCTTGGGTAAAGAAACAATATTTTTTCCTCAGCAGTGGGAGGGATTATGACACGCTTAGATAAGCCCTGACTTCTCTACAGACCAGAATAAAATAAAATTAAACCGAAATGATAAAATAGAGAGTGTTGTTGTTCTCATATCATGTCATTTCTACAGCTTCCTGATGTGCAACATGATGACATTTCTTGCACTTATTAGTCTTATGTTATTAATTATTGTGTCTTTTTTTTCTGATATGTTACATTATGTTGCCAGTTGCATTGTGGGAGAAACGACACTCACCACACTCAGAAATAGAGCAGTTTTATTCTGCATGCTAGCTGTAATTGTTAAGTATACTCAGTTTTGTCATTTCTTCACTGTGAACACACAGCTGAATTCAATCCGTACATGCAGTATTGTGTGTGCATTGCTTATGAGTAGGCAGTTCCTCCCCGAGCATTCTGGGTGAGAGTCACGAGATGTACTTGCCAATATGACATTTCCAAATTTTGACTTCACAGTTCAACCTATTGCTTTTGGAAAGAACCAAAATGTTCCCAACAATGAAACCAAAGTGCCCAGAAAATGTTTCATTGTAAAAAAAAAAGATTTAATTTCCTTTCCTGGTTCCTAGTGAGAGAAACCACAGCCACTGTGCCAGCTGTCTTGGCAGCAGTCAGGTTTAATCTCTGAGACTCAGGCTAACCATAACATGGAAGCCTCCCTCTCTTCTTTAGCAAACACACACAAGACTATTTGCTCTCCCTGCCAACCACAAGCCAGATAGAAGGTATTGAGCATCCTTCCATGCAGTGACACAGTATTGTTATTGATTTCAATTATGACAGCAACATAGTTAAGACAAAGTGTTTTTTAGAGGACTTGTGCATTGGTGGGTCCCTGGTCCATTAGTTGCTGCAGCTGGTGGAGAGGCATCAATAACATATTTTTCAGAATTGTCTTTCTTTTTTTGTTCTTTTTTTTCAATTGAATTGTCCCTGTAACAGGACTTGATTCTGCGTTTGTGTTTCATCACATGCAGTGTCTTCAGGTTTTTAACATGTCCCTGACAGATCTACTGTAAAATGTTAAATCATATAAAAGACATTGAAGGCCTTGGAGGAAGTAGTTAAAACACTTTCTTCAGACACAGGAAAGAATACACTGCCAAACCACATGACTGTCTAAGCTCCCTCAAGGCAGTGTGGTTAAGTGTAGGTAAATAAAACTACTTGGTAACAGTAAGGCAGAAGGTCGTCGTCATGGTGACAGGCACATGGTTCCATGAGGTTTGCCCAAGTATTCGCTTCCCCTCTAACACTCTGGGCAAAAGCTGCCAGTTTTCAGTCGTGATTGGCTGCTTTAAACGCTGCTTTACCAAGGATCAGTTAACATTTTGTGCACCCTGTCTGGCACACTTTGATGATTTGATTTTGGTTTTTATGACTCAGGAAGGTCAAAGGCTTTTTCCTTCTCCACCATCTCCTCCTCTAGCAGCCACTAAGAAGAGTAAATTTTAAGATTAGGAGTGTGCCTCTTCCTGGCAACACATGCATATTTTCTTGGGAGTGAAGTCCTTCCAACTTTCAAAAAATTCAAACAGTTATCTCTCATTGCCACTTGGGGCTGTCGAAGTGCAAAAGTGCCCAGTGCAGCTTTACCAAAAAGCATGAAAGTCAGTGCTTACACTCCAAAGTTACAACAACAAACATCTTGAGTTTAGTTTATTTGGCAAGCAGAAGTAGAACTTGGCCAAGCTGTCATACTGTGGTCTTGCTTTTGTACAGACAGACAGATTATAAATTCAAAGTGGCATCAAGTATCATAAATAAATCAATTCTAGAGGAAAAGCATCACAGAGGCAACTTTTGGATTGTATTGATCGAATTTATTTTTGCATGACATTTACACCTAAATATTAGGTCCACCTCCTAATATTGAGTTGTAGTCCATTTGCACAATCAATAACCTGTCAACACTCAGGGGTAGGTAGAGTAGATAAGTAAGGTTTTCCCAGGATAAACTTAATTAGCCCATTTCATGGTAGAAGCAGTTGGCACTGACATTTAGCACACTCCGTTTTTTGGATGTGTGAAAGAAAAACAGCACTAACCTATCAACACCAGGCAGCTTCAGAGTCCCCAGGCTGTGAAGTTGGTTGCTGCCAAGACGCCCCTGTGTGTGTGTGTGTGTGTGTGTGTGTGTGTGTATGCGCGTGTG
>LKNJ01000005.1:0-98263 GCA_002120245.1 Maccullochella peelii
GAGGAGAGGAGATGAGAGGAGGGGGGAGAGTTGGGGAGGGGTGGGGTGGGGGGGTTCAGCTATAATATCACATGATAAACAAGACCCTTTTGAAGTTAACACCAAAGCAGGATGTTTTTTTCACCCGACACACTCTGTGAAGACGGAATCACAATAAAGACAGAGCCCACTCCGGTTCCTCTGCACGACACATCAACAGACTTAATAAACCACGAAAACCAAAAATATTAAACATCAATATATGGCAAGAGAGATATGAACTTTGATACTCTCAAATTATTGAGGACCTTCCCAGCAGCATCAGCAGACAGCAGAGTTTGTCTAATGGTCTTAAAGGATTTAGAGGGTGTTTTTGGAGTATACATCCTAGGATATTAGATCCTCAATATCTATCGTCTGAAGGGAGCTCATACAGCAGTGCCATATTACATGTTTAATTTACAGGAGATAGGATGTTGAACTGTAACTGCAACGATTTCTTTATTAACACACAAAATACTTGATTTTTCTTTTCTGTGTGCATGTGTGTTAAATTACTTAAGGATGTGCAACAGTTTCAGTGTAGATCTGTGCTGAAGGTTATCTGTCCATATAAGTCCATGTTGAAGACAAAAATTTTGATTATGCCTCGAAGCAGATTTCATCTTTTTCATTGTGTGACTGTTAGAGTGTAGTGGCTTGTGAATTTGAAGACACAAATCTTTTTTTTTAAATGTTATTTTTGCAGACAACGTGTGGGAATAGTTCAGAATGATTTCATTGTTCTTTTTTTTCATTATGCCTCTATGTGGCTAATGCTTGGTTAAATTCATAAGTGTAAAATGTGTAGGCTGTTGAGGACTGAGTCATCTTTCATGGTCAGTTCTATATTGCTAACATCCCAGATGGCAATGAAGACTATTTTAAAAAAAAACAGTGAGAAGACATGTCAAGGATGACAACATACACCGGGATGAGTAAGAAGATGATGAAAGTCTCCTAAATATCACTAAGCTAATTATGAAAGAATCCTTTTGAGACTGAGGAGAAACTGGCTAGCCTCCCACCATCTTTCCCACATCCCGTCCTTGGCCCCTGTCACAGGCAGTGTCAGCCTCCTCTCCACACGCAGGTGGACACGTCGCTGCCAGCCAATGGAGATGCACCCCACAGATGGGAAAAGCAGCTCCTCTCAAAGTTCCCCGGGACGGTCCCTGGCACTTGTCCTCCTCAGTTTTAAAACGCTCTTCATCTCCTCAAAAGTGCTTCTCTGGGATAAAGAGGGACTGTGTAAATCGGTTACCTCTCAAAAAAATCCCACCGCAGGCTTCTCGCCGCTCTCACGGCTCGATTCATTATAGCGCCCAGGAACTGAAGGCACTAACAAAGAGACTGTTGAGTGTAGTGACAGTAGAGGTATGTATTCAAATTCATACAAAAACATTCAAAAGCAGTGAGTTTCTTTTCGAATCTTTGCGCTTGTGTGGTCGCTGAAGCCTCATTCACAGGGAGACACACACACAGTCCTTTTCATGCTTCTTAAAAACATGCTGTTCTTTTGTCAGAGCATCATCAACATTACGGGAGTAGAAGATCTATATTGTCCTCTTCTTGCAAAGCGAAGAATCCCCGTGTTCATAGGGGTCTTTAAATGATTCCAACAAACTTCTCTAAAGCTGGATCGTATTCTGATGTTGTTTTAGCAGACATTAACAAGGGATTCACCGTCAAAGAGGCTGCAGCACTCAACTTATTCAAGCATCAGTGTTTCCCATATATTACTTAGCTACTGTGTGGAGATATTGGGCATTATAAATCAAATACAAGTCCAATTTCCACACTCCAAAAGAAAACCATGAGAAATATATAAAGAAATTGAATATTTATATGTATATGTTATGTTAAGTCTCTACGTACATTTTGGCAAGGAACTGAAATGTACGTACAGACTTGTTTTAAAACTGTACAGATCGAGCATAGAGAAAAACACTAAAAGATTCAAAAGAGTAGTTTTAATAGTAATTTTGGGAAATTTGCTTATCTGCTTTATTTCTGAGAGTTAGTTGATAAGATCAATAACACTAATTTTATATGTCTGTTATTATCTATGGGCTAGCTACAGCCAAATAGTTAGCTCAGCCTGTGCACTGCATACCACCCCGTAACACCACAACTTGTTTCTTTTACCCTTCGGTTGTTTGTATGGATTAAACAAACAAGATAAAACGTGTGAATTAGAGACCTTTAGAGGGGCTCGTAAGCATTCCCAGTTTTTTCGAGTCTTAATGCTAAGCTACGCTAACCGTCTACTGGCTGTAGCTTCATATTTAATAGACTGACACAAGAGTGGTATCCATCTAACTAAATAAGCATTTCCCAAAATGTCGAACAATTGCTTTAAAATGTGAATGTTTAAGGAAAATAGGAAATAGGTTATATTAAAAAAATAAAAAACTGGCGTATTTGAGTTACAGTAAATGGGTGACTTGTAGTGAGAAACTAAAGAGTTATAGCACACTGCAACTTAAAAATAACGTTAGAAATTTCACAACAACTGATTATCAAGTAAAAACTGTCTAATTAATAACTATTATTAACTAGTATTTCAGCGTTAGTGTGACACAAGGACATTGCAACTTCTCCTTAATGTAACTTTTAATGCCTGAGAGGTTTAGCATTGTAAGAAGTGTATAGAAATAATAAGCTGGGGCTGCAGCTTAATATGTCTGTGGAGCTTTTGTAGTTACTATTTGGTTTTATTGTGATCAAGTACTCTTTTATTGTTTACCTAAATTTCTTTTATATTGTGTTATTTATGGACTAAAATACATTTCACCACTCTAAACTCCACCCGTCTCTGTGGGCTTGCCAATAAATTCTCAGTCTCCTTGTCTCTGATGGGAATCACCTGAATAATCACCATCATTATACCTTTACAATTAACCCTGATCACATAATCTTCACCCAACATCTAAAACTGAGTAATCTGAAATGCATTCATTAACTGAACCTTTTCAACAGCTATGCTCATGGCTTACAATGTCATCTTCATACAGTAGCATGTAGACTGATTAAACTGCATAAACACTAAATATAAAATATTCATGTATCTTGGGGTATGTCATGTGTGAAAATTTCCAACATTAGTCATACTGTATGTGTAATTGTTGCAAGCAGCACAGATTTTTATTAGCTTTGACCTTTTCAATACAGGCATGTGTTTTCCATCGCAACATTTTGCCAAATTAATCAGCTTGAAATCCTTAGTGTTTTTAGAGTTATTGTGGAAGAGAAGAATTGTCTAGATGTGGGGTGGATTTTGCTGTTAGATGTGTTATTTAAGGGCTGTTAAAGCACAAAGCTGGTAATCCTCATTGTTTCACCAACTTTTTAATGTGATGAAACCACAACATTTTGAACAAGCCACTATGAAGTGTCCCGCAGTGTGATGTCACAACTGGAGACAATAAGTTAGGGAGCAGGGCCAGTGACATTACCAGCCAATCACAATAGCAGTTTCATTAGAGCTGGGTGTGGAGCACTGGAAACCTTCAGTGGAACAAAATGTCACCATTGTACTTTATAGACATAACAATGAATACCAAATCATACCAATTTGTCACAAAACTAAGAAGATACCAAAATACCAATGTAAAAAATATAATATTTTGCTTTAGCTATTCAGATATATTAGGCAGAATAACAATGGTGTTTTTGCAAGGTCAAGTAAATCAGCACCCTGACATCTTTTCAGTTAAGATGTAAAGTTTTGTGGATAGTGAATGTCCATTTGCTATAATAGTAAATAACTAGTCAACCAATTGCTACAGGTACAAGTATGAAAAACACGTACCATTGAAATGTGAACTGCATCTGAAAGCAAATAAAGTCTCTGTGACTAAAGCATTAGGTAAAGCCACGCACTACACTGCTAATAAATCTTTATATGTGTATAGTTTACTGTTCCTACAAAATAAAAGATAGAGCTTAATTTGTGTGTGTGTGTGTGTGTGTGAGTGTGTGTATAAAAAATATGTTGTGAACTGAAGTTAATGGAAAGTGTAACCAAATTATACCTACCCACTCCCTAACACCCAGTGCATTGCATCATGGTAATTATGGCGTGTGAGGGCAATGAGAAATAATTAATTATGCTCAGATGCATTGCCTCTGGCAACCTTTCATACATGTGTGAAAGGTCAGTTTTCTTTGCAAGACGGAAATGAAGTTGCTGACAAAGTGATGGATGTCTCTGTGAATGTTGATGCTTCAAACAGAATTATCCCAGGTGGTTTCTTTATCCAGCCAAAGCAAAATCTCTTCTGCTGAAGGCTCAGTCCTCTGGCTCGGTAAAAACGGAAATGCCAGGCATTTTCTATAATTATCTGTGTTTGTGGAAGTGAGTGTCAGGTGTGAGTAAGTGAGTCTGTATGCAGATTCAAGTATGCAAGTTTATCCATCAAGTACCAGAATGAAACACTGAATGAATGAATGACTGGAATGATTTATTGAATTAAGTGTGGGTTTTCTTTGGGGTATAAAAATGCTTCAAGTTGCAAAATATTTGCAAAATCCTTAAAATTGAAAGCTCATTGAAATATAGCAAGAGGGTTCTCGGTTCGACCTCTTGGTCGGCTGGGGCCTTTCTGTGTGGAGTTTGCATGTTCTTCCTGTGTCCGCGTGGGTTCTCTCCGGGTACTCCGGCTTCCTCCCACCATCCAAACACATGCAGGTTAATTGATGATTCTAAATTGCCCGTAGGTGTGACTGTGAGTGTGAATGTTTGTCTGTCTCTATGTGTCAGCCCTGTGATTGACTGGCGACCAGTCCAGGGTGTACCCCGCCTCTCGCCCAATGTCAGCTGGGACAGGCTCCAGCCCCCCCACTGCGACCCTCTGAGGATAAGCGGTATAGATAATGGATGGATGGATGGATGAAATATTTGCAGAAATTTCTTAATTACAAAATTATGAAAGCATTATGTGATTATGGCAGTGTTGCAGTGCTGCATGTGTTGCTGTTTTCTGTAAATTCATACAAACGCAACCAAAACACTGAATTTGTAAGATTAATGAATTTGCTCATTTACCTGAATGGAAACGTCACTGTAGGACCCTCCGATGACCCCAGAGATGGCCAGTGGAACCTCGTTTTGAATGGGTCTGGAGCCATCTGGGCAGATGAAGCCTGGATCATGCACCTTGGTGAGGGAGGCCCTGACGAAATCTAGGGACTGCTCCAGAGCATATGTGTCCTTCGAGCAGGTGTCCAGGATGTGGGCCCCCAGCTGGAGTCCGGGAAGGACGCGATCGCTGGAGTTAATCTCATCAAGTGCCAGCAGCATGGCTTCCAGTCTCTGGATCCCTCTCTCCTCATTGATCTTACCACAGTCCTCCATCCCATCACCTTTGTGGTGCACCGGGAATAGGCCTCCAATCACCAAGTCCCCGTCCAAGATGATCTCACGTTTGGTTGCGGGTGGTAATCTGGAGATGCTAGGCAGGACTCCTAGTACCAGCAGCTCCAGCAGGAGTATGTGGAGAGGCCAATAATGGGCAGAATTTGCCAATGACCTGGGGCAGAGCACTACACTCAGCATGGCAGGATCAGGTAGCAGGGTTCAGCTGGTTGAAGTAGAGAGGGGCACAGGTTCACAGGGTCTGGAGACGGATCACTTTCAAGTCTTCTCTCAGTGGGTGCAGCATGTTTTATATTTCCTGAGTTAATGAAAGGAAAGGCTAATTACCCAGTTAATCAAGCATGAGGCATTCACTATGATCTATCTATCTATCTATCTATCTATTCATGTTTAACAGCATCTGTGGGCAGAAAATACACTAATGAGGAATGAAACAGAGCTGAGTAATAACGTGACCATATGTCTCAGAATGTGCATTATTGACGCCCACTGACAGCTTATATTTTTGACTTTTTGTCGCTGAATTTCATTAATACCATTACACTCTTTCATATTTTCACCCACAAGGTTATTCAAAGATATGAAACAGTCACACTAAGGCATAAATATTGCTTTATGCCTTGGTAGGACTGTTTCATATCTAAGCCAGTTTATATCTAAACTTTCTCTTGCAAGTGGTTCTTTACAGTTTTCTTATCGATTTTTGCCTGAACCTCTTTTTTTTTTCTCGGCCTAATGCAACCTATAGAAATGTTACAGACAAATAATGCTATTATTGGACAGTCTAAACCCGAGACTGCTTTGTCAGGAGGCTGAAATCGGGCTACGAATCTTATGAGTTACTTTCTAAAGTGAAACATAAATAGAGATTATTTCAGCGAGGTTCTCCGGGATTCCAGTGTGAAATATAATCACTGCAGTTTTATCTGAAAGACAAACTCGGAGTTACCTCTGCCGAGTGACCACATCAAATATTTATAGATATTTAAGGCACCTCTCAAGTGAAGCGTAATTTCCAAGCTTACAACTGAGATATCACATAGATGGTGGTTCTCCTCAATGGCTGGGGTTGCCATGGAAACATGGTGGGTAAAAAATAAGGGTTGGACTGCAGGGAAGTGGGCAGTGAGACATGTATGCTAATATAGATTCCTATCATGTTGAGGTTACAGGTTTAGGTCTCACCAGGAGTTGTTGATGATGTCTGATTGGGAAGGTGGGCTGGTTCAGTCACTGCGCTCTCAGAGAGACGGAACCAATCCTGTTTCTTTCAAACACAGTCATTCATCATATTCATCAAATACACACACACACACACACACACACACACACACACACACACACACACACACAAGTTCAGCAAACAGATCGATTTAAGCAGCCTTTACATAGAGACAGCGGACTTACAGTCTTTTCAGGACTATTATCAACGTGTCTTTATCATAGAATATATCAGCAGTATTAGTCACAATATTTGAAAGTCAGAGGGATGCATAAATGACACAAGGAAACAACAGAAATTGTCTGTGTGTCTGTGCAGATTGTTCAAGTTCAGATTTTATAGGAGTCACGCTGGAAAACCCACAGAGCTGTGGACTATTCGATGTGCTGCCGCTCCCTTCTCCATTAACAAACAGTGGGGAGCTTATTAGTGACTTCCCCTATTCTGTCACAAAGTGTTGTTGCTGACATTGTAACATCACACAGAAATGTGTCACTTGTACACTAAAATGTATTATCAGTTCTATTATCAGTAGATCTCTTAACAGTCATTTTATTGGATCTGCGTGGGTCCTGTCCCCTGTGCTAGCAGAGGCAGAAACCCCCCCACAGTGAAGTATGCAGTGGTAGGTTACAAAAACACCAGCTCCTACAGCTACACCCAGATAAGTTTATCTGGTGTGTGTGTGTGTGTGTGTGTGTGTGTGTGTGTGTGTGTGTGTGTGTGTGCGAGCATGTGTGTAAGCATGCTTTTGCAGGAACATTTGAAGAATATCCTGTGACATCCCAGTAGCAGTGTGAGCGACAAACAACAGAGCACACGAAGAGGAAAAAGTATAATGAATGCTGAATTTCCCCTCCAGATAAATATTACATCAGGTTGTGGGTGGGAAACCTTATGGTACATTGATGAATCCACTACCCTCTATCCAGCGAACAGGATTACATGTCATAATGTGCGAATTCATATTGTAAAATCTGTCTCCTGACCTGCTGTGTGTCATGGACAGTTAGGTGCAGGTGTTTGGTGTTGATACGCCACATTTGCCCTATTATTAGAACCAAGGTGAGAAAGTAACTGTAAGAGTTCAACATTAAGAGTCTAATTGCTCCTCTGTGCTGTCTGTTGGAGCAGATGGGGACTTTCTGGTTGCAAAGACTAGGTCACAGTGTGAATTAATGGCGCAATAAGGAACAGCCAATTAGGCAGACCTATGGAAACTAGGCCAAAGTGAGGTTGGAGGTCCAGTAGAGACTCTCAAAACCTTTAAGAAGTGCAAATAAATGCTGGAGAGTCTGGAGTGGACATGAAATACAGCTATCAAAACCATATTTCCTACCAATATTTGAAACACTTATTAAACAGGAGCCGTATTATCAGCTTGCATGAGCAAATCTCAGCCTCTGCTTGGTTGTAAAGCTTGGCTCCTATCGGGCCACATATCACATCATTAAAACTATCTTGATGTAGAAACGGCTGCCACGCTCATGCTCAGCAGCTGAGAGAGTTACTCGCTCCCCAGATGTCTGAGCGCAATATTCCCATTGAAAGGCAAGTTCAAAAAGAAAAGGCAGCGTGCTTTACTCAGCTTTGAACCATCAGCTAATGCATTTCTGCTGCCGCCCAGGAGAGGATTTCGCCAACATTAGCATAAAGATGCTTTGAGAACACCATTCTTTATTGTCTTATCCAAATATAGCTAATGTGTGACTCACTGAAGAGTCGCTTTCAGCAATTATGCAGATTGGCACATACAATTGTACTATGTCCATGTATCTATGGAGAAATACAATGCTATTCATGATTGAAAGATGGTTTGGGAATAAGGGACTAACCACCTGTTTTTCATTGTTGACAAAATCCACTACGATCATGCAAAATAAATCTCTTCGATTTGTTATTTAATACTATTATGTGTAATAATGTTAATAATGAACATTTCAACAACATCACCTCAAGCATTTAGACTTTGCTATAAGGTACATTGTCGAATACTTGAACGAAGATGACATGACATTTAATTTAGTGTCTAATCCACTACACATGAGCTGTTGAGTAATAACACTCGTCCCATGAGATTTATTTAAAATATTGCTTTCCAATCTTTACGTGACCAACACTGATAGGATGATAATTTATGGCAGACTATTTTCTTGGTGCTCATTATTTTGACAAAATCCAAAAGATGGATTACGGACAAAGTGTTGTCCTTTTCCCAAGTGAAACATAGGCTCATTTTTTCTTCATGTAATATGACCCAGAACAACAGATTTTCACATTATCCTGGAAAACTGAGTTATTCAGCCAAAAGACATGAGACAAATCACCTGTGCCATTTAACATTATGACCTTTGATGATCCTCTAAATGACTGGAACTAGCTGTTCAGATCAAAAGACCTTTACAGCTAATGAAACACAAAAAGAAGAACTCCACTAATGATTTCCATCATTACTTCATCTTCAGTGGGGACACAGTTTATCCCTCCACCTGGACTTGTCAGCTGAAGGAATTAGGATGCCTCTATGGTGGCCAGCAGCATGCTGATTGTGAATTTGAACATAGATCAAGTGCACCATTTCATCAAAATAGCACAGCAAAATCTGGTTGTCAGTCTGTTCAGCTCTCAAAAACAACAGATGATTTTATTGTGCTAATATCTCACCTGGATGTTTATTCTTTAATATACTGACTGAGACTGAGAGGCAAAGTGCAGATATAAGAATGAGACTGGCTACAACAGGTTGTTTATTGACTGTTGGCCATCATCTAATAATAACATGACACAGTAATAACATTCATGGAGACATGGTGGTGGTATTACAGTAACCAATCTATCACTGTCATCCTCTTACATTTGAGAGAAATCCCGCTGCTACATCACATCCTGTCTGATACATTGACAACAATGTGATGCACGCGATCATGGATTTGTCCTATGCCAAAATCGTTTTTCTTTTTAATGTTTTGCACAAATACTTTCATGACTCGTGCAAACTGAAAACAACCCAATTATATTCACAGCAGGATGCTGTCACGTTGTTTAGGGCGCTGTCTGAAAACAAAAGCTCTGATTGGTTTGAGAAGAGCAACTGCGATTATAGATTGTGCAAATTCTAGTTGAGACAATTGTGGCTATTCTCTCGGGTCTAGTGGGAAATAACTTTGCATATTTATCCCAAGAGATGCCGGTATACAGCCACACTCAGGTGTTGGGTGGTGTAATGATAAAGTAGTATTAGATCAAGTTCGGCTGCTGTTTCAGTTTGCTCTGAGACATATTCACTGGTGCCTATTTTGTGCCATGTGAGATTTAAAATGCCATAAAGAGACAAAATGTTGCTCTTTTGTCGATTGATAATTATGATGGATTTAGTGGTGGTTAACTTGAGGCTGTGGGATACATGATCCAATTTTATCAAATCTTATAAGGAAGACAATTAACACCGCAAAGGCACGCCGGACAGGAGTCATTTCTATGAAATACTGTGGGGAAAAAAACATACTATATTAAAATTAAACTTATTAATTGATCATTTCTTACCTGGTTGTAGCACTAGATGTATCTTGCCGGATAAATCTGCAGGTCTCTTTTCCACAAGCGCGTGCGACAATACACAGACACCGTGAAGAGCTTCATGTGACGAGCAGAGTCCAGATGTTGCTCACTTTGAGCATGTTTGCCAGGCAGCGGTTTGGATCTGTCCTTGGTTCTGAAGTGTTGCTCACATGGGCAAGTGTGGCAAACTCCTCTCGGTGCTCTCCAACTTGTGCCTGCCAGCCACCGTGTACACAAGCCTGCAGATCGGAGCAATATACTGTAACCTACAGCCCAACAGTGCTCATATGTCCAGTAGCATTGACAGTAATGATGCTCGAAGGATTCTCCTTTTTGTTACTGCCAGCTGGACTGAGTGGCAAGTGCATCTAAATTCAAATGTAATTACACCTTCTTCTTTTTTTTGCATTACCTTTCCTATTTATAGTCTCTTGGGGAGTTAATAAAATCAATTTCAAAATAAGAGATGTCCCTGCTGTAGCACCGTCGGATCACACACATGCAGCCACTCTGCTGCTCCACAGCTATAATGAGTGCAACGAGTCGACGCTGCGCTCTCGCCTTTCAGAAACCTGACTGCGCTTCATACAGCGTGTGTTTGCAAGGCAGCGAAGTGAGTTACAGCACCTAAACAGGAGCGACTCGAAAATAATGACACCTATCTTAAAAAAAACAAAAAAACCCAAGATGTGTTGTTTAGTGTGCAGGATAAAAACAATGAGGGAAGTGCATTAACCAAAATCCCAAATCCTGTTTCCAACTTCTCACAGGTCTTTTTTTAAAGTGACTCATCCATTGCATTCCCTGTGGAACTGAGCTTGAATGGTGTCAATCTAACTTTTAATGATAAATCCCCACCACCGCCACAAAAAAAGTGAAAATCCTTCCAAATAGACTATTCAAGGCGCTGCAGTTCTCCGGCTAAAATTAGAAAGACGAGAAAAGAGAAATGAGCATCAACTTTTTTTTTTTTTTTTTGTTTGTTTCACTCTGTGAAGGCTGGCCAGCTCCTCATTCACCTCCATCTCATTAAAACTGAATCACACTCCAGATGAGTGGCAGAGCACTTCACAAAACTAAAGAGGCACGTTGCACAGTTTGTTTTCCACTGAAAAGGAGACAGGGTCCCTCACACACACACATACACACATGAGGATAGTCAGGATAAAGGTATACTTGAGCTCAAGGTTGAATCAAATACAGAAAATACATAATTCGTCCTCATGTTGTGTTGTTACAAAAAACCCTGTATTAATACAAACATAACTCATATAAAAATTGTTTTTGACATTCTCCGGTCAAAACAAACAACCCTTATTGTCAGCCTATTAACTATTTAAAAGCTGTGTAGGTTAACTAAGGGTAAAGTTAAAGTTACATGCTGTTCTGTAGCAACACATTCTGCAGAGACATCATTTCATGCAATAAACTGTGCCCTTTTTTTTTTCTCATCCAAAACAATATTACATCAGCAGCATTCCTGTTGCATAATGAGGATTGCAGAAAAGGTCTGCTGCTGCACCAGTTTGGTTTTTGTGCCCAACTCAGTACCCTGCTGCACAACCAGTCACAATTAAATCTGCAAATATTCAGGTAGCAACATAAAGTTCATTCAGTATGAATACATTGCTCACACATTTCTGTCACCTGCCACCACCTCTCCTACCTACCACCACCACCACCCTCCTTTCACCCACACATACAAAACACATCTCACCGTTTTCAAATGTTTCATTTCCGGACTAACAATAGTTACTTTGCAGTTAGGGGTTGGGAAAAGAAGAACTTTTTCTGTGTACAGTGGCAATTAAAATGACGAGCGGGTCCTGCTTGTTGCATAATTCCCTCAGCTAACACAAAGGGACCAATTTTCTCCTGAAATAGAATTGTAGTTTACATTACAATAGTTGAGGGCATGTGGGTGGAATGTAGAGTTTAGATAGGAACATGCCAATTAATGTCGGGTGAAATTATAGAGGACAGAAACAAAGCGTTCCTAGCCAGTGGTCAGTGCACATCAGTCTGACTGCTGCTCTCTTTGTGGTTTTCTGATAATTCAACATTAATGAATGATGACAAAACAGTCAGTCCAAAATCTACAATTTAGTTTCTCCCTGTGGTGTTTCTCTTTTTGTTGATATTCATGAGTATGGAAACAATGTGGTCTCGTTACAAAATAAACAATAACTTCACCCATACAGTGTCTACAGTACAGAGAGGAAGTGGACAAATCTCTTCTGATCAGTGTCACCACTCCCAGGTACCCACGACTAGACCTTAATATTTCCTTCACAACATCTACTGTATATCAGCAGGGGAAGTCAGGTTTGGTTTGAGCAGAATTAACTAATAATGGGTGAGTTCAACCAAATCAAAAAAAGCATATTTTCTCACTCGCTACTCGTGATATCTAGCCATGCAGAAAGTTTTTGTTCCATTTGAGTTTTGAGATATCCGTCTATGAAATTTCTGCAGCCTCCAATATAATGGAAGTGAATTGAATTTGGGTTATGGTGCTCAAAGCACTAAAATGTTTGGAAAATCCACAGACCTCACTGCGAACAGCTTTTATTGGAACTATAGTGCTTTCTACCAAACAAACAGTCTGTTTTTCACTGTCTGTTTTTACTGTTTTTCCTACCAAGGTCTGCAGCTTTTCCTGAGTAACTAAGTCACGTTGGTGTTAAATTTTTCCAATTAACTTTTTCTACTTTAAGCAGAATGCCTAATGGCCAGAGTCCATTATGTAACTGGAAGGTCACAGCTTTGAACACTTTTTTTCATAATCTGAGCCATTATTTCTATTGGTTATGATAACAGTGTAGTCACTACAGTAATTGCTGGGAACACAGCTAAATGGCACATGTTGCAAGAAACTCAAGCAGTCAGACAACCAGATACAAGCCAAGCCTTGTAAATAAGCCAAGAGTTCAGTCAGAGCCTTAGAACTACTTTATTTGGAGGTAAAACAGAAAGCTGCCCTTTAAATAGCGACAACATGCACAGTAGGTCAAAGTTGAACCAGGAGTAAATGGTAAAACAATTTTACCATTTGCCTTTGTTTTTTTCACTCTAAATAAGCTTGCCTAACCTGTTTCTTGACCTTGGACTTCTTATTATTATAGTTATTATTGTCGCCAAGAACAATGGTCCTAAAGTACGAAAAAAGAAAAAAGTTGTAATAAACTGGAATTACCCTTTAAATACCCATAGACATAAAACAGTATCCCTGCCAGCTCCAAATACACGGCCAGTCCTGAGTATTTACCCACAAGCCTCTGAGATACATCATACCAATGATGCCATATTTCTGTCTAAGTCTAGTTAAGTTTAAATTAAGTTAGTTAGTTAAGATTCCCTATGCCCCAACTCTGTGCACAATAAACAACTTAGCCTACAAATAATTCACAGGTCAGCATGGACTCCAGCAAGTTACGAACACACGTGTATACACAAGAAAGAGAGGAGTAAGCCCACTGCTCGCCAAGAGGTTTTATAATTATACACACAGAAAGCATCTCAGGGCTTTGCTCTTACTCTTAAAGCTCATCCATCTCGTTTAACTTCATCCTCTGGGAATTTAACCCCACCTTTAGCATAATCAGCATTTAGATTAAAAATGTAAACACCCGCTATAGATCATCTTATCTGTAGAAAATTTGTCAGGTAAAAGCTCAGCATTCTGCCAATTAAGTCCAATTAAGAGTAAATTAATGAATGAGGGCACGGTTTGTTTGTTTTTTCACATTTCCATGTTCCCGTGGAGTAAGAACATACAGTAATTTAACAAGCGATTGTCGAGAAAAATCACTCTAATGAACAGTTAGGCAGCTAAAGATCTCCATGAACTCAACATCATTTTCCTCACAGACCACGCTGTCCAAAAAATGCAATTAAGACAAAAAACAATTGTGGCTGGCTGCCTCTAACAATCATGCTACTGAGGCCAAGAAGTAGGTTGACTGAGTTACCTGGATAACGTTGTTAAGTAAAACCCCAAATCAGCCAATCTCCAATATTTGTTCCAGGTTTCACTCAGTTATCCAGATAACTCAGTAAACACTGAACACTTGAAACGGGTCCTTGATTGGATACGCACCCAAGAGCCTCAGTTGGGGAAAGCAGATGTGGTATTGTGAAGCTGAATGACTACTTATTGCTGAAATCTACTTGAATGTCTTGATTTTTTATTATCTATTCATGTACTATGATTAAGTATTTTTAAAAGCTGTAAAATGTCCACTTTTTTCAACCTAGGCTGGATTGAAGAAGGACAGGCAGAAGCCTTCTCTACAAGTATTGCTCATTTCTGTCAAAGTGAAAATGGTAATCTGGAGAATCATAAATGCACACATTTAAGGCTAGCTCAGAATATGGAGAGGCTATATGTTGAAACTGACATATATGGCTTTTCTCTCACTTGATCACATACATGCGCATCCCTTTGAGCTGCCTCCAAGTGAGCTTGGCTTGCTGTGAGGAGCTCGGCGTGATCTCTTGTTTATCGGAAGATAAAGGATACAGATTTGACTGGACATACATTACAAGCTGTGGGTCATCAGGTGGTCTTTCAGGCTGCAGCTGCCATATTTATTTCAGAGGGAAAGAGAAAAAATAACAAAAGGGGAAAAAAACAAACAGATATTAGCCTGTGTAAAGAGACAGCAGATGGGAGAAAGATTGAGAAAGTAAAATAGCTGAATATGAAAATGAAGGAGCTGGGGAGTGAATGTGTGAGGATAATTTGAGGATGCTAGAGGCCACATGTAGAGTGACTGTAAATACAAGGTAGACACAGAGCTTTGCGTTCAGTAGTAGTGAAATGAATATTAATGGTAAGCCCACTTGTCCTGTCATCTTTCTCCTTGACTGATCATGGCAGCAGGCTGCACACTCACCATAATCATGTCCTCAATCTCAGAGGTGGTCAGGAGGACTACAGGAAGGAGGTAATTATACATTCATTTCCACCTTTCCCTTTGGAAATGAAGTCAGTTTTATATCAAAACAGGCGCATCACCAACAGAGCTGTGCCAACGCACAGCCTTGTAAAAATTCACATAAACCTACAACAAGGTGCACAAATATTCAAACACAATATTTTTTTTAAAACAGTACAGATCATGTGCTTATAATAATTTCAATGCCTTATGTCAGTTATTAATGAATGAAATGAAGGCCCTTTGTAAACAAGTCAGTAGATATCAGGTAACAGAATTCCCTGTATGTTCCTCTAACAAACCAAAATCTTGTCAGAAATGCAAGCAATGGTTAGCTTCAGTACAGCTGGAGATATAAAATATTGACAGACATTCAAGTAAAATTGTTGGCTTACAAATACTTTGTTCAGTCGTCTTGTGTGATTTGGACAAACATCATCACTTCTGTAAAAAGAATTGTTTCAAGAAACTCAGGGTACCTGAATAGGTTCTGCAAATTTCAAGCTGATTGATTTCTGTCAGCAAAATCTAGCAGATTTGAATACTTTCACTTTAAAACTGTGCGATTAAAAGTGTAAAGAATAAGTCTGGTTATATTCTAGATTTTTCTTATTATCAACAGATCCAATGAAAAGACCAAATTTAACAATTGCCTGTAGACAAAGCCTGATATATTCCTTTTAACCATAGACGTCCTTTGTTGTCCAATAACTATTAAAAGCACATCAGTGACACACACTGTTGCACTGGGTGACATGTTCCTTCATTATGATGAACATGGGCACTGTTGTTAATACACCGTCCTGCTGCTGTGAACACTCACCAGAGCACCAAAAGTGGATTCTTCCGCGGCTAAAAGTAGTCCCCAACAAATGCACTATTTACTTCTGTTTAAGTAACATTTGTTAAAAACTACAGTGCCCAGCTGTTTTAAGAAATTATTTAGCCTTTTTAAAAAAAAATTATTATTAAAATGACACTATATATTGATGACATGTTTTTAAAGAATAACGTCTTCTGTAGGAAAGAATGGGCTTTCAGAGTAGGAAAGTCTGAAAGTATTGAGAAACGGACTAACGCATTGTTGGTTTTCATCTTCGGATTTGTTCACAATAATAAAAATATAGAATATCACCTGTCTTATCATTTAATATTTCCCCATTTGGACATGAACACATAGTGAGACACGCGTTTATAATCTGCACTTCCTAACCACTATAATTTCAGTCCTTTTTTCTCTCATTTTCCACTAATATGTCTCACTGAACTTTTACTCCTCTTCTCCAACGACACCCCACCACTCTTGAGTGGGAGCCTCCGGGCTCTTCTGGTTGGAGTCTCCATGAAGCCCCTCTTCTCTCTCTGCCTGCTGTCCATCAGTCTGCTCCCAGTCCAGCTCTTTAAACGAGGTTCCTGCGGAGCTTCTCTCTGTATAGTCTTTATCCCCTTGATCCTGGATAGACACAGAGCGGACAGAGGATGCTGCCAGTGACGTCTCTCTGCTGTCTGACAGGAGAACCCCACTCCCTGAGCTGTATTCACTGTTCGAGTCTGCACCTAGAGCAGTGATAAAACAAAAGGAGGGGATGGACAGATGGTGAGAGGACTTCTATAAACAAACACCACACGAGAAAAGCTAGGCTGCCCAAAAATCCAGTGCTGGGATTCACCCAAAATCTACATGATGGTATTTGAGCTGCACTGTGACTTCAGTCCAGAATAACTATTATCTCTTCCATAAATTGTGCTTAATTTTACACCAAACTCATCAGTTATTTAGAAATCATATTGCATGGAGGAAAATGTATCATAAAACAAGACTAGAGTCTACAGCCACGCTAGTGGCTAACATGCTAACAGGCTCACAAAGAGAATGTTAACATGTTTTTATCTTTTAGGTATAATGTTAACCATGTTTATGTTTAGTTTAGCATGTTAGCTTACAAACATTTGCTAATTAGCTCTAAACACAAAGTACAACTGAGACAGAATGGGAATGTTATTAGTTATGCAGGTATTAAAGTATTAAATAAGTAGAAATGTTGATGTAATGATGGCGCTAGATGAAAGGTCAGCAGATCACCAAAGTTATTACAAGTCATCTTGTCTGTACCAAGTTTACTTTAATTTAATTTCATCCACTCAACAGTGGTCACATTTTTCACTTAAAACCACAAATGTCAACCTCAAGGTAGCGCTAGAGGAAGTCAGAGGATCCTGAAAGTCATTAGGATTCATACTCAGGGGACCATGAATGTCTGTACAAAATTGGATGGCAATCCATCCATTAGTTATTGAGATATATAGATATACAGTATAGTCTAAGCCAAAGTGGTGGACTGACCGACCCACAGACAGACCAACATTGCCATCCATACAGCCATGCCGTAGAATGGCCAATAATAAAGTGCAGTGACAAAATAAAGATAACCTACGTCCTTAAGAGATATTAAACCTTTGCAGTGATTCTCATGTTTTCATTTCTCTGTCAGCTTTGATGCATAACTTATATGTTTACTGGACTATACTGTATTTCTTGATGGTAAATGAAACTACAATAGAGATCACAGAGATCACGTTTCTTTAAAGTGCAAGGCTGTGGTTTAATTTTCCTTACAATTATTAAAATAATCTTTGCTTACATTGCCCTTTTTAAACACCCAGCTTGTTGCTTCTGATGTTATATCTTCATAAACATGCATCAAACAAAAAATCTAAAAATTGTACTGTTGCATCTTGCACATTCAGTTTGGTTTAGGGTGATTAATGAACAAGTAACCAGAAAATCCAAAAATGTGTAAGGTGGGAAATACTTAAAATCCTTTATTTTTTATTTTTTATAGTGGATATAATATATCACATTTTTCTGATTGTTAATTAGCTGTGGGATGAGCAACACCTTGTGCTGTGACTTGAAGTCAGAACTCAAAATAGGAACTGAAATGTTGTTAATTATAAACTCCTGTAATCGAAAGGTCTTCTGCTCTTTAATTAGACAGGTTCATATAAGCAGCCCAACCACTTGACTCCTCAGTGTTTCTTTAGTTTATTCCTCGCAGGTTAACAGGATGAATTTTGTATCTCTGTGTGCCAGTCTGTTGACCTTTTGTCTTTGTGTGGCTGTGAGTATTTCCACATAAAGCCTTTCTCAAATCAATATCTCCTTACACTAAGCCAGCCTGTCATTAAATGCAGACCTGATGATGATAAACACAGATGGCAAGAAGTAACCTTGCGTATGAAACTGTAGACAGAAGCCAGAAGGAGGCTTATGGTTATGTTACAGGTGATAAATACATTATGACATCGGGCAAATTATCAGAATGACATGTTGACAAAACGTCTTCTAACGGCAGTATTTTTCAATTGAGGAAGAATGTATAAAAAGCATGAAGCTTTAAGCAAAGACTGTATCATAAAGTCACAAGTTATCAGTGTTCAATGTCACCCATTATCAATCAACAAATGTATTTTCTCTGAAAATCCATTCAATATTTAATTCTGGGCATTCAGAATGAACACTGGCTGTGACCTAAACAAAGCTATACATAGATTTAAAGTCATAACACTGACAAAGGTGAAGACAAAGACAACAAATATAGTGGCAGTAGCTGCTGACTCTGTCAGTAACTGGCAGGCTCTTGAGACACCAAACAGCAAAGCAAGACAACATTTTTTTCATTCCTGATTAAACTTCAAAAAGGTGGAAAACAACATACACTTCAGAGACATGGTGAAAGTCATACATCTGAGCTCAAATTAAGAGACTTCCAATATTATGAGCAAAATACAAAAAGGGGAAATGGTGTTACATAGCAAGGTACAAATAGTACTGAACATTAATGACCCTGAAAATACTTAGGCTATTGAAAATTTAATCTGGACAAACTCTGATGAACTTAGTCAAACCGTAAAAGACCTACTGGCTCATGTTGTTGTATCACACATCCCCAAAATATGATACTGGAAAAGATTAGAGAGAGAGAGAGAGAGAGAGAGAGAGAGAGAGAGAGATATTGCAGTGGAAATCAGTTCATGTTGACACAGAATATGAGACATGGGGCCACAATCAAGCACCCAGGAGTTTGAACAAAAGGCGAACCATGAGAGTTTAAACTAATTGAATGTAAACTGCATAGCTGGATGAATAAATAAATACTATATATTATTTATTCCCCACTATAACTACATATGAAGTTGTATACGTGAGAAAAAACAAAAGACATACAAATCAGCGCTAAACACAACGTACAGTATAGAATGAACTCCTATTAATCTTTCTTCTTCATTCAAAATTCAAATAAAAAACAACCAAATTTGAATCTAGCCACAAGCTCTCGCTGATTAATTTACTCCCACCTCATGTGCATGTGATTGATGAAGCCAAGAGAAAAATGAAATAAAACATTAAAAATATGCACACTGAGCTGTGAAAGAGCAACGAGTTTGGTCTCATGTTGGTTTTCCTCTGCTGGTTGAACGCCTAAAGCAAATCGCAAAATTGAATCAGTCAATGGGGAAGAAAAATCCCATTTGGATTGGAAGATACACATTAGGCATGATATCTCCATTTTTTTAGGTGAAAATTGCATTCGATCAGAGGGGTTTAGTTGCGCCTTCAGGCATCAGTCTCTACATGCATCTGAGTGACAGCTGATCCTGTACTGGTATGAGACGGAGAAAGATGCTGCAGAATTTGAGCATGTTAAGATTTAATGTGCTTACTCAAACTTACTTTACAGAAAGATAATTATATTCACGCTTAAATCCTGTTGGGTCAAAATCAGTGCAGACCAGCATATTGGTGTATGGGAGACAATCAGAGCTTTAGACTTGAGACCCGAGACTTGGAGTTTAGTTAGACTTCAGTCAGAAAAATGAGCACTGGATGCTTTGACCTGGTAAAATCCTGAAACAATCAAAGAGTAAATAGAATAAAGAGTGAGATGAGAAGATCGATACCACTCTCATATATGTCCGTTAAGTATGAAGCTGAAGCCAGGGGCAATTAGCTTAGCTTAGCATTAAGATCGGAAGCAGGTAGGAACAGTTATCCTGACTCTGTTAAAAAAAGAAGCAATGTTTAAATGCTGTGTCATTTTGATGGTCAACATTCAGAGACCTAAAAGACTTGCAATTTGCTTAGGAAGATTTGTTACATGACTTGGACTTGAGCTTTGGCTCGAGACTTGCTTTCACAAGACTAGGTTTGATTTTGACTTGCCCCAAAAGACTTTAAAATATCTCTGGTCACAAAGCCACTTGTGTAGTTCCACAGAGTGAACTATGTTCGAGAATGACAGGGATTTCTAGACTGCTGTCTGACAGAGTCAGGAGCCATGTGTGAGGAAGCTGGGGGTTGATCCGGTCACTGAGACGGGGTTGGTATGGGAGGAGCGGATGGGTGGGTTGATGGTCAATAGACCAAAGAAGACTCTAGTGTCCCGAATGCTCCACTGACTTGGCTGAGCTGATCCCAGACTGACAGGAGCATGGCTACCTGTCACATTATCATTCACAGTCATGGACCCAAATGTCATTCCCGCTCTGCACCGCGCCCATGACACTGGATTTGTCAACACCACTCAGTTTCACTCTATTTTGTAGCAAAGAGTGGAGATCCAGATGGACTTTTGACGTGTGGTTTTCCGTGCAGTTGCAAAGTTTGAGTTTGTAGGTGGAAGACGAAGAGAGATGGGACACTAGGTGTGAGGGCTTGGACAAAACCAGAAAAATATTACAATTAGGAGTGACAAGTAACTCATTCTTATAACATCTGTTCAGGTAACTAAGTGGCCTTTTTCATGTATTTCGTTGTAAAATCAGGAATTTTACTTTCAATTTAAAAGAGACTGTTGATGAAGAATTGCACTCAACTACTTTTGGAAAGGCAACAATTACAGAGAAATTACAGTTAGAGGGGTATTCTGTTAAAGTCTACCTTGAACCCATTTTTTGTGCATAATGTAATCTAAAAAATATTTTACTATGAAAGGACGACCATCACTTTTGGAGAGCATCACTAAATTGGAGAGAGGGTGTATGTATAAAGATGAAAAAATCATGGTCTGGATGCCACATTGGTTTTTTTCACAGTGAGCAAAACCGAGTAACTTGTGGCACCAGCTCTCACATCATCCCAGAGGAAGTCTGGATATATCAAACTTTTGAGAATAAAACAAAGGCAATTTTTTAACAATTTAAATCATTTGGAAAGTAGATTTTCCTAAATCAGAGTTTATGACTCTGAATGTGGAGAATGTGGACATGAATGCCCCCTGAATAAATCAATCTGTACACTGTGCTCCTTAGTGCATACACCACTGTAACAAACAGTGCAGGCTAACTTATTCTTTACTGCGTTAGGCATCTTAGACATTTTAGATTCAGTTATTTTAGAGATGTGGAAATCAACTGTGTCTCATAATTGACTGAAAAAAACGTAATTAGTAGCAAAATAATTAGATGCAACTTCTTATGTGCAAAATAGCACACATATTGGTTATATCATGTCTAGGGTTCCAACAGTAGACTATTTTCATTATCTATGATTTATATATCGATTTTTTCCCCTGATTAATCCATTAAGCATTTAGTTCATAAAATGAATTTTATGAACTAAAAAAAAAAGAAAAAAGAAAAGCCCATTACAAGATACCAGAGATTATTAAACTTGCTGCTGATTCATTTCCTGCCAATCACCTAATCTAATAATTGTTTTAGCTCCAATCATATCCTATGTATTTGTAAACAACCCATGCTATCTACCACATGTTCAAAATGAAATTTATGCTACATGCGGTCCCCTGTTTTGTTTTTTGTGGTAATTTTTACGTTTAAGTTTCTACTAGGCTATATTTGGATTCATTAAAAGGTCTGATTGTACAGGAACAATATGGCCTCTGCCACAAAGCTGTAGCAATTAGGTGCTATGCAGCTGTTCATATCCAATAGGCTTATTTTCACACTCCATGTCAACTCATGATTACACTCGCTTCATCCAGTATTGACTCTTGAAAACACTCCTTCACAAGCTTTTATGACTCATGAGGATAAATTAGTGTCAAGGGGAATTGTGTTAAAGTGTTTGTGCATCTTTTACATTTAAAGCAAGTTTTCCATATGGTGTTCTTAAAGCTGTGGACAGCCCCTTGGTGAGTGGCAGCACACTTCCACCAGAGGCTGTTGTGTCTGGGCTTTTCATTAACACCTAAGAAGGTGTCAATCACAGTTTGCTTCTGCAGGGCTGCTCACAAACATAACAGCAGTAGAAACAAGGTCCAATTCCCCTGGCTCCCACTCAAGTGGCAACTACCACAGCTGAATGCTGAAACCAAAACACAAGTGCCTTAACGTGGAGTTTTCTAATGGCCATCAGAAAGTAGCTGACTGTATTGAACTGACTGAAATATATTCTCATTAACTTTTTATGTACAATCTTATGGTATTAATAGGTAATTTCACTTCCCTGAAATGTGTCTGGGTGGCTATTAAAGCGCCAAGTGCTAATCTCACTAGGTTTACCTGTAAGTACAAAAAAAATGTACGTGCTTATGCATGACAGCGTGAAGTACACAAACCTGAGACGTCTGTGTCACTGTGCAATTCCTCTTGTTCTGACAGCCTCCTTTCTACCCGCCGGACTTCAGGCACATAGAAATCTCCCTGCCGAGCCAATGGGGCCATGAACTGGACCTGACCCTCTCTGTAGATCTCAAGGAACGGGTGTGCACACAGCCTCCTTTCCTGCAAGAGATGTTTAAGGTGGTGAGAAAAAAAGCCAAGTAATTTAAGTGAACAATTCAGTCAAATATAAAAAAATCTACAAATGTCACAAACTGTTGATTAAAAAGTATGTCTGAAGACTGCATGTATCGTAAAATTGTCGGATTTGCTCTACGTGTTTGAATACACACATACATGACTATGTAATGGACAGAGGAAACACCGCAGTAGAATACAAGCGCAGGCATGCCAATAATCCCACAAGTCTGCATTCAGTCAATAATTTGATTTGAACCTCACTGCTCCACCCTGAACTAACATGAACCTCTTTCTCCCGTCTTCACACCCCACATCTTACAAATCTCACACACATCTTAAAGGGGACCTATTATGCTAATTTCCAATTCTGTATTTCTATTCTGTATTTTTACTAGAGTAGCTTTGCATGATTCACAGTTCAAAAAAATGCATATTTATATTATACTGGCCTTTTATATGCAGAAAAAAACTGTATTCAGAGCAGTCTGAAGCCTGAGCTTTTTGGTCACTTTTACATACGTTTACCTTATTATTTGAACCTTTGGCCACGTTTAATATGAACATCTGACATCTTAACATTATATATATGACAGAAAATAAGGAAAAGCATTATAGGTCCCCTTTAAGATCCCTACAATCTGTCTTTATGAATGTTCCTCCACACTTCACGCATCCTCTGTTAAAACTGCTGTTCGTCTTCTGTTACTTGTGGAAGACGAGGGAAGTCTCGCACGACAGACCACTGCACTTCTCTGGGCTCATTAACCTTTCATACACCATGTTTTGTTATTCTGCTCATGCACAGCCAATGTCTGTTACTTTCACCCTTTTGGCACATGCTAAATGTCGAGCAATACTAGAAACACACTGCAGCTACAGTGCAGTATCTCAATATGATCAATTATTTAAAGATCATTTGTTTTAATTGGCTAAAAGTTGTCAAAACTTGTCAATTTTACTGCTGCCAAAGTTGAACAGATTTGTTGCTGTTTGATGCAATTTAACGATTAAATAAACTAGATGTTGAACGTGATCTGATGTGATATTCTACATTAGACAAAACCACAGGCAATATTATTGTCTCATGGTGAAAAGGGCTAGCGATTCAGACCGAGTCGTGGCACAGAGGCAGGCTTTTGCTTAAATTAAAAGAGGGTGTGACATGGAAACATTCAATTGAGAATAAAAGCATGGTATTACTGTATAGTAATGAAGACCTCTGTATTCACACCTTTCACCCTTCCTCCATCTCCAAACCCTGTGTTTCATCACTGACTTGAACTATATTAGACTTTAGAAGATGAATCATTTCTTACACTATGGCAAATTCATGACATCTCTCAAGAGTTGAAGCTGTTCAGATTATTGTTTCTTGACAGATCCTGGGAGTACCGAGTCCCTGTGCCCCTTGCTGATGTTCCAGTTTCAAGCAAAGTGGAAGTGGTGACAGACAGGTTACCATTTAGTGAAACAGGAACTCCGCACAGGATCTGATAATCTGGCTTGTAAGACTGAACAGACACACATAAGACAGAGTCTTTGGAGACAGCTGACTTCTTTTCAAACTCTATCCTATCATCTTTCTCACCATCTGTCTCTCAGCCCAATATGACAGCGGTGACGTTCCTCTCACTGCTGTCTGCAGGAACAATGTTGTCAGTTTCAGTGATTTCAGCAACATCAATTATTGGTGCATATTTCCTTCAGAAACATCTGTGTATCCTCATCGGCTTGGCTCATCAGCTGGAGTCAGACATGGACTGCTATATATTGCATATTGATGTGCACGCATGCATGTACAAACAGGCTGTACAAAGTTTTATTTTGCAATCCAGACACTAAATAAATGATCAAATGTGAAAATGAAATATAGCACAGACATACTGTCGGCACAATAGCTACACAGAGGGGTTCAGCGTTAATATTTTACTGGTAAATTCTGATTTGTCAGAATGATCTTTGCTTTAATTTACAGAGTACAATGGATGCACAAGAAATTTGATTTGGCTAGTTGGTGCTGAAAGTTATGCATCAAAGGATTGGAGAGAATCTCACAAATACAGCACTGCAGACAAGATGTACCAAGTAAGAGTAGACTCAACAGTCTAATGGCACATCTAAAAGACCCAAGCACAAAAGCATTACATGCCAGGGGTGGGTTTTAAAAGCACTGCATTTACCCCTAAAGGACAATAATAGAAATGCCTAACTAAAAATGTATATATAGCACCTAATAGAGAGAGGGGCCACTCTTCCCCTTGCGCTTTCTGAACAGCTTCTGTCCTTGTTGTTTCATATAAATCCTTTGCAGGGGGACGGCCTACAGTTCATTAAGGGATGAAGAAAGTGGACATCTGTTTGCTTCACAACATCCTGTGAAGAATGAAGTGACGTTTAGGTCTGATGATTCACATAAGAATTTTACACTGGCATTCATAACAACAATTTTGGATTTGTTTCCCAGTGTTTATGGGGTCCTGGCCTAGGTTTAATGTCACTGGGACATTATTTACATTGTGGGAAAATAAAAACATGAAACATGAAGAAATGGTGTTTACAATGGAAATTAAGGTACATCAGGTCCTGCAAAATGACCCCATACCTCAGCAATTATGTGAAGGTGCACAGCAATAATGGGACATAATGAGTCCTTCAAGATGGCAAAAAACATATTCTGAAACTACTTTCCCTGCCACATTAAATTGTTTTTGATTTTGTGACTGATGCACCTATAATTCTAGGATTCTTTACACTCTTGATACACTTTTTTAAAAACGTACATATTCTTGTAGAAAACTAGCAGGTTTCTGCTCAAAGCTGAATGACTCATCTGTGTATCTGCCTTTGTAATGGATTATTTCAAGGTTTTTCATGTGTTCTTTCCATCATTTTGTTCCCTAATCACTAAACATCTACAGAAAATGAATCGTACCTCAAATTAATTCCTTGTAAAAGCAGAAGGCAGAAGTTGCATTAGCACATTAAAGTTTCAAATGTCCTTTTCATTAATGAAAAAGTAAAACTGCTCTTCAAAAACTGCTCTGGAGGGGTGAGTACTTCTGACTTTTTCAGACCAACAGTGATGCCCAGACAAGTGAGTGAAGACTAAAGGAATGCCAAATGCTCATTTATTCTGAAAGGATTAATATTGCATGTGCTCTAAACATAAGTTGCTGCTTTTATGGCTTCATGAGTTGGAAGTTCTCCAGAAAGTTAATAACAAGGGTACTCTTTTAAATAAGAGACTTTCATTAAGCTTAAACTAATAAAGACATAACCAAGAAATTGTTTTTTGAATTCAATGGCCTCAACTTGACAGCTGTTTAACGCCTTAAAATCATTGCTTATATTTAAGTTAAGTATTTTATTTGCATGTACAGTAGACAATACATTTAGCTACGAATATGGCCAGAATATGACCCCAATATCATACCTCAGCTGTACAGAAAGGCAGAGAAATTAACATGCGTATGCAATAATACCAGAGGCTAGCCCAGCAGCAGGGCAGGACATGGGACTATCTATTGTGTTTGAAAGACATAAACCAGAAACATCACAATCAGGGCCTGATTTATTGTGAGACCTGAGGACACCTTTATTACTTGTGCACCCACACATGGAGCCTATACCTATTACTTATAGTCACTGCTAGGTGAGTAAAACAACAACCTAACCCAGCGAGCCTCCCTATACGGCGAGGTCAGCTTCTCAGTGTCTTATAAACAGAAGACCTGGGACGGAGGGCAGGCAAATAATTAGTCCAGCAGTGGAATCACTGACACAAACACACTGCACAACATGCTTTTGTAATTGGGTAGGGGGTTGTGGATAGTGTACTTATTGACTTTTGTTTAATTTTCTCCATACTCTTCCCCTGCAGTTTCAGGGCCTCGGGAGCCCAGGAAAGCACTTGAGGCAGTCCAGAGTAACAGGGTCATAGTAAGGTCATTTTTTTCTTAATATCCTCCACGGCAAAGAAATGACAATATTTTTGGACAGGAAGATATATGTTATTTTGTTTCTCTGGCATGAAAACATTATTACATTGTAGCATTATTAAGGGAATAGACATGGGAAATTACAAGACAGATCATGAGCTCACCTTACTTTGATTAAATAGTTTAGAAAAACAGAGGCAGGACTGGATATATCCATCTTTGCTTCATGTTGCTGTATGAGTGATTACTAGTCTTGACAAACATCATAAATGGGTACATAAGATGATTCTCACCATCACCATCAATGTGTTTCAAAATGAAGCCCAAATATGGAAGAGAAAAGCAGTAACCCATCCTCACTTGTTCTCAGAAGCATCTTTAGGAGTAGATGTTGCCCCTCAAGCACACATCAGCCTGTACCAGAGCTGTTTCATGGGGAACCATTCAAAGGTACCATGGAAGCTCAAATAATGGGTTATAGAAACTTTAATTATTGAGCTAATTCACATGTCACAGTTAAATAAACCTTGTCATTATGGTGCTTTGTTAAACTGAAATATTGTGAAGGAAATCTGCATCAACAAAGGATTAAAAATGAATAAAATTTGTTTTGAGTGTAGGGGATTACCAAAAACATCACGTAAACACGCACACAGGTGCATACACACAGCCCTTTAATCACCTCTCAAGCACTTTCTCATGCTAGCTGTGTATTTGTTGCCACTCTGCAGTAGGTCCCGAGGGAACTGGTGAAGTATAGTCTACACGAAGAAGAGGATGTGCTAGTGTCCCCTCCCAGGTTCCTAGCCTGGGGAATAACATCTGCACGTGACCCCTGTGCAAATACATCACATGTCCTTGGATAAATGAATGAAGCTGTAATGGGTATTTTTAGAGCTCTAAAACAAGATTTTTGTGTATGTTTTCCCCATTCTTGTTTTTTTTTTTGTTTATTTATTTACTTTTCCAGCTTTCGTCCTCTTAGGAATTTAATTTTTAAGTGTACATTTTCCTAATCTGTTTTACTGCAATTTCCCTTACGAGCAGCAATTCAGTGAAAAGAAGAGTCAATTTCTCTCCAGTGTGGAGCTGGAAGTGCTGGAGGAGAAGACAGCACCAAAGAGCTCTCTGCCTCAAAGAAGAGATATTTAACCAGCGCGCAAAGAGGCACTCTGGGACGGCAAACATAGTGAATAAATTTGGGCACCAGAGGAGTGATTTTAACAAGGAAAATAGTGCTGGTACTGTAGAAGCAGAAAAACACAAAGTCAAGCCTGACACAAATAAAGCCTGTACTGTATGTATGAGCTACCAGAGGTGGTTCTGCAGAGGAGTCATTAACTCCCAACACACAAAGAAAAAAGACATGCTTTTCCCAGGTGGCTGTTGATGAATCACATCCACTTTAAATTTTCATGAATCCTTCCCTTTATCCCTCCCTTTAGGAATGCCCACAAATGCATACCATAGTAGATCTTAGACCAAATAACAGGGAAACCCTGATGAGCCTGTTCTCCTGAGCACAAGTCCCCCAAAATGATACCTTAGATGATCAGAAAACAAGGCTTTCAATCAATGGAACAAATTAACAGAATGTCAGACCCCGTGCGTAATAAAGGTATTATGTTCCAATCAGTTAGGCCTGCAACTACCAGTTATTATCAATTTATCTGTCTATCATTTTTAGTATTAATCAAATGAATAGTTTATTCCATTAAATGTCAGAAAACAGTAAAAAGTCTCCCACAGCCAAAAATGACATCTTCAACTTTCTTGTTTTGTCTGAGCAACAGTCTAAAACCCAAAGAAACATAAAAATGTATGAAACAGAGAAAAGCAAAACTGCAGTTGTCCAGATAAGAATGCCATCTCCGCAGCAGCAGTCAGGCAGTCTGTCAAACAGAAAACATGCCAAGGTTGCCACAGAACCTTGCCCTTTTACAGATAACGGTGATAACACCTTAATTGCCGTGCTAACCAGGCTAGACACAGTAACACAGGGAGGAATGAAGAGCCGTGTATCAGCCTGAGTGGGTGGAATAAATGCTGCTCATGTAGAATCACCAAGTAACGTAAAAGTAATGAAGGAAGTAGTAAAGTCTCATCTCATTGGAATTTTAGTTGAGCTAATATCAAACTTGCATCATTTTTAAAATATCCTTTAGGTTTATGTGCCAAATATGTTGAAAAAGAATGAAATCAAAACCCATAATCTTAGCAATACTCATAATTAACAATAATCCTTATTCAATCCCAGGTGTGCTTCTACTGTACAGACCAACGTTGAGTTATCTGCTGTAGAGTTCACAGATGTGGTGAGAATAATATGTTACAGAGATTCCTAAGGGAATAAATCTAAACTATTAACATTTTCCAGCATTAGGCTGTGTCTAAAAGAAGCAGAGTTCAGAGTGACAGTTAATAACCCAGAGGGCATTGCACCTTCAATCAGCCTAGATGAAACAAAGACAGTGAAACATAGATGGAGAAAAGTGAAGATCTGCTGCCCACGGGGAGATAGAAGGGAAAAACAGAGATTTTTTTCAGAAGAAAACAGCAGACAAATGATCAGTCTGAGCACTGAGACGGATACAAACAACAACCTCTGTCTCGACAATGGCTCCTCGTCTCCTGAGGCATCCTTCTGCCTGCTCAGATTCTGCCTAAAAGAAGGACTGATGCCGTTAACAGCACTTAACGTATTGTTAAACGTGTCAGATGATCTTGTTTGTCTCTGTTTGCACAAATTGTTTTGTGGTTAAATGTGTTGAAAATGTGCCGCAGTGCTTAAAGCTAGATAAAGGAACTGAATGCCGCTGTCAGCAGTGAAGAGGACAGCTGATGAAACAAAGTGGCAGGTAGCGCTCCCAACCATTGTACAGGATTCAGATCATTTGCAAACAGGGCGGTTTTTAGATATATTAAGTATAATTTGCCATTCCCTGGTGAGTAAGAAAAATAGCAATTCTAAACCCACCACTCAAGCTATTTCTATTCAACCATCAGCATAACAAAACATTACTCAAATAGACAAAATACACCAGTGACACACAACAAGCCCACGATTTAAACCAAAAAAAGACACTAAATCACAGATCAAAATGTGATAAAAAAGGCATACAAGACACAATTCTAAAAATGTATCTGCAACACCAGAAGTTTGATATTTGCTACCAATAGCCAACAAAAGCAGTGGGCCAAGGCAGAAGTTACATTTATAATAATCATTATTGATAATAAAGGAAGGATAATAACATGGGAACACCTGTCCTAAAACAAAGGTAAATTACACGAACAAGAACTCATCTGCTGTCTCAGAGTTTGCTACATGTCTCCATGTTAATGTGAGTATTAAGACACATTAATCCAGGGTGCATTAATGCATGTGCCTACAGGACTAGAGCGTCTAACATCTGATATATCTATGAGTTGGCAGGATAATGTCAGTTACAGTATAATGTTGTTGATGATGCTGATTTGCCTTCATCATCTTGCCAGGGCACCTTTAAGTATTATGCCATGTATTTTCCAAAATAAAATGCATTTTTAAAAACTTATTATAGTGTGTTCCCTCTTTGGGACACTAAATGAATCCCAAGAAAACCACAGCCTATGTCGTCTGCAAAATGCAAGTTTGTATATTTTACTACATATTATGTGACATTTGCATTTGGAAAGTGGTAGAATTCTTTGTGAGTTTTCTTTTCTTTACAACACTCATCTACTCTGTATTGTAATCTGGAGGTTGAGCAAGTTTGTTTTACTCGAAAGGCAGAAAATCTTGGCCTCTGGAGATCTACAAGACAAGCAAAAGTAGCCAGAGACTATACTGGTATACAAGACGGCCAGGCTACCAGTATTGAATGCATGAGAGTTGCAAAGGTGATCAGACCTAAATTCAAGGCTTTTTCTTCATTCCAGTGTTGGTGAGGTTTCAAAAGATGTTTGGTGTCACAGATGAACAACATCTATTTGAAATACACATCTACAAAGTACAACTAGTAACTTCAAAAGGCTTGAGGCTTTCATGGTACACACACTGCAGAGAACACAAAATGCTTGCAATATTTACAACTTTGTGTGTATGTGTGTGTGTGTGTGTGTGTGTGTGTGTGTGTGTGTGAATAAACATTACCAAACAAGTTTTACTCTCCGTGCCTGTTTAGCTACACATATGCCCCATAGGCCTATACACAGGGCATTCAGTGATGGTATTGATTATCTGGAACAAGTGCGAATAGAAATACAAGAGTAGCCTATAGAATTGTCTCTGTTTTCAGTCCAGTTGTCATTTCAGGGTCATTGTGGTCATATTTGCTAAGGCATGTTTGAGTTCAGATTGCAGTCGACATGGGTCAGTGAATATAAAGAAGACATATGCAGCAGATTTCTCTTACATAATACTTGCAGCAGAGGAAATGTAGCAAACAGAACAGAAAAAATGACATCCATCAAACCTTGAGTATTCACGCCACCTTTTCAGAATTGAGAACCATGCAAGACATATTATGGTGCTAAATGCTGCAGGGACACTACCAAGTTAGGCTGCAGTAAGTTAAAATGACTTCAAAGGTAACATTCACCTGATGGTTGATAATGACAGCAGTCTTTCTGTGGCTGCAGGGCACAGAGACTGTCTCTCTCACAGATAACATGACCATAAGACCATGCCTTACATCTTATCCCAAAGGACATTGCAGTTTTTCTAAACATAGAGAAAAACAGGAATTGGAAAATGGAATAGAATCGTCGCCGAAACTTTAACATCTACACTGATATTGTCTTTTAAATTCCACACATTCTTCTTCCTTGTCAAAACCCGGCGCCTACATTACCCACAGTACGACTCAACCAACGACAGTTCGATCGGAGATTCTGGTGTGTTATGCTAGTAGCAGCTAATATAACCTCAAAACGTTGGCCTCAAGCAGAGATGAGGAACGTGTTACAGAGGTCTGGTGAACTCACTTCTTTCTAACTCCGCACCCCACAGATTTGTTTCCTTCTCAAACTTGTAGTCTTCAGTCCCAACTGATTCACTTGTGGCAGTTTATCAGATTTTGCGCAGCTGCTTTTGGAGCCACAAAGCTTTATACAACTGTTTTCACATATGCAGAAGTACTCCTCAAGACATGTAAACAGACTTTGATGTGTAAAATCAGTGGAGTTCTGCTCTCAGAATTTCAGAAGTCAGAAAAACTGAAACAGTGACCTTTGGATCAAAGTTATTATTTCCTGACAGTGTGTCGGCTCTTTTCTTAGGTCTTCTGTTAAACTACTTAAATGTGTGAATCATGGGGCACTGCAAAGCCTACACTAGCTCTCAGTGGCAACACAGAACGTGTAATTTAGGGGACAGCGACATTTGACCGCTTCCTGTAGCCTGTGTGTTAAAGACAGTAATCTGTAAGATTATGGAGGATACCATTCTATCAGAGGCGTACGACCCTCCTCTCCCTAGCAATTTACTTTGCCTTAATTTGTTTTCCTTTACTCTCTAACCATATCCTATGAACCCCACATGTTAATGCTGTATTAATTCTCTTTTCTGTTTTGCAGAAGTACAATAGCATTTCCTCAATAGTACCACAGTCTTTTCAGACATTTTCTAAGAGTCCTATTGCTTGACATAGAGGAGGGGATGATGGAACAACAGTCTACATTTCATTTCAAAGCGCTGAGGGGAAATAAGCCGTTCAAAGGGGCTGAGGGCATAATGAGTGACAGTAGTCGCTGCCAGTATGAACAATCCAGGTGTCACTCAGGCAACAACACTCTTTACACAGACTTATTCAGCCCTGACAAATGAACAAGGACTGTTTGAAAGTCACTGAGCTGAATAAAGCAGTTAAGTCCTAAGCCTCTTTTTTTTTTTTATCTTTCCCATTTCCTTTAGTTCACTCATTGAGGTCCCAAACCTCCACACCTCGGTTAGGTGCCCCCACCCTGTCGGACTCATACTTGAATGGTTCAAAATTGCCTCTTGGATTGCTTTTCAGAAAATCCCTCAAGAGGACACTGAAGAAAATTCATTTAATTTGCATGTCTATCTCAACAAAAGACACGACCAAATTGTTGGAATATTTCAGCCGACATTAGAGAATGAGTGTGTGTATGTGTGTGTTCTTTTCTTCTATATAGCACAAACAGCTCACAGATATACAAACTGACCAGGTGTTGGAAAGAGTTTTATGAGTGCAACATGTAGTCGTAATAAAGCTAAAACACAATTTGTGTTTCCAGGTTGTTTCTGAATGCACAAAATACATTTCTATTTTTATCCCAACATTTCTAAAAATCTGAATGTTTTACCGATGTGATTCCTGAGGGATCTGAGTTATTGTAGTCCTACTGCAGCCAGCAACTAATAAGACAGTACCGTAGGTGCTTTAAATATTCTGTATCTCATTTTGAGGGAGTTAAAAGACTACAGCCACAATAGTTGTTATTTACAGGGCTACTCCAGTCATTTTTTAACATATCTTCACTGTATCCGCATTGCAATCTACAGGGCAAACCAGGGAGCAAATCTAACAATGCACAATCACAGACTAATAACATTAAAGTAGACAGCATACATCTTTTAAGCATTTGCTCGATCTTCACATCCTAAGTGATTGATAAGATGGCCACTGGCACAAAACAAATTTTCCCGTATCTAAAAATACCTAACTACCCTTCTTAAATTGTAATCACACCCTAGTGCCTGATCTTGATTCAGAGCGACACTGCAACAGAGGATAAAGTTTAAATCAGATCAATCCTATGTAGATGTGACATTTAACACCAACAGTAGATTCCCAGCTGCTGGACGATCAAAGTCATGTTTGAATATCTGACAGGCAAAGTCCACAGAGCCTCCTGTGGGAAGAGTTGGCTCGCAGGATCGTGATGCAACATACTTATCAAATCTAAATTTTCCTCATCATCAGAAGAAATAACACCTGCTAAAAGAACATCTGAGATCTTAAACCAAGCAGATTTATTAAAAAGTGTTCACCCCCATTTTTTTATTGCATAAATAGTTATTAAGCTGTTATTTTCATTTTTAATAATCCTCATGTAGTTTGCACCAAACAGTGCCTGTTGTTTGTGATTAAAAGACATCAGGTGGGACCTACAACAATGGATTAGGAAGGATAACTGGGATATTTAACAGGTGTGATACACACAAAGATTCATACAGCATGAAAAGTATAGACAGACTGAGGGGTTAAAAAAGGAAAACAGCACAAGTGTGTTTTAACTTTGTGGAGATGGAGTCTTCAGCAATAACACAGAAACAGGCATGATAGCCAACTAGTTTGTACCTTACTTGTACTTACTCTTGGGAGATGAATTTGACAGATTTTGTGATGTCAAACTTCACTGACCATGAACCAAAAATGTATAAATTGGGTAAATTCTACTGCTGAGTGTGGTGTCTTAAAATTTGAATTCAATATTCAAAACCACATTTCTATATAAGAACTAACTGATTTTTATCCTATGTGACAAAACTGGTCCTAATGAGTGAAAATTGTTATTCATCATCATCAGTGATAAATAGAGAGGGTGGAGTTTATCAAGAGAGATTTATAATGTGTATCATTGCATAGGTCTGTGAATCACATTTTCAAAATAATTATGTTTATTAGTAATATAAAATGTTTATTTAAATGTTTAGACATGAATTCTATATTTGAAGCAAGCTGAATTGTGTATGCCTTCACTTTGTGTCTTTCATTTGCATTTTAATTCACGCCACCATGCATGTGCAATTTATTGGGTTCGGTGGGTTCAAATGAAGAAAAATTTGGTCAGAGAAAGAAAGATGCCACAGCAGGCAGCAACAAAAAGGTTGTGTAAGGAGTAAGTCCCTGTCGGACAGAAGCTCATGGAAGATTGTAATTTTTTAGATGGAAATGTAAGACTTTATAAAAGTTGACCGTTTGCTAATAAATCATCCTAACCACATGGCTTGATCCCTGCACCTCATTAGTGTCATGAGTTACAACTGAAACAGACAAAAAAAGTACAACTTCTGAATACTTGAATATAAATCAACAAGTTCTGCATGAAAAGCATCCTAAGGGGCTTTGAATTCAACTTCAGTTTCTCTTTTGTATAAAGCCCAAGCCTAGCAATGAGAATGAATTATGTTTGAATGCATAGGTCCTCTTTATTCTTGATATGAATATTTCAAAAATTACAAACCACCAGAATTACAATTAAACCAGGCTTCCCTTCTAAATCTTCCAGCATATGACACTGCCTCCATTCCTTTGTCCAGCATATAAACCCCACGACCTTTTCTGACCTTTCTGAATGTACGTCACCGTTAGCTAAAAGTCTGCATGTTTAACAGGCCCTGCGGACTAGCATCTGTGCACTGCTTTGCGTCACTCTCGCCCATGTAGACGACACTAATACGAATTGTGAGAGGCAGCACCTTATGCCCCAAAAACGAGGCTTCATTCCCTATCGTGCCGAGGAAGACTTTATGATCACTTTACCATGTGTATTAGTTGCTAAAAAAGGCCATTTCTATAGAACAAAGAAAAACTTGCTTTATATTCAGCCCAGAACCTCTGCGCTGGCAAGAAACTTCAGTGCCCTCAAGCGAACAAATGTTCCATCGTCTGCCTTTCACAAACCTTTAGATCTCTGTGAATGTCAGCAGTATTATCCTCCAACCCCAGTCCCCAATCCACTCTGAAGGCCTGGCCACCATGCTCGAATGAAATCTCAAGATGCCAAGGCGTCTGCGATGTAGCCCACCACTAAAAAGCCAAGCACTGAAGAAAAACACTGGGGCCGATCGACTAGGCAAATATCAGGCTCGACCATGGGGCAGCGACTCAAAGTGTCTGACAGACAGAAATCATTCTGCCGTGGCAAGCCAGGCATGCTAAATGCTGATGAGCTTGTTTGAAAAGGTCTCACCACTTGGGATAAGTGTCAGCCATCAACAGCATCCTTTATTCACTAAAAGAAACCCATTTAGAACTGTTTGTGCTGTTCACAGGCTGCTTCTGTTAAATGTGAGCCATATTTTAGTTTAAATGTTGTTGAATTTGAAAAAAAAAGTCAAATATTGTAGTGTTTCACAATTGGTTTATACTGTTTACTTGCCTTACAAATAGATTTCAAATATGAATAAAATCATTTAAGGTCGTTCTCTTCAACTCCTTTCAGCAATTTTGAACTATAATATTTTAACTTACTCTTCAACTGCTTTCAGGACAAATGCTTAAAGTGACTCCAGCAGTTTCAAAGAGACTTAGATTTCCACTGAAACCTGAACTCCTTTCAGTCCTTTAACATTAACCAACACTTAAACTAATTTTCATGCTTACATTTCAACTTCTACTGACACTTCAACTACCTTCAGTGTTTCAATTTCAACAGACATTTCAACTCTCTTTCCTGCTTACAATTAACTGACACTTCAGCTGACAACTCCTTAAACTGCTTCAAGTTTAAGGTTAAGAAGTTTCAAAGGCTCCAAAGACTCAACATGTTAAGACTAACTTAACTGGTTCAAATGTTTTGACAAATCTTAAGTTGAGGGCTCACAGGCTTTTCTTCAGAAAATCTGGCCTATTTTAGTTTTTAATTTTATTTCAATTTTAGATATAGTGTTGGTTAGTTTCTGTGTATGCTGGTTGGAAAAGATATGAGGGAGCATCAAATGTGGACAATTTCCTATGGTTCAGGTAATAGATGTGGCTGTTTTAAATGCTCTAGCAATTTCAAAATGGACAGTTGGTTTGATGACTGGAAATTGCCTGGATTTGCTTGACAATATATTATAGTTGTCACTCTTTGAATGTTGCCTTCATAGGGTAATCCTGCTTCTCAGAGAAGAACAGGTAATCTGTGTAAAGGTGCATTCTGGATTAATTCTGCGAAGAGACCCACTCCCCAGGAGGTAACACGGTATTGGATATTGCAAGACTTAAGAACTGAATTTCACTGTGAATTTTACCAACAAAATTGACTCAAGTGTTTCACAGTGTGGATTGAGACCAACGGGGGATAACATCATCCCTGTTGAACTGATATTCAAGATCACATAGCTGTATTAAAGTTACTACATGACTCTCTTTTAATAACAAAATACCACAGTGCAACACCACAATGCAAATGTACTAGAGTCAGAAAAGAAAGAGCTAACAGCTGCAAACTCCGCCTGCACTGAACAAGTGGCCAACCTTGTGTGTTGTCTAATGGCAGAAATCCCAGATCCAGAACTCCCTTAATCCTTTTTTCCCCTTGGTCCAAGCCTATCTAAACTAAATTACATGAATGAAAATAAATTCACATTATCATACCGACATAGAGAGAGACAGACAACTTGTATATAATGTTATTATATATATATTTTATATATATAAAGCCTCCCACATGAGACATTGTAAGCAGAATTGGCTACTGCAATTAACACATTTACTCTATACCCTCAGTGTATCTAGCTAAAACTAAGGCAGTCTAATACAACAGCCTGCAGCAAATTCTTCTTTAATGAAGGTTATAAAGTTCCGTTTTGAAGAAACTGTTTTAGAGAGGTGTTGATTAAACATTTATGCCATTTTAAAGGCTGTTTGTGGTGCTGTTGTATCGCATTGTACTGAGAGGTTTTTCTAATATTTTGTCTATCCCAATTATATCAACGAGGCTGTAGTCTCTAAACGTTAGAAGCTACATCATCCAAAATTTCAATTGAATCAACACCTCTCTAAAACTGTTTCAACAAAGCACGATCATTATGGTTTTCATGAAAGTAAGATTTATTTCGGCCTGTTGTATTAGACTACATTCATTTTAGCTACATGTACCTAATAACCCGGCAACTGAGTATATCTAGAAAAATCCTATACACTTTAAAATTTCAGTGTATGTATCAAAAGTAGAGAAAGTCACATCAAACTCTATAGCTATTATTCCTTTGTCTGATTCAACCAGTATTTGTGCTACACATGTTTTCAGAGGGTTCGTTAATTATAAAATGCAACAGGGCTTTCTATTATATGGAGCTATACAACTACGTAGCTAAGTAGAGACTGATGTCCAGTTTGGTGACTGTGTAAGCTGACCTCTCAGACAGGCTAAGTGACACTGGAGCAGAGCCAGACTTAAACAGCGTCCAAGCAGATGGTAGAGGCAGCCAGACAGGACACACAAACACATTCCTCCAGCAGAAGCAGAGTGATTGAGACAACCTGTGGTGTTGCCACCTGTTTTAGCACACTGCATAATTAAACCATATCCACAAAACTCTCTGCTCATCACACTGACTCACTTTCCCCGCATCCCTCAAGCAGCACTCGGTGAGATCATTCATCATAAAGTGCTAAAAGGAGCTCAAATTGCTCTCTTTCTTTCTTCTCCTTTGTCTTCCACGTTCACGCCATGTCTCCATCTCCTTTCCAACCATAAATCTCTTTCTGCTGCACCACCTAACACACACCTCCCAGCCCTCCAGGGGATGCCGCAAAGAAGGCGCAAGGAAGTGTAAAGAAAAGATCTGACGTGCTCAGCTTTACATTTTAAATTTGTGCTGCCTGAGAACACACAGTATGACTCAGATGTGCATGTGACGATCATGGAGTTTGATATTGATTATTTACTTGCTACCGCTTGACGTAAGCCCACCTTAGAGTTAGCAATGATTCATTCTATCTACACACACATTTCCTTGTGCGGTGGCTCATAATGGTTATTTATTGCACCTAGTCCCTAGTCCATTTTAAATATGAAATATCATCCAGAGATAATTATTCAAAATGTGAAATATTTTGTAGATGGTCATGATCTGAGTCAAAGTAGAAACACTGAATGCTCACTATCTCTATCTGTATGCTGTATTCTATGAGTGTTTTAATGGCTCTTTGTATGCTGACTCAAGCCAAGATACTGTGAGAACACTGAGGCCCATGGGACCAATATGTGATGGGCTTGAGGCTGATGCTGATGATGCCGGGTGTGTGAAGATACAGTATTCTTCCCTGTGATGCTGAACAGTGATTAATTCTGTTTTCCTTTACCCGTACATTTAGATTACAGAAGAATTAAGACACTTTTCACATACACACCTGGGCTACACAGATGCATAGAACGCATCTGTCCATGCATGGGTAATAGTTATGTATACTGTGTGTTCATACTATATTGCCTATTTTATGGTTATATTTAATCTCATTATATCATACTTTCCTGAATGGAGCCTTTGCTTTTTCTTGTTATTTGAATAAACAAATAGTTGGTTATGTAAAAAAATATTTTACTTTCAAGATTATATGCAGTGACATACAAAATTCAAGTGAGTGTGATTTGTAGAAAAGGGTCCAAAAGGCATAATACCTTGATGTAGTGCTCTAGCCGTGGGTAAACTCTTCTTACTCCCAGAAGGATGGAGAAAAACGTCCTGTGGGGGAACGAGGTAGTGACCACATGTGTGACTTCGGGAAAGGAAAAGACATTAAAGCCTGATGTCTCATAGTTCTTTAGAAGCTCATCATCGGTCTTGTTTTCTCCCTCGCTCAGAATACTGCCGACAGCATAGCGGCACTGTGGTGCTGGCACCTAGAAACAAGGATCAAATGAACATATAAATGTGAGAGAACATACAAACAAGATAGACGGATAGGTAGTTTTGATAGATCAGATAGAAAAGATAGACTGGTAGATAGATCAGATCACACTCTGTAGTCTTACCATCATTTGACCTTTCCCTTTTTTCCTCATTATAGTGATTCTAAATGCCATAATTATACAGAGCCTCCACTATGACAACAGCAGCCCTGACAGATAGACGAATGCTCTCAAGCAAAAAATGCTATCTGGCTATTCCAGAACAATTCCTAATGTTTGGTAGTGTGTTTTTGCAGGAACTGATCATCTGTCCTCATGCCCATCAATCTCCCTGAAAAAGGGGGGGGGGACATCAACATTTCCAAAGTACCTGTCTCTGAGGACTGGTGAGTCATAAACATTAGGGTGTAATGTAAGGCAAAAAATAATGCACAAAACGATGAGATGTTAGCAACAACAACAAAAAGATATGTTCTCTGATGTCAGCCAGGTGCCAAATTTAAGGAGAAAATATGCTCATCAATTGGAGCTCTAATTGGAGCATTTGGCAGCGCAGCAATTATTGCACCTTCCTCCATTCTGAGCACCCTGGTGCCCATTAAAAAACAAGAATAGAGAGACACTCTTTACAAATGAATACTCCTGGGACATCCAAGACTTTCTCCCCACTGTGCTGAGCTGAGCACCACTGAAGGCACATGTAATAAATAAGCTGGAATGGTCCAGTTTGTTCATAAACCTATCAATGCAAGCACAGCCAGTGTGTCTGAGAATGCCTATTTTCTCCTCTATTCCTCAGTCATGGGTAGAAGTGTAGGGTTCACCGTGGACTGCGGACTAAGCTAATTTTTCATACAAGCACACGTTCAAAGTTTCAAACACACACAAAGATACTGCAAGAAGTGAGAAATCTGCATCTACATTTTTTTCTGTATCAGCAGATGAACAACAGATGGTCCAATTTTGACTATTTTTTATGAATATAGTGTTAGAACTTAGAACTTAAATCTTGGCTCGTAGAATGATAGTAATCTGGTGAATTTGAATAACTTCGTGATGAATTCTGATGATCAGAATCAGTTCTTAACCTGATTATATAGTGCAAGCAATAGCTTTACCAGACCCTGTGACCATGTTACAGATTCAGGGTATTCATCTTCAGGGTAGAGCTCCAACAATTAATCAATTAATCAATTAGTCGATCGACAGAAAATTAATCAGCAACTTTTCTGATAATTAATTGTTTGAGCTATTTTTAAGCAACAAATGGCAAAGATTCTCTGGCTGCAGCTCCTCCAAGGTGAGGATTTGCAGTTTTTCTGTGTTTTATATCTTTGTAAACTGAATATTTTTGGTTTTTGGATTGTTGGTCAGACAAAACAAGACACTTCACTTGATGACGTCAACAAGGACTCTTGGAAAATGTCATGGCCATTTCTCACTACTTTCTGACATTTGCGAAAATGGTCTGCAGATTTCATAATGATAATAATTGTTAGTTGTAGCCCTACTTCAGGGTTTTAGGAAAAGGATCTCACATTAGTCATTTTTGTAATAAGGGAAACAATTATCTACAGGCCAGATTTTGTGATTTTTTTTGTGAGTTTCCAGCTCTATTCCCAGGTAGCAAATCTTCAAGGAGTCAAGCTGTAGGGAAATAAACACTGCATTCAGTCTGAATTGAATCTGCATGAAGATGAGCAGTTCTGTAAAAACACTTCTAGTGTAAATTATAGCTTTTTTGATGCTTACTTTTCTCAGATGTGTTGGCATTGTTGTCAAGCATGAAGCAACAAACATACATACAACTAACTCCAAGTTGTACACATGATGCACATGATATTTCAGTGATGACAGGTAAACCATGTCTTGTTTGTCCAGTGACGCTGGTACCATAATGGACGCTCAGTGGAGATGATAAACGGCGGATTCAATAAAGCCTCACACAAAAAGAGATGATCTCCATCAAATATCCGCAATACCTGAATAAACCTACCACTCCAAATCAATAATAGTGACTGTCACTACAGTCAAAAAAAAAGTCAGGTTTTCAGTGGAGCTGGCCAAACTAAAAGATAACATGTCAAACACTTAAATACGAAATATACAGATTTTAAATATCTAGTTAATGGTTTGACTGTTCCTATTGTAAGAACCACACTTACATTTGGGAAACTTTACACATGAGGATATTTTTGACACTTTGGAAGTTTTTGGGGCTCACAGTGGGAAGTCTGAGGCAAGCGGATTTATTAATCATCACAGGGCCCCATGTAGGGAGTCCAGAACAAAGAAACACCGCCAAAAGCACAAGCCTCTGTCCACAATCTTTGTTGTGCCTCTCTGCACTCATCAAGACACAAGTGTGCTGTCTTTTGATGTTTCTTCAATACACTGACAGCTCATCTGAAGCAAAAAGTTCCGAAATTCAACTGAAGGAACCACGTCTCCGTGTCTCTATTGCACATCGACTGAATTGACTTTGGTAAGGCAACAAGGTAGGAAAGGCAGACCATCTTCACCAGCATACAAAGTATTTTCCACTCAGATTCAGTGAGGCTTACATTTTAAATGTTTTACTATGACTTTCTGAAAGGGCAAGTATTAGAGGGATGTTCTACTATTTCATCATTCACCACAAAGACTAACATTCGCACTGATACGCATTTCCTGACCGGCCCCTCCTGCTGCTGCCATGCCCACAGCTTTCATCATATTGTGACCCAAACATGGGTCCCTGAAGATGGGCAGACACATGTGTCATCTCACCACCATTCCACTTTCACTGAGCTTTTTATTTAGACAATCTGTGTCTCAAGGACCGCTGACCCTGCCCCCGATCGCTTACTTGGAATATCAAGTTTGACAGAAAACTACATGATGCAGCCCCCGTTACCTCCCTCTGACGTTTGTCAAAGTTGGGCGCAGAGGGGGAGAGCAGGAGAGGAGAGCTGCAGGGTAGAGGTGAAGTGGACACACTGAGTCAGAACCCCCTGGCTTTGAAACTGTGAAGAGGCTGGTGGAGGAGAAGGGTTTAGTGAGTGGGGCCCAGAATATGTGTTAGCCGTTTGAAGGAACAGACAGAGCTGCTCCAGCCCTGTATCCATGGCAACCATCTCAGGACCAACTTAAGCCCTTGTTGAGGTCTTTTGTTTCTCCAGAGGAAGTGATTAAAGGAGGTAAAAGTGAGAAAACCGAGAACAGAGGATGAGACCAGCCATGCTGACACTTATCCTCTGTTAGCTTCACTTTTGAAAATCTTTCTCACTGCAAATATCAATGGACAGTGTCTGACTATTTAAACACCAAATACCAGTCCTCCCATCTGAGAGCACTCTCTGGGGCTCCTAACACTGGGACTGAATGGCACCCTGAGGCTGGGACACTAATGAGCTGAGATCATTACGCCAATTATTTTAACTTAGATCAGGACTTGGCTGTGACTGCGTAGAGGAACTAGGACCCACTACTAGCATAATTGCCGGCTCAGGGAAAAGAGGATGAGAATAACAAAGGGGTTTTGAAGCGGAGCTGGGAAGAGTCCATCACTGAACTCTGGTTATGGTCCATCAGGTTGTTCTGCATCAGGCTACGGCAGGTTTAAGCAGCGCCACTTAAGTCAATACTGTTGAAAGCCGGTTCTGAAAATGGTAAAGCATATTTCAGAGACAGAGAATTATTGCAAATATTTGACTTGAGTGATGGTGACAGAGATAATATCACAGTATAGTTGACTCAATAACTCAATATCGATAATGTCACGATCCATGGACTTGGTTTGGTTTTGTTTATATCTGTGTTTAGTTTCAAGTCTAATTTTGAAGTCGTGTCTCTTGTTTTCCTGCCCTAGTGTCTCCCCTGGTCTGGATTATCTGTTGATTTACTTCACCTGTGTTCAGTTACTCACCTGTGTTTGGTTTCCTCATTAGTATGTCCCCTATATATGCCTGTGTTTTCCCTTTGTTGCCTGTCTTTGCATTATTCTAGGTTATGTGTGTTTTGTATAGTTGGTTTTGAGTTGCGCGCTGTGTTCAGCTCTCCGTGTGAACTTAAGTTAAATAAACAGTTAGACCAACTCCTGCCTGCTTGAATTGTCTGCGCTTGGGTCCTCAACCTCCTGCTGCCACATCGTAACAGATAGTTTGACAATGTTTTGTTCTACTGGTGCTTCTTCTAAAATAAGGGTATGTATCATGGGAAGAAAGAATTGATAATAATGGCCAAGCAAGACACTGATTGATCATTTCACTCAGCTGCCAATTTGTAACTTTGTACATCTACGTGTGTGTATATATACACTCAGTTGCCAGTTTATTAAGCACACCTTTCTAAAGCTACAGCTCTGCAATAAATCCTCCCTTCATGAAGGTTATAATGTTCAGTTTTTGTTGGAACTGTTTTAGAGAGGTGTTGATTCAACTCCCTGGTAATTTTGGAGGCTGCAGTTTGTGGTGCTGTTGAATTGTAGGCTGAGTAAACACTTCCCTGTATAATTTGAGATGAAAGCAATTATTTTATTACAGATTAAACTAATGTTTTTTAATTAATGATCATTCATTTAGTCTATAAAATGACAAATGGTATGATAAATGTCCAACTCATGTTCCCATTGCTTGTTTTATCCAACTAACAGTCCAAAACGCAAAGATATTCAGTTTACAATGAGAGAGGAGCAGCAAATCTCTTGAGAACCTGAAACCAGAGTGGCATTTTAGCATGGTAATGACTTAAATTATTAATCGACTAATTTAAACTAATGCCGGTTGATTTTGTCAATCAACTAATTGATTAATCCATTAATTATTTCAGCTCTAATATACATGTAATGTCCTTGATTGTTTTATCTTCATATTACAATAGTCAAGATGTCTTGATAATATTGCAGTGTTGTACATTCAATGCTTTAGCAGATACATGTTTCTAAAGATCAAATCTGCCTGGCCCCCGTTTTCCACCCTGGTTACCTGAACCTGCAGACCCTCCACAATTCATTAACTGTACTGCTTAAGCATTTCAAGGTGCTGCTCCTCGTTTCATTCCTTCTCGTTCTGTTTAGGCAGAGCCTATTGAAAAAAACAACTCATGCTGGGCTTGCTTTAAAATGTGCGAACCAGCACCACATGATTTTGGAGATCCCAGAGTGTGCAGGATTAGGTATCAGGAAAACAGATCCAGCAGATATTATTTCCTGCTGCTTATAGACACTGAGATTTTGGGATGGATGAGTTCACACAGGGAACAGTTGGGAATGTAGGAAAACATCTCACAGAGGGATCCAACTTACAAATTGTGTTTTTAGCAGCATTGGTGTGGCAGTAAAGGAGACCAAGTGCTTCAGTCTCATTCACATAAAAGCTTCCCCATTTTGACCCTTGATCTTTATGGAACTGAAGAATAAATGAATGAAATAAATAACCTGAAAATACACATTTCATCATTATTTTCACTACAGCAGTTTTACTGGAGTTAATATTTCATAACTTGTATTTCAAAGTGCCCTATTTTATTTCATTCTGACATTTTTTCCTAGTGACACTTGTACTATACTGTCACAGCTCAGCTCCTCTCAGCTAAAGCGACAACAATGCCAATGTAATTCTGATTTACACGACTAGCTGTTGCTGGGAAAACTCCAAGCTAATACGACAAGCTCGTCATCTGACTGTCAGAGGGTGAAACCAACATGGAAAGCCTGGAAAGTTGCATGATTAACTGACTGTATGTTTGATGAATAAAAATACACTATAACTCTGCACAGCTGCAGTTACACTCCCTAATGGCTCATTTACATTGTGGCCCTCCAACATACAGCACATCACAAAACCATAACACCAGTCAAACACACAACACATCAGCAGCTGAGGAATCGGTCTGAGACTCTCTAGAAAGGCTTCTGATTTTATTGCCGAACTTTGAAAGAACTTACCATGTCAGTTAAACTCAACAGATCACATTCAAAGTGTAAAATCAGCTAAATCAGACTGTAAAAGAAATATATTTCAATAATGTACTCTCAAAACAAGATCAGTGTCATGAAATTAAATTTCATAGTATTTTTAACAATTTGTTAAATTATTGTGATCAGTACTGTGAGTAGATGACTATAGTATTGCTTTGACTCAATGTTTTGTATGTATTGAAAATTCTGCGTTTCGTGATGTATTGTTAAATATTGAACATTTTGGAGTCCCATAGACCTAAAGTTAAGCTCTGGTTTGGGACTACATCTCATCCTACATCTTGAATAGTATTTTATGACATCTGAATCCACAAGACACACCACACCCTGGCCAGATGTGTTATGATATTGCTCAAGGGAAAACATAAATCAATAAAAAAAAAAAAAAATCAGTGCCAAACGTCTCCGCAAAACGCTGACAAAACTAGACAGAAGACAGAGTGTCAAGCCCACATGAAATGCCACTAAACTGATTATTCAATGTGAAACGAAACATTTTAACTGGACCTTAATTAAACCATCAAGGGTTGACTATCTGCTGAGAAGAAGGGGATTCATCTTCTACACTTCAATAGTTTTAAGAGAATGGCACTATCGCCATCTAGCGGGTGACTACATAATCTACTTTACATTGTAAAATCTGCCTGATTTTTAAGCTAAAATGTCTATTAAAGTGCTGAAAACACGGTCAAAACAAACTGCTATTCTACTAAGAGTGCTGTGTAATGGATAGTGAATGGTTGTGTAATGGTTTACCTTTTTAGGGTCATCATAAAATACTGCGATACATGAAAGCTTTGGTCCAACACTGAGAGACTCCTTAAAAAGTTGTCCGCAGTATTTGTACGGTCCTTTTTTAAATTTGTAGGCGAATGTAATCTTCTTTATGGGAGGAGAGCCGGTCAGTATGGTAATGTCTGACAGGAGTCCCGAGTACAAAATGTAACCTGCTACTGTTATAAGGCATAACAACAGGCTAATGACCACACACAGATTGAGCCAGTCCGGCATGCTAGCTTACTAACAGGAGGAGCAGGTACCGTTATTTAGTTAGTTTCTTCTGAACACCTAATAGTTGCATTTCCTGCAACAGTCTAACATTTTTAAGAAAATGTTGTGTTGTTTTCAGTTTGCAATTGTCCTTGACTGAACTTTAACCACCAAGATCATGTAGATATCGCACATTGCAATGGACTTCCGGGAAAGTACCATTTTTGCCGACCATAGGGGGGATTTTTATTAGTTATTATTATAAAAGTGTAAAAGTCTTTGAAAGAAAACATGTCCACGTCAAACACATTTTTATAATTCAGATTTATTGGTTGAGCATGTGTGTACAGTCAATATTGGCATAGGCCATTTGATAAATGTTCAATAAGTGGCAACTTTTGCAACAGGTAGCCTACAACATTGTGATGCCTATCGTTGCCACTTTTTAATGCTTGTAACTGTTAAAGTCAGCGAACTGCAGACACAACAACTCAGGGACTTTAGTGTGTAGGCCTACGGTGATCAGAAACAAGTAAACTAATAATAATTAATACTCAACTGTGCGGAGCATGATGGCAAACTACTTCCTTGTGAAATGGCCTTGTGAGTCAGAGTTCAAGAACTGCAATAATGGCATCTGAGATTTTTTTTTGTGGTTGAATATCTTATTATATTGAAGAAAAAAATAAGAAAAAAAGTTTAATTAATTGGAAATTGTTAAACCTTGAGAGTAAGTGTTTAATCTAGGCCCGTCCCATGAATAAACTGAGGGCTGGACTTAAAGTAAACTTGATGACATTGGACCGCCTGCAGAGAGATAACGTGCCCTTCTTTAGATAAGTGGCAAGTTCGTGCAGCTCCTCCGGAATTGGTGAGAATGGCTGGGAATGTGAAAATGTTTTACGGCCTGACCGCTAAGCTGCTGTCTGGAGAAATCTTCAGTTTCTCTGCACTCAAAGGGAAAGTTGTTCTCATTGAGAATGTGGCGTCTCTTTGAGGAACAACAACCAGGGACTACACTCACATGAACGAGCTTCACGGTCGTTACTCCGCCAAGGGACTCGTTATTCTGGGTGTGCCTTGCAATCAGTTTGGACATCAGGCAGGCCATGTGTGAATTCAAAGTAGCTGACATACTTTGTTTTCTCATGAGAGGCTATTATTTACAAATTTAGAACTAGGACTCTAAAACAGCTCAAATGTGTGCTTTTTGATTGCAGACTATAGAACAAAAGCTGTTTATTATATATTCTAGTAATAAACTATTGTCATCAAGAAATTTTGAATTTGAAGGATTCCTGTGTTAAGTTACACGTCTTTTCAGTCTGCTCTGAGTCTTTGTGAACAGTTTGGCCCTTAGGCTTCAGCATCATTTTGTAAAAATTGCAATATCACAACATGAAAATGCTCCATTACAAGTAAAGGCCCTGCATTGAAAATGTTACTAACAGAAATATTATCAGCAAAGTGTACTTAAAGTATCAAAACTAAGGTTTTGTATGTAAAAATCTGAATCTGCAAAATAACCATAACTGCAGCTGTCAGATAAATGTAGGGAATTAAAAGGACCACATTACCCTCTGAAGTAGAAATATAAAGTAATATAAAATGGAAATTCTCATGTAAAACACAAGTACCTCAAAATTAAGACCAGTACAGTAAGAAATGTACCACTGGCCTCATTTTGTGAGTTTTAATGGAAACCTCATGTGGCTTTTAATCAACTTGATGGCATAGGCTGCTGTCCATCTATAATGTATTTAATTTCTATTTTTTTATAACAGGAGAACAGCAAGAATGATGAAATCCTAAAGTCTCTTAAGTACGTCCGTCCAGGGAATGGCTTTGAACCAAAGTTCCAGCTCCTCGAGAAGGTGGATGTGAATGGAAAGGATGCCCATCCATTGTTTGTCTATCTGAAGGAAAAGCTTCCATTCCCCTGCGATGATGCCGTGGCTCTCATGACTGATCCAAAGTTAATCATTTGGAGTCCCGTCAGTCGGAATGACGTCTCCTGGAACTTTGAGAAGTTCCTGGTCAGTCCCGATGGGGAGCCCTACAAGCGCTACAGCAAAAGTTTTCTCACCGCTGAAATTGAGGCAGATATTCAAGAGCTGCTCAAGAGGGTCAAGTAAAATGTGCTACGACACGCTCTTGGTGGCTGTAAAGGATATCAGTTATGACCAGTCTGACCAAAAAGATGAATCAGTACACATCTGTTTGAGGTGTTTTATCATGTTTTTCCACCTTCACAGTTTAAGTCAATTGCAACACTCCTAAGTTTGTGATATCTCCAGTGCATTACACTGTGGTTGTTCAGCCTATTTACCCAATGAAGACACTCCTTGAAAACTTTTTGTGAGGGGAGTTTCTGATGAAGACATAAAAGACTGAATTTGCCACTGTGTATAATTCATATCATAAACATCTTCATTTGGTGGACTTAAAGAGGATAAATAAACATTTAATGTTATAAAGTGCTACTGTCATTTGTGTACATACTAACATACAATTCCTTCAAACTATTCTTAGGTATCTGGAAAATGTGTATAGGCTACTTTGAGGTATTAAAATACTACTTTATACGTCTAAGTACTAGTAGTAGTACTAGCTACTACTGCCAGCCTTCAAGTATAAGTGCATGGCTACATTACCAACTTTAATTAAGGCAGTCTTGTGAGTTGTTTGTATAGCAAAAATACATTTTGGTGGCTGCTGCACACCAGCTCAAAATGCTTTCAATTAGCTACCTGAATAGCAGTGGTGGAAAGTATAAGTACAATTAATCAAGGGCTGTATTTACCAGTAAGTACAATATTGAGGTACTTGTAGCCTACTTTACTTGAGTAGGCTGTTTACATTTTACAATTCAGAGGCAAATATTGTACTTTTTACTCAACTACATTTATATGAATAGGTTAAGTTACTTGTATGATGTATTATTATAGGTTAAGATAGAGGGGAGGGGGGTTTACAGGCCAGCAGTGTATAAAGTAGTTAAATTTAGCCACCTTTACTGCATCAATAATTATAATCCAATAATATGATATACATTATTCTGAAATGGGCCATTCTGCCTAATATGTACTTTTATTTTTGGTACTTTAAGTATATTTTAATGATGGTAGGTACAATTTTGAATGCAGGACTTTTACTTGTAACAAACGGAGTACCTATTTGTACACTGTGGTAGTACTACTTTTACTTAGGTAAAAGATCTGGGTACTTCTTCCACTACTGCTGAATAGTCATGTAACGCTATCTTACTAACATGTGAATGTGACATTGCCTCATAGCGCATAACGGTAACACGCAAAATGTATTTTAAAATACCTAAAGATATAAAACAGGAACACTTTGCCCGTCTACGCTGCGCTTCCTGGATGAACGCAGGGGGGCTATCCTTGACTGAACGCTACGCCAAGCTGCGACTTATTCCAACATGGCTGGCCAAGAAGATCCAGTGCAAAGAGAGATTCACCAAGATTGGGCGAATCGAGAGTATATAGAAGTAATTACGAGCAGCATCAAAAAAATCGCCGACTTTCTTAACTCATTTGGTAAGCTTTTAACAACCAGTTTTATACGATCACCGCAAATGTGGATATCTTGCGTATATGGCCAGATCAAGTTAGCTAGTTCCGCTAGCTGCCCGGCTGTAGCTTGTATTGGTGTTGATTTCAATGGCCACTCCCAGTTAGCAATTAGCTTTATCGTTAGCTGTGAGCTTGTTACTGTTTCCTCGTAGAAGTACCATGACAGTTTGGTGCCGAGTTACCTTACAGTCTATTTCGCCTGTTAACTAATGTTAGCTGCCTAACAAGTGTCAAAACATTGCATTAAAAGACTACTGGATTCAAGGGTTGAGGCAGCTAATGGCTGTTAGGCCGCCGCCACTGCAAACGTTACGTTAGTCTGTTTATACCAGCAGGAGCATAACAGTTGAAATTGAATGATTTCTCAGCATTAGTTAATCAGTAACAGTGAAGTTGTTAATTTCTGTTGAGCGAATGTCGTTAAAATTAACAGCATCAACAAGCTAACTTACGCCCCATGAAATGTCGTGGCTGTTGATGGTTAACTACGTGCCAAATATAATTCATCCTCAGATATGTCGTGTCGATCCCGCTTGGCCACTCTCAATGAGAAGCTGACAGCGTTGGAGAGGAGAATTGAATATATTGAGGCGAGAGTAAGTATACTGCATTGTAATCTAAACAATCCAATGGCTTTTTGTATTTGAATGGTTCAAAAAGATATGGCCGTTACATCAAGATATCTCATTACAGGTGACAAAAGGAGAGACCTTGACCTAGAACTCATCATGGAAATTCATAGCATCCCAGAGCTACCAGCCCATCCCCCATCCGGAATTTTTGGGAAAATTGTGATGGATTCCACCCTCCTTTTTTTGGGATCATGTGGACCATTTTTATATTACATGGCTGAGTTTTGTGTTGTTTTATCTCATGACATGTTTGTATAGAAGATATGGGTCTGTCTTGGGTGTCAGTGACTCAAGCATAATCAATGTTACAAAACAAGCATAAGCTCCATAAGTATTGGTTTCAAAGGGTATTGTGGAGCTCATATATGGATCTGGTATCAGCACAACTTATTGACCATCTGTGTTGAATACAGTGTCATTACCACATAAGAGATTAAAGAAAGGGGAACATTCTTGTGTGCCAAGTTGAAAAAGTAATTGTGTAGTCATCTTTATTAAGGACCTGCTTGTACAGTGAACTGTTTGGTGATGTTTCAGGATTTACTTACTGTAATAAATGATTAACCATGACCGTGTTTAATTTTTGTAGTATATCTTGGTTAGATTGAATTTTAGGTATGTTGACACAAGCAATACAAGATTATAGTTCTCAGTAGCTCTCAATATACTCAGAGAAGACACATTTACAGTAAGATACAAATAGCTAAACAAAGATAAGCATGTACAGTAGCTATTAATTACAAACAGAAGTGGACAGCAATTTGACCGATATACAGTATATATCGGTCAAATTGTTATTGTATATACAGGGTTGTGATACACAAAGTGCATGAGTCCATAGCAGTGGCATGAAAAATTAAATATTGTAAATATGTATGACCAGAAGAGATGTATGACTTAGAATGACAATGGACATACATATACAAGCTATTGCACAATATGCAAATTACACTAAAATACACTATTAAGTAAAAGTACAGTAAGAATAATATTCCAGATAGGGGATGATAGTATTTCTGCTGTAGAATCTTCACAATCTTTTACTCCATGTGAATATGATCCTCATTTTGCACAACTGACAGGATAAGAGGACACGTTGTGTGTAATAAATAGACGAGTTATTAAAAAGGCTTAAAAAGTGCGTGAAACCTCCAGATCAATCACCATACTACAGCATTCCAATCATATGAACTTGAACTTGAATGTTGAATACATAAGACCGGCTAAATTTGCTATTTATACTTTAAAGATTGATAATTTTGTAGCAAATATCAGAACAAATTGGACGAAAAGTCAAACACCAGTGAGATTTGGGACCGTGTTGAAGACTAGAAACAGAAATGAAAATTTCTCTGAGAAAAGCTACACAATCAAAACAAAACCTTTATTTATCAGGGATCTAGCAGTCATCTACATTCTGTAGCTTTCTGAAATTTGCTATGCACTGCAACATAATTAAAGTGTAATGTCAAATTGACAAATTATTGCTAATTATTAAAGCACTTAATGACTACAGAACACTCCCATATGCTGCAAATCTGGCAAGCTAAAAACTATATACCCAGTAAAATGGCGGAAATCTTTGTACTGTGCCTTTGGCCCTTCGTAAAGCCTTTCAGGCAGCACTAACAGCCGAGCAGCTGTTAAGGTCTGTTCAGGTAGCATGTCTCTTTCTTTAGCATTGACAGACAGATAGCAGTAACAACCCGTAACCCCAGCCAACCCCAGTTGTGTTCGTGACCCAAATCTTAATCTCCTGTAATGTCAGAACCTGTTCGGGACGACGAAAGTGACAATGGGCCCAGGACCAAGTGCTGCCTGTGAGGCAAATCCGGGGGACTTCCATTGGTTTTCCCATAATGCACCGGGCTATACACCAATGCATCTTGGGACAAAGAAGGTGTCGTAGTGTTGGTAAAAGTCCTTGGACGTGAGATGAATTTTCTTGTCCACAATTCTTCAAATATCATTTTGAAAAAAACTACTCGTGGGTAATCACATTGTTAACAAGCTAAACTGGTGAGTTATTGTACATTGAGACTGGAAACTGAAACAATGTTATAGCTTTTCATTGGCGTAGTTGGCTGTGACATAAATTCTGTCCGTTTGCTAACGTTAGATCGGGTCCATGTTAGGGCTTACAAGCATTTGGCTGTACGGTTACTCTCTTGTACTCATTGTAAACTAAGTAATTCGACTGCGGGGAACTGTTCTGTGTTTGAGCATGTTAATAAACTAAAAACACAACAGAGTGTGTGTATAATTCGAAACTTTTGGCATGTTTTGCTTTCTAGAGGTCGTGTGTGTGCTGTAGCGAGAAATGGGAGCTGATAAAAGGTGAGTTGTAACGTTAAGGTCAAGCGCTAACGTTAGCTCCGTACTGTTCGCCATGGTAGGTGTGGTTAATAAAAATGGCAGTGTTATTTTAGTCCAATTTGAAATACCTGTTCCGTCGTCACAGGGAGAGAGAACGTTATGTTAACGTAAAATTGCGTTGAAAACGCCTGCCTGTCACTTGTACATTAACTTTAGCGTTTAGTAGCGTTACACAATTCACTGTCAGATAAGTTGTGTATTTCCGAAGCCAGCGTCATTTTAGTAAACGCTTATGGGTCATCTTAACCATTCTTACTCCTAAGGCCAAACCTGAAGAACAATCGATTCCTTTCCTTTAATTTTTCTTAAGGTCTTAAAGAATGACCACCATGCGGGATACTGAAGGAAAAATGTTTTCCTGCCATCCTATTTTGTCTTAACAAGGGCAATACTACCCCAAGTCGCTATTTTATAGACATCTTGTGTATTATAGGGTCTTTAGCAGAGCTAGGCATGGTGCTCTCCAATTTGAGAGAAAGTTGTATGCCAGGGCTGTTTAATGTATCCAGCTACTGAAATGAGATAGTGACAACTGACTAACTTTGTGGTTAATTTGATGCACAGTAGACCAGCTTCTCTCTGCCTACATCACATAAACTAAACAATCAAGAATGACTAGAAAGGCAGAAAATCCTTTTGTGTGTGCACAGGTGTGGAGTACCAAAAACATTGTTTGAGTGTTAATAAAACTTATACAGATATAAATGTTAAAAAAGCATTTGATATACATAAGCACTGCAACAAACACTTTGAATATTAAGTATTTCAGTGTAAATCTATGATTCATCATACTTGAGACAGTGCTCCAATAAGAGGTGACAGATGTCAGGCTTACTTTTTTGTATGTTAATAAAGAAATGATGTTGGTGAGCTTGCTGATACAGTAATATTAGATTTAATCATATTATAAAGAATATAATACATTTGCAGACTAGTTGTGCTGATGTTTTACTTTACCCTTCAATGTCCTCCCAAATAGGATTAGTCGCACAGAACGTAGCGGTAGGTATGGCTCTGACCAGCCCCGTGATGAATCAGAATGGCGCGACAGACGAGAGAGGGACCAAGAGCGTGATCACAACATGCGCCGCTGGGGCGAAGAGAGACGTGGTGATCGTTTCGAAGGAGATCGTCGAGGATCAAGAGACAGTCCAGAGGTAGGTATTCTAATATTCTGTGACTTTTAATGGGGTTATAATGTTTTAGTAAAAATAGTTTATTTGAAGACATCCACACTTAACTGATGCACTGATCTATTTATTTTAAAGCAAAGAGAAAGGAAACGACGTAACAGTGACAGATCAGAAGATGGTTATCACTCCGATGGCGACTACCCAGAGCAGGATTATAGAAGAGAGCTTGGGGAGGAGAAGAAGAGCAAGACCATCATGCTCTGGGGTCTGTCTCCTCATGTCACTGAGGATGATGTAAGTCTTTAGTTTTGTTCTGCGGTTATGCAACCTCTTTTGTGTTTAATTTGATTTTATGTGTGTGCACCACTCATTCTGTAAGATGAAATGACTTGTTGTTGTTGTTTAGATTCGTTTTGCCATCGACCAACTGGAGGGGCCGCAGCCAGTGGATGTCAGGCTGATGAAAAAGAAAACAGGTGAGAACCAGATATGCGACAGACCCTGACCTCCCCCACGCCCCCCGCCCCCCCAGTCTTTGACCATAGGGCCAATCTGCTTCCGTTCAGACCCATTTCCCCATAGCAGCTAGTAGAAAATTGTATCAAGTTGAAAAAGGATTTAAAATGTTCATTTAAGATTTATCATTTCAGTTCATTGTGGATCCTTTTTAAGGTAAGTAAGAGCAGCAATAACAGTTTTGAGAAAGTCAATTGGCAGACACACTCTGTTGTTGAGTGTGGTTCAAACAGTGGTATTCAGCAGGATTTCTTGCTATGGTAAAACTCCTATGGAGTGGCCTATTGTGTACCAAACAGGGCCTGGGTCGTGAAGCAGTTTGTGGAAGAGTTTGAATTATATGCCCATGGACTCTTAACTAACATGCCTCCCGTCTATATTTGAATGCTGTCTCTAGGTATAAGCCGTGGTTTCGCCTTCGTGGACTTTTATCACTTGCAAGATGCTACACGATGGATGGAGACCAATCAGGTTGCTTCACAATCGCCAAGTCTAGTTTTAATCTTGGGGATATGGAAAAATAACCCAAAAGGCAACCAAAGTGCATTGAATAAGTAGTGTGGAAACTGTAAAGATCTGTTTGAAAAGGGAAAAAAAACTCATGGATTGTATGCCACAGATCAAAAAGATTTGATTTGTATATTAATAGAGATGATTATATTCATGATTTATATCTTAATGTTTAGTTTAGTTAATTGTAATGGCAGTAGCATCAAAGCTGCTGTTTGACTTGCATTGTGAGGTCATCTTCTTAGGGAATCTGCATGTAAGATAATAAACACACTATCTTTACCCTGCTGTTAGAGGCATTATTAATGATATTTCAGAATGTAAGCTCAGACTTCTGTTATTTTTTTATTTTATTTTTTTTTAAAGCCTACCCCTCAGTAGATGGGGGATGATTGAATCTTTCTTCTTTTTTTTTTTTGTTTGTTTGTTTGTGTTTAAGCAGTCAAAAATGTCTGTTTAGGGTCACATTGTACATTTTGCTCCAGCTCAGCCTGGGCACTCGGGTCCCAAACACCTAAAGAACCCTCCATACATCAGGCTCACATATACATCATGTGCCTGTCTTGTCTTTAACACAAAGGCTATCTGTTGGGGGTCCCTCTCCCCCATCTCTCCCTTCCAACATTGCTTGCTCTATTGATTGATGCTCGCCGGGAATTCTTGAGTGATTTTTGTCATCCTCTTTCAGAAACGTCTGACCATCCAAGGCAAAAACGTGGACATGCACTACAGTCACCCCAGAAACAAGTATGAAGACTGGCTCTGCAACACTGTAAGTTAATGATCCATTTGGTTTCATGGCCACATTATCCAAACAATTCTACTACAGAACACCACGCACACACACACACACACACACACACACACACACACACACACACACAGGCCTATAAGTATATGTTGGGCCTATAAGTTAAAATTGTTGCAGTCCTGTCAGCTAATTATGTGGTAGACCTACATTTGGATAAGTGGTAAAGGTTAGATTGTGTCTCAGGTAAGTATGGTATGCTGCACCAATATAGCTTGCCTGCTTTCTGAGGCAGCACTGTTCAGGGCTTTAGTAGGTGTATAATAAAAATGATGTGAACGGTTACTTGCAGTGTGGCCTGTACAATTTCCGGAGGAGGCTGAAGTGCTTCAGGTGTGGAGCAGCCAAAGCTGGTAAGTAGTTAAATCAACAAGAGGCCACTGACTGCAGAAATCCGGGCAGCCTGGGTCAGCAGTGCTGGGATGCAACGCAAAGTTTGTGTTGTGTTGTTGTCACTCTGTCAGATGTAGGCAAAGTGCATAGATGGGAAACAGCATGCATTTTTTCCTTGCTACCTGACAATACAAAATGGGGACAAAACACAATACATTATGGAGTTTATGAAATAGGCTGTGAGATAAGCTATCTGATATTGTAAACACTGACTCATTTCTAGCACAAGTTTTTACACTTATACCTCGTTTCCACTTCTTTGATTACACAGTCCTGAAGGTTATGTTAATGCACCTCTTACTTCTGTCATTCTCTCAACAGAAAGCGAAACCAGCAATAATACTGGAGTCTCTGAAACTCAACCCAGTGGAGATTTCTATGGCGACAGTAAGGACTTTTCTATTATAGATGCAATATCCCACTTAGTTTGGAATGGAAAATATCCATGGTGGGTTGTTCTTAAATATAGACTTCTGTCCTGTACAGCAATCATCCTGAGAAATATTGCTCCTATGACCAACGTGGAAGCCATCATGACAGCCCTGGCACCGTATGCTAATCTTTCATCTAACAACATTCGCCTCATCAAGGACAAGCAGACCGGCCAGAACAGAGGCTTCGCCTTTGTACAGCTCTCCTCTCCTCTGGTAAAGCATCCTTTAATATGTACAGATGAACATTGTCACAATTTACTGTTGTTCAGCATAATAATCTGCTGTAACAAGCAACCATGTATCAGTGGCCTCCATTTGGCTTTTCTATTAATATTACTCCTTTTGTCTTAAATGTTTCTCCTTAATGAACAGGCCACCTCAGTGATGCCTCCATATCACTTAAAATGTAATATCACTCCTTTTCACAGGAGGCCTCTCAGCTGCTAACCATCTTACAGGGCCTGCAGCCTCCTCTAAAACTAGATGGAAAAACAATTGGGGTGGATTATGCCAAGAGTGCTAGAAAGTGAGTATAATAGCGTATAAAGTGCCTTGGTTTTGTGATAGTTGAAAAGATTTACCCACGTCTTTATTCCTAACGGGAATTAACTTGTTTGCATTTATTTGCCCATTGCCTGTTTTAGGGACCTTTTGCTACCTGATGGGAATCGTGTCAGTGCCTTCTCTGTGGCTAGCACAGCCATTGCTGCAGCCCAGTGGTCCTCAAGTCAGGTAGGCCCATTTTCTGTCAACATCCTGTTATTTATCATCTCCCAGTGTCAACGCAACAGGCTCATAACCCATGCTTTACGTTTTCAGCCGCAACAGAGCTCAGAGGGAATGTCAGAGTACAGCTACCTGCAAGAAGGCTATACTCCAATGCCACAGGTTAGTAGAACAAGTGAAGCAAACATTGTAATAATTAGCGTGAGAGCAGATCATTTCTGCCATCTTTCAATTAGTTTGTTTTAAAGATGCATTCAGTAAAATATGGCTGCTGTACCTGTATATCATAACATTGTTTTAAATATTGAGCCAATGTTACATTTTATGTTTTATTTTTACACTGGCAAGTATCTGCGTTTCCTTTGGAACAAAAGCTGACTGGTGAGGTAGTTTCACACCACTGAAGCTCAAATATCAATATTTTAATAAATGGCTTTTTTCAATAGGACTACCAGACATACTACCAGCAAGGAGCCGGAGCCAGCACCTCTCAGGGAAATGGGATTCTAGGAGGTATGAAATGCTTTCACACCTTTTTTATATAGATGTTGGCACTATTCCTGACCATTTATTGTATAATATTAGTATTGGAAAAATTAGATAATGTTGCAGTTAGTATTTAGTAAATGTAGTTTCTCAGTGCTTTTTATGAGATGACATGCAATAGAAAAGTAGATAATAGCTTTTAGAAGCAACAAAACAAGAGATTTCTGCAAAATTATGAACAATGTAATAATTTCTTTTTGTTTGCACAGTGATGTTGAGTGTTGGAGAAATGGTCACAGAGCTTTGCTTTTCCAATTTTAGCTGCCCCAGGTGTAAAGATTATTCCAACTGCAGCTGGAGTCGTAATCTCACAGACCCCACAAGTCTACCAACCCCACATAATTGCTCAGCCTGCTGTTCAGGTAACGTACACATTTTTAACGCTGTAACTACACTGCAGTGCCATTATTCAAATGCATGGTGTAACAATCTCTGAATAACCATTATGTTAATTGCAGGCATTGTCACTTGCCCAGCAATTGGAGGCAAAGGCCCAGGCAGGACATTTTCCAGGCATTGAAGCTGCGTCTGTGCCTGTTGCCACTGTAGCTGCTGCCACTGTTACCGCTGCCAGTACATTAACAGCCTCAGGACAGACAGCTGACACCAGCACTGGTATGAGCACACAAGGTCCCTTAAAACCGGTGAATAGGTGAAATATAGAGACAGGGCAGCCGAGAAGAGAGAAAAATATGGCATCCCTGTTGAACTGTGACATGCATAAAGAGAAAATCCTCTTGAGGTCACTTTCATGTACATTTTATAACTCATAAAAGAAGGTTTCTTCTGCAGTTGTTAATGATATTATGTTTTATAATTGACAGTTCTTCCTGATACGTCCACCTATCAGTATGATGAGTCCTCTGGCTACTATTATGATCCTCAAACTGGCCTCTACTATGACCCAAACACTCATGTAAGTAGTGCACAACCACCATGTGTGAGTCACTTGGTTTTCCATCATGTTGGTGAGAGTTGCAGGAGTTTGTTTTGATTATGTACATTATGTCTTTTCAGTATTACTACAACTCTCAGACCCAGCAGTATCTGTACTGGGACAGTGAGAAGCAGACATACGTACCTGCCGCAACCGACACAAATGCTGGACAAAGTGATAACCCAAGCGGCTTTGCAGCAGGCAGCAAAGAAGGCAAGGAGAAAAAGGAAAAGCCCAAAAGCAAGACTGCTCAGCAGGTATTGTGATGTGAATTCTACATCTGCACACATTGTTATGCATGTAGCTTCTTCAACTTCTATATAGCCTTTTCTGAAAAAACATTTTTGAGTTCCTTTTTTATATTTTAACTTGTTCAAATCTGTTTTAACTCTTTCAGATTGCTAAAGACATGGAGCGATGGGCTAAAACTCTCAACAAGCAGAAAGAGAACTTCAAGAGTAGCTTTCAGCCAATTAGTCAAGAAGAGAGGAAGGAGGCAGCAGCTGCGGATGCTGGATACATACTGTTTGAAAAGAAGGTAATCCAATAGGATTCAATATCTGACAAAGTTTAGAGACTGCACGTGTTGGACTTTAATGTTCTAAATATGTTTATTGATTGATTTCTTATTTATTTAGCAGGCAGGAGGTCTAGACAGACTCATGCCAGAGTTGCCAAGGGGCCCTGAGGAGGAGCCACCAATCAGCTCAGTCAGCATTTCCAAGGTCAGTGTTTTCTACATCTCAGTGTTATAGCAATTCTTTTTATAACGATTTTAATAGCATTGTAAATATATGTACTCGGTTATATTCAGGTGTTATTTACGTCAGCTATGTTTACACCTGCCTTTGTTTATCCTTGGTGTGGTTAGTGTGGCCTTGTGGCAGCCTACAGTGGAGACAGTGACCCTGAGGAGGGGGGGGCAGAGCCTGATGGTGGTGAAGGAGGCCAGGACAAGCTGACAGACTGGACAAAGTTGGCCTGCTTGCTGTGTAGGAGGCAGTTTCCCAACAAAGAGAGTCTACTTCGACATCAGCAACTCTCTGACCTCCACAAGGTAACACAGATTGTCAGGTCTAAGTAGTGAAAGTGTCAGTCCATAAGACAATTAATTTATTGAGGTATTCATCTTGTCACTGGTCTTTCCTAGAAAAACCTGGAGGTTCTCCGCAGATCCAAAATGAGCGAAGCAGAGCTGGAAGAGTTGGAGAAAAGAGAGACTGAGGTTCGGTTCAAAACACAATCACCCGGTTGTTAGTGAGTCATATTGTAGCCTTAGTTAATGTGACTGCATTTTAAAATTCTAAATGTTTTCATTTTTCTGGTGAATAGATGAAGTATAGAGACAGGGCAGCCGAGAGGAGAGAAAAATATGGCATCCCTGAACCCCCAGCGCCCAAAAAGAAGAAATTTAGCCAACCAACACCAGTCATGTAAGCCACTTTGTTTTATTAAATTACTGATTTGTGTAAAATGCTGTTTTGCAATCCTTGCAGGGATCTAGTTGTTCATTTTGTGTCTTTTTAGTAATGTTTAAATGATTGACATGTCCCTGTACAGTAACTATGAACAGCCCACTAAAGACGGCCTCAACAGTGACAATATTGGGAACAAAATGCTGCAGGCCATGGGCTGGAAGGAGGGTAAAGGTCTCGGTCGCAACCAGCAGGGCATCACTACACCAATTGAGGTATTCACAACAATTACCTGGTGGTGTCGGGTTGTATCCAGTACCCATCAGCATCAATAACTGTATATATCTGTAAAAAGTACTCACCTACTTTGTGGTTTTCTTCCTCAGGCACAGTTGAGAACAAAGGGAGCTGGACTTGGCACTAAAGGCACCAACTACACGCTCTCTGCTTCAGACACGTACAAAGACGCCGTCCGCAAAGCCATGTTTGCTCGCTTCACTGAATTGGAATGACTCGCTAGTCTCAAGCTCAAATGGTTTATCGTCATGGTCTGCAGATGATTTGCTTCTTTTTGAGGTGGAGCTCCACCACGTCTGCAAGTGAATTGGCATTGAAACAAGACACGTTCTCTTTTAATGATTTTACTCCATGTATGAAAAATGATGATTATGCCTCTTGCCATAATGGTTAAACTAGACAGTAAAAAAAAACTGTAATGGAGGCGTACTGAGATGGTGAATAATATAATTTATAAGTTGTACATAGGTACAGTAAATTTACTTCCCTTGTTTACATATTTGTTCTGTGTTAATGCCATTTTTCTGTTTCAGCATGTTAAAAAGATTGTACAGTTTATACAAAAATCTTGTCTGTTTGTACAGAAAATAAATGACATAAGTGATTTATGGTCTTTATCATATTTTATCACCCTTAGTAGAAATGTTTTTTTATTTAACAAATTATGAAAGAATTATTAACAAGGTTGTGTAATCTACATCATATAATTAGACCAGAATTGTGACAATATATGCTGGTTTTAGCACAGGCCTTTTGTGACCCATCCCATTGTTGGCCTGGCCTGATATAGACTCTTCATTTACCTGATGGGTTTTCTTTCGTTTTATTGGAGCTTTCAGCGTTGCAATGTCATGGTAAAAATACACCTTGAGGAGAGCTGCTTTTGGTGGCAGTGTAGTGGAGCCAGCAAGAAGAGTTAGTGTCCTGTCTTAATACACAGTCAAAGAACCACAGAGGGTTGTTTTAGAGATACAGAAAATGCCATGAGTGTTTTATTGCATTTTTTTATTTAACAATGACATACCACTGGGAGGCAGTGCTGTTCCATCATATCCTTGGGAAAATGTTTTCTAGTCTGTTTTTTAAATTTCTACTATGTTTTGTATATATGAAACATAAAATTGAATGCGCTACTGTAAAGCTGAGAATCACGTTGGTGCTCTCTTTTGTCTAGGTACTTTTTTTGCAATAACATAAGCAATCCACGGGTGTCTTTTGCTGTTTATTTATAGTGATGACCAGTGCAAGACAAGTACTGTATTTAATAAGGATCTGTGTATGTTTTTAGTGTTGTCACAGTGGAAAGTTTCTCCAGCAAAGATAAAAGAACCACTCGACATGCAGAAAGGAGACAGTCTTCCCTGTCATTTCCAACTCGTATTTGCCTGTGATTTCTATTTAATGTGATGTGTCATAGTTTTCATTTCCCCCCATCTTTTCATTTCAAATTAGCATCACTGATAAAAATAAAAGACATTTGCATCAGGGTGACATTGGATGTGTTGCTTCATCCAGTGAGCATACTCTGTCCATCAGCATACATTATGTGGTTTTAGAGATTTGCCAAAACATTAGTTTGAACACATGGTTACTGTTGAAGTTGTTGAAGAAAAGAGAGATGAGAAGAAAATTAAAGCACCCTGTAAACGGAGAATGAAAGGCTGTTATTTACCGGATGCTGCTTATACTTTGCATAGTCAAACTCATCAGTGAGGGGTGCATTCACCTGGGCCGGTAAATTATATTGTTTGTCCACACAGAGAGGCAGTCCTTTTATAAGCAAAGTGTGTTACACAATGCAACATGATACAATATATCCATTAGGTTATTTGGACCTCATGGTGCCTCACCTTTTGATATTTTCACCTCTCAGGGAGAAATGTTTTGAATGTTTTATGTCCACCTCTGTTACATAAATATATTGTAGCAATACAGCCTTTACTCCTGCAGTCTGAGGTGGAGACTCTCTGCTGTTATATTCCCATCTTGCTTTCTAAGAAGCATCCATGCAGCTTAACAAATATGAGCCATATCCCACTCTCTACGAATGGGCTTATGTAATTCTTTTACGTAAACTGTAAAATTCATAAAGAACTTGGCAAGTTCTGCTCATTGCTTAAGCAGAGTTTAGCTGAGGTGTATAGAGTACTATAGCGTGTGAGCAAGCAGGGGGCAGGTGTTTAGGGCAACGTGCAATGTTTTTGGCATGGCCAACTGATTCCACTAAATGTAATTTACAACGCAGTGCATTATATAAGTAATGTAATTTCACCTCCAATACCACCTGGGATCCCATCAGACAGCACCAGGAAAGTCATAACCAGAGTGAGGCAGAGCCGAGTTTGATTTCATGTCCTCCTTTTTTTTCTATGAACAAAATGAATTCTGTTCTTTGTAGACTGTCTACATGCTGCCAAAGACCCAGCTGTGCAACAGAATAAGAAACAATATATTCTGAAGCAAGTATGTAGTACTGTGCTGTCTCTAGCCCCAGTTTGTGCTTCTCATCATGAGTCACCATTACGTTCAAGTCACGGAGCTAAGCATCCGTTTTTCTGAAAACTAAATAACTGGCGAAGGTTGAAAATTCTGAATGTATGAACAACACAGTTGTTCTGAAGGTTTTTCCTCAAAGACTCTTCTAACCATCAGGATGAACAAATATGGACATATGTCCATGGTCTTTTTGTATAACACAAGAAAAATATTAACACATTGTTTTGTAAAATATCAAATAAAAGAAAGTAACATCAATACAGACAAATAAAACTGATAGTAAATTCTTTACATTTTGGTTCACATTGTATAAATTAATAAAATAATATCATTTCCAGCTAACATCTTTCTTTGTATTAGGAAACAGAGTAAATTTGGGAAAGGGGTAATGTGCAGCAAAAAGAATATAATCTCTAAAGATTCCTTTGGAACAGTCGTAAATTATGTTAAACAACCCTCTTGGTTTTCCAAAGATTGCCTGATATTTATGTTTCGGAAAAACACTGGGTGTTTTCTCTTCTTCACACTGAGTGCAATGAATGAACGAGTGTTAGGTATGAATGTGGGTGTGTGAAATGTATTCTGCTTGTCCTGTAACACGGCAGTTACGGTCTGGGTAAAACCTTGTTTTAACAAATATGCTTTGCTATCTGGCCATAAGAGTTTCATTGGCTCCCAGATATTCCACTTAGGAGTGAGTGGAGACCAAAAACAGAGCTAAAAGAAGAGACAATATTGGGCTCACATTCGTTAGGTGGACACAAACACAGATCCGAATGAACAATCAGCTATTACAGGTCAAAACTGTCTATGAATCCTACCCTTGCCCAAGCAAAGAGTGGATACACGACTGATGACCAGGCCTTATATCTACATTGTATCTGCTTACGCTACACTGGCTGGCCTCACTGGTTTGACAGACATTTTCATCTTAGTACCAGGACCTGCTCAGAGTCTTACAAATAGCTACTAATTAGCAACCCCTCTGGTATCAGTATGTTAGTTAATATTGGTGTTCTCACAGTGATTTTGCTTCCAATGTCAAGTCATTAGTTTTGTCTCCGTCTGTCCATTAGATGCAGAGTCCATCACCCTAAAAAGTCAGAAGAATAATGTCACTGTCTATAAGGTCTGTTTTTGTGGTGTGTAGCCACTATTTCACACATTAAGCCCCTTCTGAGGTAGATCATCCTGTTGATGGAGGCGTAAATGAGGATTAAAATACTGTAAACTGTTGAATATTAGTATCCTCAAACTTCATTAAACCAACATGGCCTCTAGAGGTCGCTAGAAGGGCCACTTATCCACTGAATTTAGAGTCTAGACCATCTCCTGCATAATGGCTTTTTGGTGAACTGGACACTAGAGTGATAACACTGTAAAACACATTGTAGATGTGTCCATGTTATGATCAGTGCGTGTTATGGGTTTAAATATCATACTAATCTGGCTCCACAGTATTTTAGTTTTCAGTATTTTCATTAACATTTTTACTTGCGGTCAGTTTTTTGTGTTTCAGTTTTTGTTTTTGTTTGTAACTATATTTGTTTCATGTTCTTGTGCTGCTTATGTTTTGACTGAGTTTCCACGCTGGACAGTGAAGTTATATTCCATTCTATTACTATACTTATTTACTGGTGACATTTCAGTTCAGTAGATATCCCCAACTTGGTGAACTCTGTATCATGCTATAACCATCATCGGAATAAATGTGTACTTTTCTTCTTTAAAAAAAAAAAAACAGAACAAAAAAAACCAACCGAAATGTAGACTTTGGTTCAGCTTGCTGTGCAGCTATGCAATTAAAATCAATTAGTAAATGAATGTATTACATGGTATTTATCTGCCAGAGGCAAAGATGACCTCCTCACCTCTGCATTAAGTGCCCAGCTATTGTTCTCTCATTAGTGAGCAGGGGGACGCTCTCCACATTACAGACTCTTCAACAGGTGCCAAATCTCAGGCTGCACCGTGCTGAGAGCTGCTGGATCAGATACAACAGGCAGAGAAAGGGTCAAAGGCAGGAAGGGAAATATACTACACCATTAGTGTAGGGAATTCATGGTATGCTGATGTACTACATGGTGCGTGTGTGAATGAGACAAAGAAAGATAACCCTGTTTGTTGTGGCAGTTGTATATTTCTCATATTCATATCGTTTAATTGTATATTTTGTGTGACCCACACTCATTCCATAATGATAGCTCTTTACGCATGTTCTCGCGGCGTTGTGCGCAACGCATTAACAGACTGACTACAGTGTCATTTATGCGCAGTTCCTTCATGCCAAAGACTAGAGTAGCCTAGCCAGTGTGGCTGCCACGGTCTGTGATTTTCCTTGTATTTCAGCGCAGCCATAGGGTTGGGGGTGCAAAGGAGGCGGACCTTATGCGACCCCCACAGTTGAGCTTCAGAAGGCTTTACAATGCCGACCATTTCTCAAAGCGCATATTGTAGCTGACGGCTTAAGAGAGCGACGGTCCGAATGTGCGTAAATAGCCACGAATCTAGATAGCCTACTATCCAACACCTTCACTGAGAAAAAATTAAGAGAAAACACGCCAAGAGAAAGCGATTCATCAGAGATCATCACATTTATTCCCACTCATCAGAGGAATTAACAGAAAGCTTCGCGACAAGAACTTTTGGTAAGACTGAACAAATCTGATATATCTAACAGAAAAAAATGTTTTGCTTGCAGAGATGATGCAGTTGTGTTTGACAGGATGTTTGTATTTAACTGGTGTAATGGTTTGTGAACTTGTATTTTAAAACACTGGATATAGTATGGTAGTATAGTATAGTTTTTTCCAATCACATAGGGATATTGCAGCCCAGGGGAAGGAATGAAAACAGATTATTATGAATATGTGTAGCCTATATGATCACATGGCGCACAATACTGGGACATATGGATTTGTTTCCTATTTGGGGGGGTGATCAATAAGGAAAGAATAGCATGTTTGGTCCTCCTGCAGTGAGAAGTCCAGATGTCATGTCCAGATGTCATGACCATGTGCCTCAAGGAGCCAGTGACAGATTGTTGTCCATCTATTGTCCGTGCGAGTCACGTTGCATTTTGAATCTTTCTCAAATAACCTACATGTTGGATCAGCCTGAAAGTTAAAGTCGCCTTGTCAATCAACAGCTGGATGAAGGGCTTTAGCTAAGTGACCAACTTGTGACTCACAAGCAGAGATTATTTTTGTTTGGCGAAAGTGTTTCGCAAATGTCTCCGAGTTTCAGTTGATGTGTGTTGGATCAAACTTAACTAATCGATCTTATTTTATGACGCCCATTTCTTGGTAGCCTGTGTCATTTAAAATCAACAATCTATATGCGAAACATTGTCCTGCAGTTTACTCAGCCTACACCTTAATGTGTTGGTGGTGTCCAAGCCACATGGCATCGAGTAAACGCAAAGACAATTTCCTTTTCCTCCTACCACCAAAACCATCCGACCGAAGTAAGTTTGTTCTAAATAATAGCGCAACACACCAATAACATAATCAGTCTGCCTCAAGACACGAGTAATATAAAGCCAGTAGCGTTAACAACTAGTAGCAGCCTTTTAAAGCACTTTGTCTTTGTTATTGTAGGCTAAATATAGGCGGAATAAGTGGAGGAAGAGCGCCCTGTGTGGGAAGGTAATGCTGCACATGATCACTCTTTGCTGAGTGAACCTATTACATGTGATATTGTGTTATTATTGTGTGCCTGACAAGAAATGTTCAGTTTCCCTTCTACATTTTTCTTCGTGAGTATGTGAGAGACAGTTCTTTTGTGGGAAATGTGGATTTGCAGTTTTCTTTGAGCAGCATGCATGAAATGAGTGTGTGCCAGTGATTTGTATCTCCTGCTGTTTCTTGTCTACTTTCTCATGTTGGATACCATCTGCTATTTCAAATGAGAATATGACATGTACTGCATATGAACTTTTAGAGCTGAAACAATTAGTTGATTAATGGACAATCGACCTTAAACTTTTAATATCTTTTATAATCGATTCATACATTGATTTTCTTTGTCTTATGCAATAGTAAACTGTACATTTTTGGGGGTTTGGACTCTTGGTCAGACAAAAAACTAAATTTGTCGCTTTGGACTTTAAGAAATTGTTATTGTCATTTTTACAATTTTACAGACATTTTATTGACCAGAAGATGAATCCCTAAATCAAGAAAATAATTGAAAGATTAATGGATAATCAAAATTACTGTTAGTTGCAGCCGTTTTTATTTTTATTTCTAAATGCAACTTACATTCTTATACTTGTTATATTAATAATGAATGGGAATGCGGTGGGCGTGGAAATGGGAATATTCCTGTGCAACAACTGTTGCGGATGGTGTGAAACAAGGCACTTAACCTCCAGTTGCTTGAATGCAGATGTTGAGTGGTCGTCATGAAAAACTGTGGTTGTACTGGTGAAAACATCTAACTTTTAAAGTGTGAGGCATTGTACAAAATTTAGAGTTAAATTAGGAAACAGAAAACTTTTAACAGATTCAGGGATACAGATACACCATTGAGAGAACTTCTGTCTGTGTATTCAAGGTGGTGTGGGTGAGGGGGTATGTTTTTGACTTTGGCCCCTATCTGAACACTAACACCCTATATGGGTTTTCATGCTGGGTTCATCACAGTGGAGAATGTGCAGATAAGCCTGGCTGCGGTCAGTGAACCCATCGTGTGCTGTGATCAGGGTGGCTGAGAGTTTGAGGAGGAGCTGGACAGGTGCGCGGTGTGTGGAGGCTGATGTTTTATCCATGTGGGAAGCAGCCAACTGAGCTCTTCTGTCACACTGAAGAGACCTGTGAAAATCTGCATTTGTGTCAGACACTCTAGAGGTTATTATTATCTTTGTCATGGCTAATCTGTGGGGTTGAACCTGATATCATGTGCCGTTGTCTATTTATATTGGAGTCATTGGAAAGTCATCGTCCTTTGTTGATATTGTGTATTCAAATGGATAAATTGCGTATATTTAAGTTCAGTAGTTAGTGTGGTCTAATCCACTGAGAGTACTTAGTATAAATGTAATGTTCCCTGCAGACCCTTTGATCTTAAAGATTGCCTTTTTGGAAATTGTCCCAACAACTTATGTTTTGTTCGTCATCTTATGAGAAAGTTCAAACTGAAATTTGTTTATTTTGTGGCTCTCAGTCCGCTCATAGAGCATCTTTTATGCTTTGTGGTTTTCTGTAGCTTAACAGGTAGAAAATGGCACTAACACTCCCATGAGTTTGTCCAATCAGTGCCAAAAATATGCTCTTAATATATGCTGCCTAACAAACTCCACTGAGAGCCATATGTTGTTGTATTTTAAGACTCATAGGAAATAACTCATCACATACTTGCCAATATATAAACTCTAGCATATACTGAATGACAGCAGTTAACCGATATATATATAAACCAGCTTATATAAGCTGATATACAGGTCTCCTAAAGGCTTGTCTTGATTTGGGATTTTGAACTGGAAGGATACAAAATACACAAGACAGCAGCCGGCAGATAGGTTACTTACCTTAAATATTTAAACCTGCAATAACTGATTTTTTGGCTATTCAGCAGAAACAAGCTGTAAACACATTGCCAACATATTATCACCTTTCACGTTCATGCTGCTTATTTACACATCCAGCATCAGCATTCATGTGGAGCCGTGTTTGTGTCCACCTGGTGAATCAAAGTCCAACATTCACTCTCTTTTTAACTCGCTTTTGTTCTCTACCACCTCCTGAGGGAAATATCTGGCTCTTTAGCTGCTAAATGCTTCACTCTGTTCACCAGCTAGTCACTAACTTTGTCTGTCTACTGTTTGGTGCTGAGCAGGTAGCATACAGTGTGTTTATCAGAGCAATTCCACTCAAAACAGCTGCTTGCTGCGGCCTGTTACAACAAGCTAGCCTACAAACATGTTACGGTACTTCTTATCATTTTGCTTTTACCTCACATTTTTGATTCTTGGATTCACATCCAATCACATGTGTTCAAGCCTTTAGCATTTTGTAACAAGAGAAAAACTTTCCAACAAGACAACTCCTAGCACTGCCACTTATAGAAACTCCAATAACTTCCTATTTGGCATTTTAATCCAAGCTATCTATCATTGTGATATTGATGTTGATGGGAAAATTCTTTTCAAAACTGTAATCTTAACACGAGTGTGTAGTCTGGTACTGGGTCAATGCAAGCTGAACATAAAGTCGCACTTGACCACCATCAACATCTCTCATGTGATGTGTTTCTTCTGCAAGTGTGCTGCATTAGTGTGCTATAGAGACTCACTGACAACAAATAGAATACACATGCTGACAAAAACATGTCAGTCTTGTTTTAGATTTAATTTACAATATATGTTGTTGTGCAGTTATTCTTTATAGTAACGTTTTAAAACGGGATCATTTAAAATCATTTAAATCTATAAATGTAGCATTTAGGATTGTGTTGACACATTAAGACAGACATGTGCTCAAGATGTAAGGTGTGAGTATGCCTGCCTGGAGTGTAATTGCCCCTGTACCTCCTGCTGCCAGCTGTTGGTTACCAAGCTATTTCTTAGAAAAATGCCCTGCAGCTTGTCAACATGTACTCGTAATTAATGAAAGTTAACTGACTTCTTATGTAACTAACAACGTAAAAGTGCTGATTCAAACACAGCTTCTTTTTTTACTTTCATATGCTCCTTCCATTTAGTTTATTTAAAAAAAAAAAAACATTTGGATAGTTGCCATTGTTACACTGAATCACATTTTAGCTCAGCTGCTCCTCAGATGCTACTTACGTCCTCATTTATTTTTGTTATTTAAGAAAAATGTTTTTGTATTTTTTTCTTTTACTTTCTTGTTGTGGCCATGGCTCCCATCAGCTATAACATTTTACCCATCATCTTCATTGTTGAAACTGCAGACACCAGCGCATAATGGCATTATCAGCCTCTAGATAGGTCTACACAAGTCCAGTTTAATTCAGTAAACCTGTTATTTGGAAGTGGAAACCAAAGTGAAAAGTTATAGCTCAATGTGCTTGTTGTAATTGTCCATTGCATTGCAGAGCTCCTTCCACTCTACTTCATTTTATGTTCAGAGGATGGACAAAATACCTGGAACACCTCACAAAATAATGCAGTCCAGTTGCATTGCCAGCCTGTCGATGCAGTGTGAAAAAAAATGAACATGACAAGATTCACCTCCTGTATTACATCCGTAGTGCTTATGGTTCCTTAATTTAAAACTAATGGCCCAAAGGAAAGGAAAGTGCTATTTTTCCTCTGGCTCAAGAGCTGGTTAGTGATGTAGTTTAATCATTTGTATGTGTGTGTGTGTGTGTGTGTGTGTGTGTGTGTGTGCGTTCTGTCATGCGTAACAATACTTAAGTAGGAGGTGATGCAGAACGCTAATGTCTTTGTTTGCATGACTATCACCTAGAGGATGAAAGTAACATGATCGTGCTGGCCCAAGCGTATAGGGAATGTATCTAAGTTGTCATATTTTTTTGAATAAACAATTGTAATATATCTTGAAGTTTTGATTTGTTGACCATATAGGATGTGAAGTCACAATTTTTGGTGAATGTGAAACTATTATCTGACCATATACCTACTTAATAATATTTGCAGATGAGGAGGGGGGCTAGAGTTCAGCTATTTGATAGAGTATCATTGCTGTTGAAATTTAATTTTTATGGTATAGTTTGTGTACTGAGTTGTGAATTGAAGAGTATTACTTTATCTTTCTGTCAGAATTTTCTTTCATTTTATAATGAAATGCATGTAAGGATGGCAACTCCTGACTTACTCAACTTTGTCTTCAGAAAGAGGACATAGAAATAACAAATGTTTGCTCAAAAAATATGAATCCCTTCTTATTACAGACTGCACATCCACTAGAAACATACAAAAAAAATCAGTGCCCAAGAACTTTGTTCATTTGTTGTTTGGAGCATTTAAAATAGTTGTAGTTCATGAGAAATTCACAATACTAAAAGCAATCCCTTCAGCCCGCTTTGCCACAGAGTAGAATATGTGATTCAGGTGTTGGCCAATATCGCAGGACATGAGCATGTGTTCCTCTGTCCCCAGGAGGCACGTGGCTGAGATGAGCTGGTGCTGCCAGGCGCTGTTGGCTGAACCTCGTGCCTGTTCCTGATACACCACCACATGGGCATCTCCTCATCTACATGTGCTCGCTCACTGTCCCCCACTTGTCCCGTGCCTGCCCTGTTTTATGTCCAACTGACACCAGAAGAGATAGGAAGTAATTGTGGAGAATGCTGCTATTTTTTTTTATAACTATTTTTATAAATAGCCATTCTCTCACATTAACGTTGAACAAACGGAAAAATCAAACAGTTAATCATTATTCACCCTCCCACCTGTTCAAGTATTCAACATCAGTAAAGAGTTGAGCAATTTTCTTAGCACATGTGTTTATTTAATGCGTTTTATCAATATAAAAACAGCATGTTACTTACCCAAAAAAGTATAGTTACAGTTAAGTTAATAAAAAGTTGGTTCAGATGTTCTTGAATAGAACATGTGAACTTTTTCATGGCTTGGCAGCTTTTACCGTCTTGATCATTTGAAGTCAGCAGGAGAGTCACAACGACGTGTGCAGAGAGGTAGAATAGAAGAAGCAATATCAAGTATTATTTTTATCCATAACCTTTGCACCTTTCCACTCCCACAAACAACGAATTAATGTCCCTTCCTTTGAACCACAGTTTGTACCAAGTATCTGGGTTTTAGTGCAAAAAAACGTCATGCATAATCCATTTAGTCAGACCTTGAGTATCATATCATCTGCCAGTCTTCATCTGAAATATCAATATTTATACTGTTGCATCAAGCTCGTCTTTTGTTTTCTTTTTGATTTATCCATAATTAAATTATAAAAATAGGATATTCTCAAGATGGCCCAGACAGCTTCATCTGCAAACTCTTTTCCTTAGAAAAAACCTGTTCAGTCCGTTCACATAAGGAATTATATACTAGCAACACAACAATCACTTCATAAAAAGTTGTCTTCCTCATCTTGAGGGACATGTTTATAGATGCACATATGGCTAAACTGTCCAGCCTGCCATTTGCCCATCACTATATAGAATTACACCATAGAAATAGTACCAGCAATGTGCCTGTTTAAAGAACTCGTTTTGCATACCTGATCTCAGACTTGAGATCACTCACGTGGTAGTTGGCCTGGATTTACCTGATACTTTTAATGAGAACTGCAACAGATTGATGTGGGCTTACAGGTCTTTATGACACGTATTAAAAGCCCAGATAACACCTGGTAATGCTTTATTTTATGGGTCTGTAATTTCCCTAATAGTTTCCAATGGAAGTTTCCCAGAAAAAAATATGTCATTTGGTATTAATTATAAGGAATTTCCTTGAAAGAAAAGCTCAATTTGAACTCAAGTAAAAATGAATTCATTATCAATTCATTATCGGAAACTTAATTCTTCATATTTGTTGAGTTGTATGCTTGCCTATAGACAAATATTACATTTTTGCATGTTTAGCTGACCTACTGTGCACTGATTAAAAGACTATCTGGCGTATGCTAGCAATTAATTGGAATTAATTAAATGTAAGTCTACCAAATGAGCATTGTCTCTATTTTCCATATAATGACTAACAAATTACATATTTCTTTCCAGGAAGCTTCATGGACATTGTTTGAAAATTATTCAGAAAATTAAAGTCCCTTAGACCGCTAGAATTGTGTTTGAGTGCTGCAACTTTATCCTCATATGCCTTGGACACTCAGGCCTTCTTTAACTTCACAACATTTTTATTTGAAAAATATTTGACCTGTTCTGACTGAGAGCAGTGAGCAAACACGTCAAATAGAAACATCCATTTGCAAAGGAATAGAGACCTTACATGAATAGTTTTATCAGCAGCAGAAGAAGAACACTTTGAGTGTAATTTTGCTTTTCCAACAAATGTTTTGGGGTTTTTTAATAATTCAGGGTCATGGTAAGATTTAGGTTATTCTTTGATTTCCTGTGCTAAATACGTGTGTGTCACAGTTCTGCTTTTACTTCCTCCGTCTGTCTTTAAAGACCTCTGCCTTGACAAAACCGTGGTATTACTCGCTGGCTAGTAGAATTCATGTAGTATAAAAAACACCTGAAAACATTAACTTCACTGATACCAGGCAATGAAAACAAATGTCATGCCAGGGACAATTCAGCTTGTGTTAGCAAGCATTCACCCCATTGACAGAAATAAAGAATAACGGTCTCCTATATGTATGAGGAAGCTTCATTTTAAAATGACATACGCATCACATTTTTTCCTCTCAGTCTCTCTGGAAATTATCATTATCAAAGCCTGGTGTTGCAAGAGAAAGTATTGACATTGGGGGGTTTTACGTTTGTCTCTATGGGACATGTTAACTTTGGGCAAATAAAATGACTCACGAGATAAGGCTTTAGATTTTTTTTTTATGTTTAAAAAAGATTGGTTGTTGTGTTTGTGTTTTGTTGGGGGAAATGACTCATTCATTTATTGCCTGATAATTGTGTTTAGAGTGTTATTTTATTCCTAGCTGCAGTGGCATGGTATCAATGACCCTCTTTAACTGTACAGTATGAATGGCAGTGACAGTGATGTTCTGGCTGAGAGGACACTGTGAACACAATTGAGCTGCTGTACAGCGGAAGCAGCTAACAACACACCATTGTCTCTCTGAGTTCGCACTGTGAAATAGAAAAGATGATTCATTTGTGTCACTGGGGTCATGGGAGGCAATGGTAGGTTATTAATAGTTCTTAATTAATAATAATGTGAATCTGAATGTGAGTCAAGTGAATTTTCCCAAAGAGATCTCATCTTAATAGTTGCCTTTCTCTTCAAACCATCATTACAGAAAACCCCACATTCCTTAAAGAAAAATACTGTTGAAATGTATAATTATAGTACTACAGTAATAACTGTTTTGCAAAGCCCTTTCTCAGTAATTGGTTGTTGTGAGTAATTTAGCATTTGCTTGATGACATTGTTATTATATTCGTCATGAAGACCACTGTGTCATTGTGTGGGATCTGTGCAGTGGCACTGAGAATCTTCAGGCTTGTGACATTAACTACGCTAAAGAGAAGAGCAAACAAAAGTTAAAAAAAAACTCAAATAGACCTTGACCTTTGACCGTGTGGTCTGGACTTGTTTGCCTTGCTCAGTACTGAAGTTCTGGAAAAGCACAGAAATTTGCCGTGTTTTCCAGCATTTTATCTCAGCTCGTGATTATTTACAGCTATGTACTGATGGTGTATGTATTGCAGAAGTTTTGGTGAACGAATTGAATCAGGTCTTGGGTTTTGGAAGTCACTGTGTCAAAATTAGAGCTGAGTCATCGCTACACAGTTTATAGAAACCTGCAGTGCCAGTACATTAACACAAGAGCTATTCTGCTGAGTTTATAGACTATAACTTTGAAATTGAAAATATAAAGGCAATTACAGTCAACTAAATTCCTGCATTTGCTGCATCATGTATAAAGCAATATACCAAAGAGGTGTAGACTGAAGCTACAGATTATTATGCCTATCTGTTTTACAATACATCATTTCTTTGGTGTCACAGTGAACAAAAGTTATTTTATCCCTACCACACTAATGTAAAATTCAGTTTTTGATCATGAATTATCTATTCATGATTCAATAAGTATTTTAAAACACCTGAAAACATATTTTAATTAAATATTCACTACTAAACTTGTACGATTTTGAAATAACAATATTTCTAGGTATTTTATACTAAAAAACTCAACTAATCTGCCACATCAGGACTGTGTGGGTGTGATTTGATCAGATTTGATTGACAGTGGTGTGGAAACATAAGCAAACAACCCCACATGATATTGCTAGATCTTGATTGGTTCACGGAAATTTGTGACATCAGCTTTTTCCAACCCAGTCCCACTCACTTCAAACCAGTGAGAAGAGCAGAGACAAAACAAAAAATATAAAAATCTTCCATGTGAATAAAACAAAACTGTTTGAACTTTGGCAAAAATAGAAGCTGACTGAGAAAAGATGTTTTCAGGGCCTTTAAACATTCAAAGTGTGCTGTACATTTTCAATGATGTGTGCAGTTAGTCCATGGAATAATGTATCTTGACAAACAAACCCACACACCTGTATGTGATTTGTGTCCTTATTCCCTCTGCCCTAGATATTCAAGATATTGAGTGACTTGAAAGGATCATCTTCACTGAACACATATAAGCCAAAAAGAAAAAAAGAATCTGTTACAACTTGGACGATGAACCCGTCTCAGTCAGAGATGAACATCTTGTCCAACGGAAAAAGTCATGACCTCGGAGATGACATGGGCGTGGCAATGAAGACGTTGCTAGAGGATGATCAGTGAGTATTCTTCCTTTATTTTTAATGCATATGAATGGCTGCCCCTTGTTGCTTACATACTGGTAATGCCATTTTAACACAGCATGTGTCAAGCACTTTTTATGTAATTTTGTATTTCTGTATTAGTTATACTTGTGTTAAAACCACATCCTGGATTATTTAAAGTAAATCAACTGAAGTTAACTACAAAAAGCTAAAAACAGAGTTTTGGACTGTTTGATTTACGCATATCTACCTTTGTCCCTGAGATAAGAGTTTCCCATTATTAATGAACAGGATAACGAATTTGGTGAGCAACATACAGTATGACTTAATTTTCGCTTTTTTTTTAAATGCATGTTTGCCTTGTTTTTTGCTTGCTGCAACGGGTGGATCCTTATACAGAAATGGCACTCAAACAGTCAGGTATGTTGTTTAGAGATTTGTATGAAGGATTTTTCAACTGCATATTTGTTTTCAAGCATATAATAATACAAAAAAATTAAGATTTTTACTACTGTCTACAGCAGACATGTGCACAGTTTTTGGAGGTAGATAGAAAGACCATCAATTTACAGTCATAAATGTGCCCCTTAGATTTGATGATCCTGATGGAGGACTGGAGAATGAGGAATTTTTGCCCACTGCAGATGGAAAGAAACCTATACGCTTCACAGATGTAAGTGTAAAATCCTGAGTTTACAGACACAAATCAACATAAAAGAGCATTATGTTTTTTTGTTGAGATAAATTGCAGATTTAGTGAATGCTTTTTTCCCTCCTCAGTTTGAAGGAAAGACCTCTTTTGGCATGTCTGTCTTCAACCTGGGGAATGCTATTATGGGCAGTGGAATCCTGGGATTGGCCTATGCCATGGCCAACACTGGCATACTCCTCTTCTTGTGAGTAAAAAAGTATATTTATCAATTTACAAAATATAAACTAGAATCTACGCACTTATCAAACACAAGCAAAATCACTTATGTTAATAGTTGCAGTGTTGAATTCAGTTTCTAAACCTGTACCTGTACCGACAGCTATACTACTCCACTGAAGGGTGGAGTCTGGTAAATGACAACTTGGTCCCAGACAAACAGTACTTTTATGCAACCACTTCATAGTCTGTATAAGCAAGCTTTGGAAATTATGGACAAAAAAACTAATTCTTATCATATTGTAAAATAGTTCAAAAGTATAATCTGTTGACATTTGACAATTTATGGCCAATGTTTGTCTGTTATATAAGATCATTCACAATTTAGCACCACAACCACTTAAACAGTTTGTTACAACACGTAAGGTTGGTGTACGGTTAACTAGAGCTTCCTCAAGAGGGGACTGTCGTGTTCAATTTCGGTCTACAACATTTGGTCAAAACTGCTTGTCTGTTAGGGCAGCTGGAATGTGAATTCTTTACCACTGAGTATCAGAGGGTGCGGGACTTTGGAAGGTTTTCAATTCAGTTTGAAAACATGGTTGAAGGAAAATCAGGTCTGTAGTCATTAAACTAAGAGGCAATGAATGTGGCCTGCACTGGTGCTGTGTGCCTGGTTGGTAATTTTGTGTACTGCTGATTTGTCTGTTTATGGATTGTTGAGTTTGTACTCCTTTGTGGCAATTTAGTACTGCCCTTCTGTTGTTTGTGGCAGGGTAGCTATATTTTAGTGTTTTGTATGGTGTTTCATTGGGCGTGTGTTTGTTTTATTTTTATTATTATTAATCTTTGTGCTTTGTAACTTGTATATTGTTGGTGGTCTCCACCCAGGGACTACAGATGGAAGTTACCTTTTAGCTATATCTGGTACAATATATGTATTGTGCATTGTCCCTGTTAAATAAAATGAAATGAAATGAAATGGGTTATGAGACTCTCTCATGTACTTTCTTTCTGATTACAGCTAAGGAGTGGGCTGCTTTGGTGGTGCGATGAAGGGCCAGGGTGGTGCTGGTCATAGGAGTGATTTAGCATCTGTCATGACATCTTTTAACATATCAGGTCCCATGATGTGCCCTATTTCTCAGTCTCCCGTCCCCACTCTTGTTGCAACATGCAGACCCTAGAAAGGCCACAGCCTGGAATAACCACACCTCCAGATACTGTATTAGGCATCTGGATAGCTAATTTACTTCCTGCTGCTCCTTGCAGAATGCTGCTGTCAGACCATGACCCTGGTTGTCTTGGACATGTAGTCTGTGTTTGTGTGATCAAGTAGCAGGACTGGAATAGAGAGTGGCCTAAGCGTTAGCCTCAACGGTGGAAATAAAAAGTCAGTTCAATGCTAGAGCTATCAAAAAGTAGCTCCTCTAATGAAGGCTAAGGAGGCTGTAGGCCATATCCTATGAAATTCCTGTTAGTAATTGGGTCATTGGTATTATAACTATATATAGTTGGTGACTGGTTTAACTGGTTCATTGCTCTGTAGCAGTAGGTGCAAGAGACGTCTTCAATATCATGACAACTTATGTTAAACATACAATAAACATCACTTGCATATCAAATTTAACCCAAAAAATAATTGTTAAACTGCTTGTATCTAAGGTCAACACACAGGAACATATCACGCCTGTTATAAGAAGCACAAAACATAGACTTGTGAGTTACAGAAAACTGTAGGTTTGGATGAGTCATCAGATGTAGGTGAAAGGGTGTACGTCTAGAAGATGTGCGTAATGTTTAGCTGTGGCAAAAGTTCAAGACTACCACATGCTTATAGTGTAGGCAATTTGGTTTTGATATAAATGTTATCAACTAACATTCATTTATTTAATACCAGTTAATAACAGTTTCAGCAACTTTAGGATGCAGCATCAATCTGAATGGAAAAATTGGCAGACTTGACAAATAAACATGATTATTGTATATATGTATATATATATATGTATATGTATATATATAGCGTTATAGTGTTACTACATTATAGGTATTTATTTGCATCTTCACTTTCATTTTCTATTTTATCCGTATAACATATTTTCATTATAGTGTATTTCATTGTAATGTTTTTCTTGCTTTCAGTCTGTTTTATTGCTTCAAACAGCATGCAATCTGCTTTTTTAAATCTGTTTAATCCCTGATTTCTATGGGATTAAAAGCAAGTGGCTCCTTTAAAGGCACCAGGATAGAGGCATTTAAAAAGCTTAATTCCTTCAAAGCAAACAAAGATCTTTTTAGGCTCATGAGTTTAATTATTTATATATTATTTCAAGTGAAAAGCTCTTGCGCGCTTCATATCTCTAAAGGAGAACTTCATTATAAGTGAAGTAAGTGAAATAAGTCTATAAATAAAAGAAAAAAAAACAAGCACTGATACAAGTTTCCTAGTACACTGCATTGTTATTTTGACACATGCTTCAGAGTACATATATTAAGAACACCTTCAAAATCTTACCCTATAGTCATTAATGCATTTTTAATTACAACATTTCATACGTCTTTGTTCGTATACAGGTTTGCTCTGATGATTGGTCCTTGTTGCCTCAGTGGCACCTCTTCTACCAACTTTATTTCCCTCATTGTGGCTCTGGTGGAGATTATAGCCTGTAGTGTCAAGAGATTCCTTGATCCACCAGCAGAGATACAAATAGACATCCTCATTCCTCATCAGCATATTTCCAGTGACACGCAGAAATAGAGCAGGCATGAAAAGCCTGGTGCCTTGCTGAATATTTCACCAGGGTGTCAGCATCCAAGGAGGATATTTCTTCATTTAGACAAGGCATCACACCTCATGTGATATTTCCAAAAGATACAAAGCAGACCTGCAAAATAAATGCTTGTTTGTGAGCTGAGGGAAGTTGAACAGTTTGCACAGCCGTTGTAATGCTGCCATTGACTGTTCAGGGGAATCTGAGGGTCCGGCCTCCATCCCTCTGCTTACGGACATGGGACAGACATAAAGACTCTCACTTCAGTTGTGGCTACAAGAAATACAGAGTGTAGAGAAGTGCTAGGAAAAGGTCTGAGAAAGGTGATGGATTTGGAATTGACCTCTGACTCATTAGGAATGCTGACCTGAAAGCCATGTGCTGATGTGATCAGGGCTCTGTGCCTCAGTAGGAGGACCACTGCAACGCAAGACAAAAAGGGTTGTGGGAAATATCGTTTTCATTCATGTGTAGGCCTGTTATCAATGGAGAACATTTCTATTCTATTACAAAAAAGACTTGTTATTTCAAGAATGCCTCGTCTTGTTTCATGCTGAATATTTGTTTCAACTGTATAGTGTCGCAATAATACAGTTAGCATTTTGAAGCAACGAACAGCAACAGCTTTGACATGTCATGCAATGGCAGGATAGTGACGTAGTGAAAACCAGCTGTTAGTGCCACCACTGCAGTTCAACTTCCCAGGCTTAATGAAAAGGTTTTGTCCCTCAATAATACATAATGTCAGATCAAACAATAGATATAAGAAGATATATATATAATAATTGTGTAGATATGTTCTATCAAACTGGTGGCAACATGCACAATGCATCACGACACGCAAATGCCTTGAATTTGGTGTAGTATAAGGTTGACTTATATAAAGGTATAACATGACATCCCCTTCTGTATTGTGTCACAGGTTTCTTCTGACTGCAGTCGCAACCTTGTCATGTTACTCCATTCATCTGCTGCTCAAATCCTCTGGCATTGTGGGTAAGCCTTGTGTCATGTCTCGGCCTTTTGTAAAGAAATAGTGTCGCTATATATTATATTGTGTTATCAAAATGATATGCAGACTGACAGTCCAACGGTTCTGCTACTTGTGGATACCAGATTAAACCAAAGTGACAAAGACATCTGATCCAGTTAAACTGGTTAAGGACCAATTAGTCAAAATTAGAAACCATGCTTGAGTTCAAGAAAATGAAACTTAAAAAGGGCATGGATAAAAAGTCAAAAGGGAATTATAGCCTGACTGCTTTAAACACTCACATTATAGCAGTGAGTTTGCCAATTACAATTAAATTGTTGTTTTCATGCCAGAACCATTAGTATTAGAAGGATTTGGTTTCCAGTCCGCTTAACTTCTTTAATGACTTAGACTGATTATGAGAAGGAAAATTAATTAATTAGTTTATAATATCTAGACAAACATTAAAACTGTGAAAATTACAAATGGTTCTTCACCCCCAGTCACAGATGTACCTTTTTATTATTTTATTGTTTTGCTCAGAGGGACATCTCAGCAAACATAATTGAGTGAATATTATTATTTGTAATCTGCTTACAGGAATTCGAGCTTATGAACAGCTGGGGTACAGGGCCTTTGGTACTCCTGGAAAAATGGCTGCTGGCATAGCAATCACCCTGCAGAATATCGGAGGTGAGGAGCCAATGTGACTTAGTGATTAATGTGTTCGCAAATATGTCGACTGTTTGCAAACTCCCAGTAGCAGAAAACATAAATTATACACTATTACATGGCTTAGAGTTTAAATCCCTCTTACCCCCTCCCCCCTTAAACCACTTAAACCACTAGTATTACTTTGGCTTTTGTATTTGGATATACGTCCCTTTAAGTATTGAATATGGAGATGTATTAAGGAGTAGGAGACATGTTGGTAAACAGCTGCATTCCCGGTGGTCCTGGCATTAACAAGAATTTCTCCCACTCACTGAACAGCATGTATGGCTGCCTGTTTCTGACCGAAGCTTTGTGGATACACATTAGACTGTCATTAAGTTCATTCAGCAGCACGATAGGTTAAATTTATAATGCTCAAAGACTGAATGCAAGGGTTTTCATAAAGCTTTTTCAGCCCCATGTAGGTGCAATAAGTGCACATGAAGTGAGGTTGAGTTCATTGCTGACTGATGTTATGATTGGCTCACTGGTGCCAGTAACTCACTTTCCAGGGCCATAGCCAGAATTTTAGAAATACTGAGGTCAAGTCCCACCCAATGCAATTTAAGAACAATTTGGATTCTATATATTTTATCTATACAATTAAATGTTCAATTCTTTGCTCAATTGTATTTTCTGAAAGTTTTAGGTCTGCAACTAACAATTATTTTCATTATCAATTAATTGTTTGGTCTATAAAATGCATTTTCAATAGTGAAAAATGCCTATGACAATTCCCTAAAGCCTAGGAGGATGTAATTAAATTGTTTGTTTAAACACCCTTCCGCCATGTGTTCATTTTTTTTAATTTACTACTGTGTGTCCTCAGTAGTAGCTACTGCTCTGTCACTTACACAAACATAATATGATACGTTTTCTTGTGACGTGGCTTAGCTGGTGTCTGTTTGTTCAATACGCCAGCGTTCTTTCACTCAAGCATGCTTGGCCACGCATTTTCACATTTTCTCTGTCTCGTCTGTTACAGCTATGTCCAGCTACCTGTACATTGTTAAATCGGAGTTACCACTGGTCATCCAAGCTTTCCTGAAGGAAGATCCCAACTCTGAGTTAGTATTCATATCATTTAAGTGCTTTTCAACATCACTGTTCTGCTAGTGAAAAGCACATGACTCCTGCCTGCTGTTGCCCCAGAGCTCAGACAGTGTGTGCGAGGTCAAGCGGCCTGGCAGACAATGTGGGCAGCGAATATTGTTTGCACCAGTCATTGATTCAGTCACTTTGGGGGGGTGTGATGTGAATGGCAGCTTGTAATTGGCTGAGCAACAGGGGGCCCATGGCTGGGGTGCTATCTGTCAATTATGTATACACAACATAAACCCTCAGTGCTGTCAGCTAGTGGAGGCAAGCAGTGATCACGTCAGAGTTGTGCCACAGACACAGACGCTCTGCATAAGGCCATAGAGGACTGAAGTGGATTCCAGCTGCCTGTTCGAATCTAAAAAAAACAAACTCCTGGTGCTCAAAAGGGATCGCAGTGAACTGTAGCCGTCCCTCTAAAAAAATCTCTACAGAAATGTCAGCAACCCCTCTCAACCATGTGTTTTAAATATTGTAGCTAAACATCCAGACAGTCCTCTTAGGGATGTTACATTCAATGCAATGCACAACACGCAGCACAATATGTGTTAAACAACCTCTACACTAGATATCCGTCTAAGCATGTGGCCTGACCTGTCTCTATATTGTCCTACTGTTGTCTAGTTTAGTGTTTTAGTGTTTAGTGTAAAGTTTTTTCATTTGTATGCCATGTTCTTTAGGAAACTCTTACATGTAGGTCTAAGCCTTCTGAAGGGCATGTCATTACCCTTTATCATTGATCAGTGTTGGAGTGGGATAGACTAATACTTATATCTGTGTTTGCGTGTATTTTGCATGTATCAGAGGCTTAGCTACGATCAAAATTGATGTATGAAGTATTATGACTCGCTCTCTCTGTGTCACACACACACACACACACACACACACACATGCACACACAAATGACAGCAGCAGGTGGTGTACCATGGGTATAAATTCCGAGGCCAAGCATGAGGACAGGTCACCTCAGGGCCAGCTCTCAACAATCGAGACACACACTGTTTGTTTCCACTCAACGCGTCACTTGCTGTTCGGATCCGTGGTGTCAGGAGAACGGAGTGGAATGAGGAGCGGGTGGGTGGTGGGGCTGGGGGTTTGCGGTGGAGTATTAGCATGGTGAAGGTCAGATATTTGGACTTGAGAGACTTGACTTGGACTTGACTGCTGTGAGACCTGACTCCATAAAGACTTGGGCCCGACTGAGACTAGATTTTTGATGCCGATACCAGTATACCAACACCGATATTTGAGGATTTAATGCAATGGCAGATGCTTATTTATTTTTTTTACATAAACACATAACATAATAGGATCCCCTGAATTTGGTTATTATTGTTAAGAATTGTGACCAAAAATCTGCTGATTGGGACTTTTTAAAATTTAAAAATAAAAGTCAAATAAAATAGGGTAAAAATAAACAGTGCTCTCTGGTACTGCAAGTTTTTTGTTACTTATCAGCCAAATTGTATGACAATGCTAACATTTCTGCAATTAATCACAAGCTAATATTATTGATGGGGTAAAATCAATAAACAATAAAAAAATAATGAACTTCTTAACCAGACAGCTTACATATTTAATGATTAGGCCTATGCATTGCAAACACATGGTCTCAGATATTAACACATCTTTCATGGCAGTTATGAAGACTTAGTAATGTGACCTGGACTTCTCCACAGTGACTCGAAACTTGGCTTGGATTGGTTTCGATTGACTTTTGACTTTTTTTGACATTTGACTTGGACTTTGGCTCTGGATTCGCAGCAGTCACATTTCATCTCACATGTGAAGGGTGATCGTCTAAAATGACCTACTGACCAAAAGTCCAAAGAGGTCGTGACTTGTTATTCATGCGACTTCCCCTGCATTCAAGGGTCTCCTCCACACACACACACGGCTAGTCTCATAGATCACTGTATGCTAAAGCCTGTGGGGCCATGCAAGACAGCTGATCCCACTGGTTGTGACTTGTTCAGAGGGTTAAGAATAATAGGCTTAGCAGCTTAAAAATGGGGCTGTAGGACACAAAGAACGTTCTATACACAGGATTTAGGAGACAGCGGTCTTTAATGGTTTGACAGTAATTTCTATAAGCTTCCTGTTGCTGGTGCTCCTCTCAGGTCTAATCACTGCCCCCAGATTACATCTGTATTCCTGAGTAACACATACAAAGAGAGTTTGTCTTTTCTACACCATTAAGTAAACTAAACTGGTGGCTGCCCACCTCAAGGACTGAAACAAGTCTATTCACATGACAACAAACAATCTGTTTAACCACATATCATCTGTTTACTATGAACAATCAGTCGACACAGAACACCATGACACAGAGCCAGTCAGACACAATGAACCTCCGACTGCATCCCCACGCCAACATGTCCACATGAGTTAAGAACACACGTGTCATGTGGGCTTTTTAGGTTATATGAGGGAGTTATGTTTCATGAAGGGCATTCACAGAAGGTTTGTTTAATGGGAGGACATGTGTGGAGCCCACATATAGCAGATGATACAGCAGCATGGCCCCCCATTGGATTGAAGGGGAAGCAGGGCTTAGATTGGATATGTCATTCTATCCTCACATGTTTTTTTTTAGCTTTGGTCTGTTTAAGCAATGCCTTTGAGATGGAAACTATTTCTGGGTGTTATGATATGGGGTGAGTAATAGAGATGTTTTTTGGGTGGGGGTGTGGGGGGTTGGTAAGATAAAAATAAAGAAGGGGCTAGAAATGGAAAAGGAGTGATGGAACAAGCTGACATTGGTAATATTTACAGACTTCTTCTGTTCTGTGTTGTTTAGACTCCACTATGTCTTCCTTTTCTGCAACTGTGAACTGCCACAGAAATCATCAGAGTTACGCAACAGTCTATTCTAGTACAAGTAGCCTACTAAGGAGACGCATTTTTTCCACAATATTGAGGCCAAGGATGTTCCCAGCAGGTTGCTGTTGGTCTGACAAAATGCAGCACATCAACCATTTGAATGTGTAGATTTTTAACAACCTTATGTCATTCAAACAAGTGCTCTCAGACTGCTTGATTTGAGAAAAAGCAGTACCAACAGTTTCACTAAATGTGTAAACCAATTTCTTACCACCTACACTCTTACACTTTCCACTCTATTTTTGTCCCTGTCTCTCTGTGTGCTGTGTCTCTGTGCCAGTGTTTGAAATATTGAGCTCACCAAAGTAAACTAGATTTTTCTCCAAACAGTCTGTGGTACTTGAATGGAAACTACCTGGTCATCATGGTCTCTGCCAGTATCATCCTGCCTCTGGCTTTAATGAAACAGCTCGGTGAGTAGAACTAACACAGTCTGACCTGTTTTGTGGTGTCGCTGTCTGTTTCATCAACACAAATTATTTGAGACATTTTTATCTACCACAAAGAACTATTAGATTGCAATAGCAATTGGTGTGCATGGGGCATATCACGTGTGTATCTGACTGTGACTGTTAGACTTTTGTCATGTGTTCATGCTGCAAGCAGGGGACACACTTTTTAGAAACTCAGGATCTTCACCTGCATTTCGACCACTGGGACCTGTGGAAGCCCATTTCTGCCAAGATAAGAAAAACAAATATATGAAAAGTTAGGCATGATAAGAATAAAAACACTCATGGTAAGTCAAAATGATTAGATAGTAAGTCAAAATTATGAGATACAAAGACATCCAAGGTCACAATTTTGACTTAACAGGAGTGTTCTATTTTGTCTATATTTTCTTTTTCTGGTGGACATAAGCTTCCATAAGTTCTGTTTTTTGTTCCTGGGCCGTAGTTCCTGCCTCCTGATATTAACAGACTATTAGTCAATTACGTCCTTACGCTTCTCTGGCTCTCTGGAACCTTTTCTGTTTATCGTCGTCTGAAATTTGGATCCTTTCGTTAATTTGAAGTAGTTTTGATCTTTTCCGCTGTACTTCAAATCATTTTACATTTAACTCCAACATGCTTACCCAACACATACTGTACAACATTTCTGGGACTCGTTAGTTAAGATTAGGTTTTCTTTTGACTTTGAGACAACTTAGATTAGTGACATTTTGATGGAGTTACCTTGAAGTCAAGCAATTAGCGTGTCTTCATCCCTCAGCTGGCAGTGGAAACAGCAGGTGCCCAATTAGACATAATTTTCCCTGAGATGTTCACACCCTCTACTCCAGTCTGAGCTATTCATTAATATGCGATATAAACATGCTCTTTCTGGTCTCATAGTCACACTGGGGTGTTTTTTTTTGTTTTTTTTTTGCAGAAGCCTCATTTACAGAACAGTAGGAAACTTTCTGACTGTAAACTTTGTGGACAGCTTACAGTAGTTCCAAACAACACATGAAGGCCAAATGGATCACTTCCGTCTAAGGCCTCTGTTACATTCACTGTCTCTGTTGCTTCATTTTCAGGTTACCTCGGCTATACCAGCGGATTTTCTCTCAGCTGCATGGTGTTTTTTCTGAGCGCTGTAAGTTGGTCCAGCTCACATAGTGGCACATCATCACAGTGACTCTTCACAGGGAGCCTCATTTGTTCTGGCATGTCATCTTGCCACGCATGTTACTCACTTTCCCACCTCCGTCTCATTCCCACCCTCGCTTCTATTTTCAGTGGTATGTGGCTATGTTTGATAAGGCGAATATAAGAGCTGGTTAAACACATCAAAGGTTGAGAGTAAAACCTAAGTACTTAGAGGCTGAGTCACACCAATCTGATGTGAAATTGGCTTTTTTGAGCTTGGCAGTGATTGTTTAGAGCCCTTAGGTTACTGACTCTGACACATCCCCTCATCATTACGTCTTTTCTTTGATTATACCCCCACTTTTTTCTCTCTGCAGGTTATCTATAAGACGTTTCAGATTCCCTGCCCATTGGAGGAGTTCTCAGCCAACAGTACTGCTGCCCACCTCAGCCCGAATGTCTCAAGCCACGGCCACGAGTACAACAATGGTCTGGTTCACGAGGACGATGACTCCCAGTGCTCCCCACGCATGTTCACCATCAACTCACAGGTAGGCAGCTGAGGTGAAGATACAGTCTGCTTATCTGGATCGTTTTTGAACATTAAGGCCACAAATGTTTCCAGGTATACTCGCTAGCCTGAGTTCCCACGCTTATTTTGGGAGCCTCGGTTGCAGTTCTCATGATAGAAAGTCACATGTTTATGTGTTCTTCACAGACAGCATACACAATTCCCATCTTGGCTTTTGCCTTTGTTTGCCACCCTGAGGTCCTCCCCATCTACACTGAGCTCCGCAAGTGAGTCACCCCTCTGTTACCTGCAATATTTGATAACATGTCATTGCAGAATGTGGCACATAATATTTAACTCTCTGATTTTAGTCCAACGAAGAAGAGGATGCAGAGGGTATCCAATATCTCCATCTTTGTCATGTACAGCATGTACTTTCTGGCAGCTCTCTTTGGCTACCTGACCTTTAAAGGTGAGAGCAGTTGTCCCGGGCACTTTGTGTTGACAGTATCAGTGGAAAAATACAAATGTTATATTCAGTGCATTTATATGCAGTATATTTCTTATTTTCAAAAGATATACAGTAAAGCAAAAGGTGTGCTGTTTTGGCTTAGAGGCAGTAGAGCTGAGAGATGCTTTTTGGAAAAAAGAATAGTTCAAGGTGAATTCAAAAGCCTTTGGTTTGCTGTTTTCTTTATCTTGCAATGTTAAAACATCACCATGCACATTATTCCATTTGGCAGTGGGGAATAACTTGAAGACACCTTTATACAGAAATCACTTATGAAAAAAAGTGCTTGCTCAAAATAAAGTTTGTATTTTACTCACAAACATTTCTTTTTCTTTCCCACTGGTGACCGTTTTAGAAAAAAGATAATCATTTTAGCCAAATCGAGGAATCTACAGGGTCTGACTTTGTGATGAAGGGATGCTGCAGCTTTAAGACAATGACACATTTACAATTTTACATACAAATCTTGTCGGAATGCAACTTTTAAAAATACTCAAATATGTTCTGTGGCAAAATACAGTGGCAGGAAATAGATCAAATATAGGCGTTGAGTATTTCCCATATAATGATATGCAGTATTCCTGGTTAGTATTTCTGTGAAGAAAAACAGAGCCTGGTACAGTATTTGCTTCTCTACCTTCACAAAGAGCCCAAGCTCCCTCTTGTGGTGACAATGTGCTGTCCAGTGCTGGACGGCATTATTACTGAATGATGAGAAAACTTTATTAATAAGTTTTTTTTCTTTATATTTCTATAGGCAATGTGGAGCCTGAACTGCTGCACACTTACAGCCGGATTGACCCTTACGACACTTTGATCCTGTGTGTGCGAGTGGCTGTCCTCACAGCTGTAACACTGACCGTCCCTATTGTGTTGTTCCCTGTGAGTTTGTTGTTGATCCGTTCCCTGTGATGCTCAATGAATATGCTATTGTGGTATTATTTCCTCACTGAATCCTCTGTCTGTGTCTGGCCACAGGTACGTAGAGCCATCCAGCAGATGTTATTCCCCACCAAGTCTTTCAACTGGTTGCGTCACATTGCCATTGCTCTCATTCTGCTCACCTTCATCAACATGCTGGTGATATTCGCTCCTAACATTCTGGGAATCTTCGGCATCATTGGTTAGTATAGCACTGAACATAAAGCTGAAATAGTATCAAAGGTATCACTGTGATGTTCTGGTTAGTCATCTATGATTCATAAACAAACTGTACAAGGCACTTGGGTTTGGCAAAGATTCAGATATCACCACAGGACTTTTAGGTCCTGTTAATGTCAAATGACAAATATTTTTAAAGAGAATTGCCCAAGAAGCATCATCACCATGACATGCTTAAAAGTTGTGTACAAGTAGCAAACAACCATAACTAAATAAAATTTGAAAAATCATTGAAAACAGCATTTAATGTTTCCTACATGTCTTATTTATCCCACTTGTCTGGATTTATTTGACTATATTCTACATATGACGTGATTATGGGTTACTTATTCTGTCTCTGTTTAAAGACTGAGTCCTACTGTTTGACATGGCAGTGTCTGTTATGTTTCAAGTGTTCTAGTTTCTGACACAAAAAAACATTATATGCATAACTACAAAACGTGACCAGTGCATGTTTGCTCACGGACAAACTGATGACCTGAGTCAATATTATTGTCATGCTCTGTCCTCAGATCGGTGGTCATGTTGCACAGGTTAGAGATGAGAACAAGGGCCTCCAAGGGCATCTTCAAAGCAACACATTCTGCTTTGACAAACATGTGTATGGGTTAGCATACATGTCATCTAAGTACATATGAGACAGAACAAACAGAACAAAAATCAGATGACGCAATATACGGAGCTATTTGCGACATCCTTTATATTTGTATATTTTTAGGGCTCACAATCCGGGAATTTATCTGTGTTCATTTTGAGTTAACGGGTGAAAAATAAAATAAAAAACAATCTGAAAGAAAATATAATTTGCAAAATCATTTTTCAAATTTAACAGTGCTTGGATTAACTATATAGTATCCTAACTAATCTGTTTCTCTCATCACCAAACCGGTACAAACTAATATATAATGATACTCGTCACCCTAAATCTCCCATTAAACGTAAAGTACACTTGAGACACATTCACGTAAATATCTCTTTGAAATTGATTATGATTATGACCACCACATCTAAGACTTCATCATTCCAATCAATCCCAAAGATCGATATCCTTGAGTCTGAGATCAACATGACATTTTAAGTATTCTGTATTTATCTCCACGATTGAGCCATAAACAGAATCCACATTTATTAGGAATGTTTTTACCCCTAGAAATGTATTTTGACTGATATTCACCGTTGTCATATGCTTTCTGAAGCAAGTTAAACACATGATGCATGAGGACGCTGAAAATACTGTTGAAAACAGACCTGCACCTTTTTAAAAAATTCTGTCTATTTATCAGAGAAAATAAATACAAACTGTGTGTTTCGTCTTCATGTTGCTGCATTTAATAACACTTTCTGTGTAGTGCTGTGTACTTTGTTTTTAACCAGCTCTTTCTATGTCTCTTCACAGGTGCCACGTCGGCTCCCTGCCTCATTTTCATCTTCCCTGCTGTCTTTTACATCCGCATCGTTCCCAAAGATGATGAACCCATGAACTCTACACCTAAGATACTGGTGAGGCCTTAAAAATCTTTCTCCCTTATGCTAATTTGGTGATTATCCTGTGTGATACAGGCTTTTGTTGTGGTATATTCTGCATACCAGAGTTATTGATCATTAAGCTTTTTTCCCTCATTCTTAGGCTGCCTGTTTTGCTGCCTTGGGTGTCTCCTTCATGGTAATGAGTCTGAGCTTCATATTCATCGACTGGACAACAGGGGGCGGCCTTGCTGCCGGAGGCCACTAGATGCTGCTTCAGTGTGCGTGTGTGTGAGCTTTGGAAAGGGGGAAAAAGAACTGGCCAATGTAAAGGGAGCCCTATCACCTCAGTGGGAACACACTACAGGGCTGCCCAGCACAGAGCTTGGGGTTTGTAACAGTACAAAATATACAGTATAGTATGTTGGTTGGAATCACACTAGTATTGATCGAGTTAAATTAACTTTTTGCCTGTAACTTAACACGTCTGAACAAAATCCTTTCATAATGACGTTCTATAATTCAATTAACACAGTGCAATGTTAATGAAATTTTTATGAATAATCAGGACTGAACAGGGTCTTTTTTTATTACCATCTGTTAGTGCGACTAAATCCATCCATGATGGTGAAATGGTCCTTTTCTTGTTGCTTCCTCTTTATTTACACACAAACAACTGCAGCTGGTACTGTATAGAAAAAGAAGGCGTGATTGTCTGTTAGGTTGAAGATGGGAAGGCATCAAGATATACATGAGAAATGATCGAATAATAATAAAAATAATAATAATACGTTATTTTTACACAAATATTGGTTATTTTCCACAAGACACACAAAAGACAGTCAGACAGTCAGATGATCTCATCCAGAACCAGCAGCACTCTGAACATTAATCATGGTTTAATAAACGAATTTAAGGCCTTAGTGCAGGTGACATTTCATTTCATGATCTGTCAGAGTTGTTATGTGGTGTATCATACAGAAACCCTGGTGCCTTTTAGCATTTGGAACAACACAAAAAGCTTACAGTAAAAACAGGAGTGTATATTTATTTAGCTACTATATCTGTGTCATAATTTCAAATGAACTATATTTAACTACTGTATATGATGACGTTAATGATCTAAATACATTATGTATGATATCAGTTTTTTGTTTTAGCTTATAGTATATAGCTGATGGAAGGTGTTACAGCTGACAGTATTTTAAATGCTTGATAAAATACAAACAGCTTGATTTTAGGATTTGATACCTCTCTTTGTAAAACTTTCAGCACATATATGCCAAACTGTGACCTTCAATATAAACCAAGTACAGTTCAAGTTTACCCCGACAGTTCACCTTTGAGTGTAGTTCATTCATTTAAATGAATGTAAATTCTTGATACCTGCTTTAAACTTCTCATTACTTTTTTATAAATTCAGAAATCACTTTTTCCACACTTTATGGTAATATCACATATCTGTTTTAACACAAACCCAAGATGCCATGTTTTTCAAGGCTGCTCTGGAAACTCAAATTAAAGGAATAGTTTCCCGTTTTGGGAAATACCCTTATTCACTTTCTTGCAGAGCGTTAGAGGAGAATATTGATACCATTCTCATATCTGTGTGTAATATACAACTACAGCCAGGAGACGGCTAGCTTAGCTTAGCATAAAGACTGGAAACGGGGAAACAGCTAGCAGGGCTCTGCCCAAAGGTTAAGAAAATCAGCTTACAAGCACCTCGAAAGCTCACTAATTAACACTTTATATCTGGTTTATTAAACCCGTAGTCTTACAACCAGCACAGACTCCACTTTCCTCTAGTAAGTGAGAAAATATGGTATCTAGCCCTGCAGATAGTTTCTGCATAGATTCTAGGTTCTTCTGAGATACACTATATGGTCAAACGTATGTGGACACCTAAGCAATGTACATATCACAAAACCTTTGCATATAAAACCGAATGCTATCTTTGCTAGAGACTACAAGTTAATTTTTAAAAAAATAATAATTTATGTGAACCCACCCAACAATGCCTGGCCAAGCAGCATGGATTGGTAAAGATGAACCCACTGGTTGGTCTGGCAGAGTTTAACAAGTTAATTTTATTAATTTGAAGATGTATTATGCTTTTTTGATTCTGTCATAACGTCTTTGCTGTATTGGTTTGTAGTATTTTGATCTGCTTTCATTCTTGTTGACTATTTAGACTTGAGGTTAATGTTTTGCATGCCGTTATGTCCAGTCTGTTCTGCAGTTGGTATAGTGAACTGCACAGTAACAGAGATTTTCCTGCTGACACCTGTCATACATAGCTGTTATTGTAACACTGTACATTTGGCATCTTATAGTGAAGTGTATTGAAGTCCCATTATGTGCTATAGTTATTATAGTTTAATATTAATATTATGAAGCCCTTCTTAAAAGATGCTACATGAAATAATGTTTCAAACATTACTGTCTGTCAGTGATGACGCATTCATTTTGAGCTTAATTTAAGGATGTGGATGGATCAGTAATTGTTCAGGTGAATTTTGTGTCCCACAATAGCACAGACAACCTGCATAGAAATTCACTTTTTACAGATTACATGATCACTTCATTATATAGATCACAAATTAACATTTAAATTTTAAACATGGAAAAAAAACAGTTTATACTATAACATATACTTGCTGCTCTTACCCAAAGATGGTTTTATATAATATCACAACTCTCAGGCTTCAGAAAAGTCCTGCGTATGTCATCCCTTCTCTCGTTTTATTTATATATTACTCTATTTTGTGTTTAGCAGTTTTGATTCCTGATTTTTACAGATAAATTATGAACAGCAGAGGAAATATTTAGAGCACGTATCAACCTCTGTCCCTTGCTTTTCCACCTGCATTAGCACTGGTTGTTGTGGTGCAAATGAAGGTTTAGTTTTGTCATAGCTAGTGAACAGTTTTTCTTCACTTTAAGGGATCATGCCAAAATAACAACTGACTACCTACTGCTTTGAAATACCTTTAGCTTTTAAACAGTTACCACAGTTTTAATACCAGACGGAGTATATCAAATATGCATCTTTCATGTACCTAAACAAATCTTTGTGACATTTTATTATAGCTGTTGTTCAAGACACAAATCTATGGAAATGACACGACTATAAAATAACAATAAGGTATCTGAATTTTGGTGAATAAGATGTGGCTTTATATAAATAATGTATATAAATGTAAACCTTTTATATTTGTGATGCATATTTACAGTAGCTTGTAAAGTGTAAATAGCAGGGACAGTTTTAGTTTGGCAATAAAATAATTGTAGATGTTTTTACATCGTCTATGTTGTTGTCATTTCCCCTTAACTGAAGCTAATTCTTATTAAGCAGCACGTATTTCTGCTTATTGTGTTTAAGTGCAAATTATTTTTTTTGGTTTTGTGTCTATTCATCTGTATGCCATTTAATTGATTTTAATAGACATTTACACATTTGATCAATGTAAGAATATCTTGATCCCCAAACACACACACTTATTTTTGTACATAGCTTAAAGGAAGAGTTTATGTTTTCCTGGTCTGTGTTTCTATCGTATTTGTCAAGGCTAAGCAGTGTTTACAATCTACACGTCCCGCTACATGTAAGCACTCATATAAGAAAAACAACAGAATGTGCCTATAGTATCTCAGAGCAACAGTCAAATGGCACATTAGAGGTGAATTAGCAATAAAACATTTTGCATTCAACACATTCACTCAATAGATCTAAAATCTTATCAGCTTATTCCTGTCTTCAAAAATGTCTTTAAAAACTTTAAGACTACTGTGAACCAATGTAGCTCAGTATTAACAAATAAACTAAATGAACTTGCATTTCCATAGCTGAATGATGAGAGAAATTTCTGATTAAACCAACTGTATAATATTTTAACTGTTGTTTAAATGTCTTGCTTTTTTGTTTTTGTAAAGCAATTTGAGTTGCATTTTATTGCATGAAAGGTGCTATATGTAGGCCTACCAGGAAAAAAAACAAAAAACAACAATATATAGGCTATATATATGTCCATTTGGGGGCGCTGTCAACCAATTCTTCTATCAACCTGAGTATGTGCCAAAGTATTTCATAAACATGTGACACCAAGACCCATTAGCCATTTTAACATCCCATCCTGCATCCTTGCAAAGACAAACCTACTCCAGCATAGTTCAGTCAGTCACCGAGGACACTTCAGACTGCTGTAGTATAACGTTGCGTTCGTCGTCTGAGAGGCTCCATCTATGAGAAATGCAGAGGAATGATGCTGGCACGGCGCCCACTGCAGTCTGCACACCACACTCCTGAAATCACGCCTCACTGGCATCACCTCTAATTGGTTCCGCACAAGCTACCCGTGGAGGGCGCACCTGTTTTAATTGGACTATCGCGACAAGTTGTCCAAGTGACGTCGACGCGACTGCTCGACCACTTCCAGTTGTCGTAGGAGTACCTGAGGAGATCTAATTGGGCAACGACCAGGACTGCAGCAGTCGCGCGACCGAGGGACCGACAAGACAACGAGTGAGCACAGGCATCTCAGCGCGTGGATGGATGCAGGACTAAGGGCTCTGAGCGCTTAGACATGGACCAGCGGTAACAGCCTAATAAACCAAATGATTTGGGTGTGTCTGCTTCATCTTTGAGCTCCTAGTTGAACTGGAGAGCAGGAACATTGACTTTCTACGCGTGGGTAAAAACTCTGGAATCGGCTGTTTTGCTTCTCTAGAAGGCAGTGCTGGACGCAGGAGCTGCTCCATCGTTATTCTTGGCATCGGCTGGCACGCGGAGATCCTTTTTTTATTTTTTTTTATTTTTTTTGGGCGAGTGGTCGGTGCTCCCCTGCGTTTGGAGCCATGGGTTGTACGGTGAGCGCCGAGGATAAGGCTGCCGCGGAGAGGTCGAAGATGATTGACAAGAACCTCCGAGAGGACGGGGAGAAGGCAGCCCGAGAAGTGAAACTGCTCTTATTAGGTAGGTGACAGCTGGAGATTGCTCCTCGGGTTATATTAAGAAACTTAAAGGAATGTTTGTTGCTGCATCATTCAAAAGGGAACAATTAAGTTAACAGTGCAGGTGCAAGTAGAAATAAGTTAGACTTGACCAAGCGTAAAATCACATCATGAACCCTAGAGTTCCTCCAGATAGCCAGGACAGGGGCCTCTTCAAATCGTATTAGCTGTAGCACAGAAAAGAGGCCATTTCAATGCTAATGTTTCCAACAGCCATACTGAAACACAGCCGGTAACTGTGTCATTAATTAGCCAACACAAGTGTCCACATACTTGGAGATAACTCAGATATCATCATGTCAACATGCTGCACAGCTTCTCAGAGCTTTGAGCTGGCATTTTGCCCAGAAAGCTTAATTCAATATATCAAACCTGTGGACTATGACTATAAACATTAACAGGGTTACACTCTTAAATACACAAAATCAGTCTGTTCTTACAGAGAAATGCAGCAAAACAGTTCTGTTTTTTCTGCTGACAACAGTGAGAAAAAGCAAATATTCTGGAGCTGGAAAAAGCACACACTCCTTTCCTTCTTCTGCCTTTCACTTCTACATGTACACACACACACACACACACACAACAAACGCACACACTCCCACTCACTACCACATTCTCAATTCCCCTCTTATCCATTTCAGCTGTCTTTGCTTGCCGTCATCTTGCTCTTGATTTGTTTTTCTCCTTATCATTTAATTGTGCACACAACTCAACTGACAACTGACCTGGAATACCATCTAAAACTCAAGGATGTCTCTCTCTGTGTGTGTGTGTGTGTGTGTGTGTGTACTGGGGGAGTGTGAGGGGTGGGGTTGGAGTTGGTCGGGTGTCCTCTTGCTGTGACAAGCTGTTAATAGAGGACAGGATCCAGCTGAGTGCTGAAGAGCTGCAGGATGGCTAGTTGTTAAGTTTTGATAACCTGAAAATGGATGGATTCAATGTTATTGTTAATCACCTTTCAGCAGAACGAAATTGTCATGATATGATCTTATCATGTGATCATTCAACGAATTTCTGTTGACCAAATTTATACGAGAAGTTTGCTCTCATGTAAAGCATAACAGTGGAACTGTTTTATACAATGATTTTGCCATATTGTGATATATATCAAAAATATTAATATTGTGATTTCAACCACATCACCCAGGATAGTCAATTAACAAGATAAGAAATTGATAACAAATAACAAAATAGATGTTACAGTATGGTGTATAACAATCTTAAACTAAACCCCACACATGTGAGTTTATGAGTCTATAGTGTGTTTATGTCTGATGTCTTCTTCAAGTATGTACCTCTATGTATTTATGTATGGTATCATCAGGATTTAGGGCCAAAGATATGCTGGTGAGGTTAAGTGGCGACTCTAAATCGGTCTTATCACAAAATACAGTATCTCATGTTTCTCCCTAGACTTGTTTTCATGGCCAACTTCAATCCTAAATCTAACAGGTGTCAATTATTAATGTGATCTGACATCTTGAATTAGGTCATCGGTATGATTAAATCTGTCTAGCATGGCAAGTACAATACCTTCTTTTAGCATCTGGGCTGACCAGAAAAAAACAATGATTATTTTAAGAAGTCACGTTGAGGGATTTCAGTGAGCTAATAGCACACATGGTCTGATAAGCATATGGGTGGAACTGTTTAATAAATTGTACAACAAATTTTGTTACACGTGTTTGTTACAAGGTGTCCAGAGGAATCCAATCACACAGATTAAGTATGGGCGGGACTGTTTCTTGGGCAGGTGCAGTTACTTCCTGGCGTCTTATCGTGAAGTTACCAGGCAACCAGCGGAGACTTGAGGAAGTCACTGCTCCTGGCTGAGAAATAGTGAAGTATAACTCCCTGTCAAACCACAATGTGTCAGTTTTACACTTAGGTTGTTGTGCTGACTAAACAAATAAGAGACGACGTGTTGATTAGCGAGCTTTAGAGGTGTGGGTAGGTGGATTCTTTTACCTGTGGACAAAGCCAAGCTGCTGTTTCCCCCTGTTTCCAGTGTTTGTGCTAAGCTAAGCTAACCTCCTGCTGGTTGTAGTTTCATATTTAACATACAGACATGAGAGTTGTATCAATCTTCTCATCTAACTCTCTGTAAGAAAGCGAATATGCACATTTCCCAAAATGTTGAACTATTTATTTTAACAAACTGGGACAAAGCATCTCAGTTACAGCCCTTTTGGTGATACTGGGACATGGTATTTTTTGATACAGGAATCCAGTATTTTGAGCAACATTTTCCCCGTGTCTGAAGATTCTCTGAGAGTCCCGCAGTTGACCAACACATAATTACTGTAATTTTTCAATTCTGCACTGCCACCCCAGTATTTACCCCCCCCAATCGTGATATTATTTCAGTGCCTACCTTAGGACAGAGACGAACAAAATCACTAAATGAAGATAATATGACAGTCCTCTTGCTAGTTCCATGTGGCTGTTTACAGATAGCAGGGAGAACATGCAGGAGGTTGCTGCTTGTTGACTTTTTACTTTAAGGTTGAGCTGATGACATAATGTAGACGACATAATGGTTGTATTTGTCTTGTTTGTGTATGAGAAGATATATCGACTTGTTCTGGCAAAGAGAAGATGAGTCACTAGATGGTAGCCACTGAAGCATGAAAGAGGTGCATCAAAATCGTTTAATGGGTTCACAGATTAATTTTCTTTTCATCATGGGTGCTCGGAGGAAGTAAAAGGACTGTTCCCTTTTTTTCTTGCAGAATGAGTAAGTTCTGTCGTTGCCAGCAATGTTGTTCAGGACACAAAGTGCAAAATCAACCAGATTACTTCTTAGGTGATTTATGTGATTTACAGCTAATGGTTAAGCGTCAGTGAGGACTAGAGGTGGACAGTTGGAAACAAATTGTGTGGAGAAGAACAAGGTTGATGAACATTTTGTCGAGCTGTCCAGTCAGACTGGGCTGATACTTTCACATTTCAGCACAGGGCAAAAAAAGAGAACTTGACAGCTCCATAGGAAAGTCTTCTCTCACCACTCTGTGTTCTAAGAAAACACTGATTACACCATGTTGCGCCATACTCAAGAGCTCTCTGTGTAACCGACTGACTAGATAGCACGTCTTTATCAGAGCTAGAACCAAGAACAAAAACTTAAGTTGCGTAAATCTATCATGCAACATCTCAGGAAGTGAGGATCATCAGTGCTGGACAGCGTGTACACACA
>LKNJ01000005.1:100298-134862 GCA_002120245.1 Maccullochella peelii
GAACAATGCCTTTTCCAGCATGATGGAGCACCTTGCCATAAGGCAAAAGTGATAACTAAGTGGCTCGGGGAACAAAACATCGACATTTTGGGTCCATGGCCAGGAAACTCCCCAGACCTTAATCCCATTGAGAACTTGTGGGCAATCCTCAAGAGGCGGGTGGACAAACAAAAACCCACAAATTCTGACAAACTCCAAGCATTGGTTATGCAAGAATGGGCTGCCATCAGTCAGTATGTGGCCCAGAAGTTGATTGACAGCATGCCAGGGCGAATTGCAGAGGTCTTGAAAAAGAAGGGTCAACACTGCAAATATTGACTCTTTGCATAAACTTAATGTAATTGTCAATAAAAGCCTTTGACACTTATGAAATGCTTGTAATTATACTTCAGTATACCATAGTAACATCTGACAAAAAGGTCTAAAAACACTGAAGCAGCAAACTTTGTGAAAACCAATACTTGTCATTCTCAAAACTTTTGGCCATGGCTGTACAGAGGAGTTTGTAGCCCTGAGTAGAATCTGCAGCCCTTTCAGCCTGCATGAAAACTTCCACTAATCGGAGGGTAATTCATCAGAAACTAAGGGCAAAGAAAGTCCATGAAGGACTCGCTGCTGCTGGTAAAGCTTCGTAAGCTTCTCTCATCTGAAGTGCGGTGGCTGGACAGTAAGAAATCTCAGTTTACAGAGATTTTAGTGAGCAAATCAAACTGAAACAGTAAAAGTCGGGGGACTAAAACAGGATAGGGACACCCCATCACCAGCGGCAAATTGCCCCTCCACCTTTTTGATTGTTTAAAGAAGTCGGAATTGGGTTTGGGATCAATAACAGCCAATTAAGGCGCATCCCTTATAGACAAACAACTCTCTTCCAACTGTTGTACAGTAATCAGAAAGTATTGACATTTGAAGGAGGAGGCTAGCTGTTCCAACTTGTGTATTTTCAGGTCCTGGCTGCATAGGAGTGGTAACACTACTATGAATGCAAATCAATGCAGCCTAAGGCGGAGTACAGTCCCTGAAGAAGTTTAAGCCCTCAGAGTGCCGTGCACCAATTTCTGAATGACAAGTGAATGTAGAAGGGTTGCAGTTAAGTATTGTTACACTATGTAGAAGCAATATGATCAAGTTTAGCTAAAAAACATGATTGAATACAAATTTACTTCTTTTGGGGTTTTTTCAGGTTGATTTTGAATATTATTATTATTATTATTATTATTATTATTATTATTGCTTACCATCATAAATCTTTGTTATTTCAGCGCATGTAGCTGTCACATTAGTGATCTAATTACCGTCATGTGAGGGGTGATCAGAGGGGAAGTTCACAAAGTTTCTTAAGGGGCAAGAATACTGATCTGAGGGGCAGTTTAAATTTCCCTGTCACACATTTTCACCCAAAAATGCTAAGTGAGGATATACTTTTATTTTTTTCAAACTTATTTCCTTTGAACCCCCCTTTAAAGCAGCCTCCACTGTAGCTTATCTCTAATTCTCTCCCCAGGCAGACGATGATAATAATAGTGCTTCACAGACATGAGTCACTTTTCATGACAGAGGGAAGAGCTCAGGGTGAGACTGTCCATCCAGAGATGACAACTTCACAACTACCCACAAACTGAAAGAATATACTTAAGTACTGTTAGTCATGTCTATGCTGAATACCACTAAGTCCTCAATAAATGCATGTGTGTTTATGTGCTGAATTAGCAAGAAATGGATCCTCACTGCAGTCACACTTAGGATACAGTTTTTACTTTGATTTTAAATTTTGCACCTTTACAGATTACACAACTGAGAGTTATTGGTGAGTTCTTCTGTCTGTTAAATCCCCTGATAAAGATTATTTTTGGTAGCAGCACAAAAGAGCGACCTCTACTCAGAGAATATCAGAGGCGATTTAAGGATTTTCTTAATGAGGCGGCTTGGCTCAGGGTCACAGTGGACTAATGAGCTGAGGCTCGGCACATCTTTCAGGCTTTGTGTGTGTGTGTGTGTGTGTGTGTGTGTGTGTGTGTGTGATTTAGGGTCTGTGAATGAGATAATGTGTGTGTACATGTGTCTGTGCTTCATGTAGTGGGAAGTGAGTTCTGAATAATTCCTGAGGCAGGATGGTGGTTTATGACACCCTGTAAGAGTATTAATGCATTTTACACAGATAGTTTTTAAAATAAAAACGTTGTAGCACAATAGAACCATTCAGAATGATGTGTATTTTACATTAAACAATTGCCCCCTGCTTATATAGGGTCACTGCAGTCTATCCCTCCAAGCATGCATTGGGTAAAAGGCAGGGAAACATCCTGGACATGTCCATTACAGGATTACCGCGCGCACATATGACTATAATGTGTCTGAAGTCCACGTTGTGTTCTAATTCTAAGCAGGATTTGTTATTTTTCACCACACAAAGTGACAAAATTAAATGCACAGTGAGTATATTTATGCACCTAAAAAGTAATTACTCCTCAGACAACATTTTTCTTTCTCTATAAAGCTGACTTAATCAATTGCTAGTTACTAGGGGGCAGACAAACTCCATAACAAGCTGACAGAAACATACCCCTGACTAAGGTGTTCACAAACAAATGTATAAAACTGGGTTTATACGTGGCGCAATGGGGTAACAGAAGTGCTGCCATTGATACCCAGGGTGTACTGTAGGTTTAGATTTTTAGTTCAGTGTCGGATTTTCACTGTGTGGTTTCTCCATATGCTTTCTCACCGTAAATGTATGTGAATGGATAGGGGCTGTCAAGTGATCCAGGAATATACGAACCCTGTTGATGGGACATTCTTAGACTTGGTCATGTAAAAAAAATCTCTATAGATAGATATTTGATATATAGATAGTGAAAAGGTTAATATTAATGTTTTTTGTCACTTTTATTATTATTCTTTCTCTGACTTGTGGTTTGGGGGATAATCATGCTCTAGATTTATGAACTACAGTTTCTGCAGATTCATGGACATTTATTTGCGATGGACATATTGATGTCATCGGAGCGTAAGTCACACTGAATCTCAAAATATGTGTATTATGTCTGTGTGTTCAGACTTGACTGAATTATGACCCCAAGAAGAAGAATCTTAGCAAATAATTACGGGCAATATGGGTTCTAAAATACCTTAATTGCCTCCATGAGCTGTGAGTCACAGCCACTGCTGCAGTTCCAGCTGCTGTAGTTGTTGGTAAGCGGGCCAAATCAGCGGCCAAACAACAATAACTAACCTCCTGTTGGGTTTAGAACACCAGCATGAACCTCCACCAGCTCCCTCTCACTTCATGCTGTATCTTTGCCCTCCCCCCTTCAATTTTCCCGTGCCACCCTGGGTAGGTGCGCCTCAGTTTGAAAACCTGCGGACCACAGCTTGGCTGTGGCGGGTATGTGTGTAGGCTCTAACTCATTAACGCACAACTATAAATCCTCCTTATGACTATATATAAGCCTTTAGCTTGCTAGATGTGTGACTTTCTGCGATTGCTAATAGCTAACTTTGTCTGCCATGTGATGGTGGTGCTCAACCATGCAGTGCATTAAAACCAAGAAGCTAAAAGCAAATATATTGTGAATTTACATACATATTGATAATGATAACCTCTTTTTTCTGTGACACATTATGAAGTGTTGCTTTTGGTTGTTGCGGTGCCTGTTTTCTGCCTATTCATTGCAACTCCTCCGTAGTGTATACTCATAGTACTGGATTGTGTGTCTGGAAGAGAGTGAATAGAGATAAAGCCTTTTTTATGTGATTTTGAAGTAATTTAGAATATGTTCTGTATTTTCTGTTGCCGCAGTAGGAGAAAATGTATCTGTTGACTTTGTGATACCTTCAGTTGTTATCCAGCCGTTTTCTCTCTAGTCTTTGAAGTGATAATGGAAGTTTTAAATGAGAGCTGTGACTTAACTGACATATTTATCATAGCTCACAAAAATATTCAAAATAATAGTCCATTCCAAAGTTCATTCTCAATCCTCATCCTTCTGTGCGGTGCAAATGACAAACCTGATCATTCCCCATCTTTCATTTTCCAATCACATTTCCATTATCAGCCCCATTTATAATTTAGGACGCTCCTTTTATCTCTTCTCGTCTTTTCAAATATCCACTCAACCTCTCCCCTCAGCAAGCGGCAAAACCTTGTTAGGACCAAGACTCATCAAGATGTTACCTGTGTCAACATCCAACCACTCACATTAGTTACACTTCATCAATTCATCAGTTCATCAATGCCAGTTGACAGATATAACTTGGTCTGACCTTGACCTCTTAATTGGTTTTGCAAAAACACTCAAAAACCTTGTCAGTTTGATGGAGGGTTGAGAGTGATGACGAGATAAAGGATGAGAGGTAGAGATAATAGATAGTGGAGGCAGAGAATAAGGGAGAAACAAGGCTTTGCTCAAGATATTTATGAATCCATGGAATTACCTGGAAAAAAAAATCAGACCAAATTAAACATTTAAGATTCTCTTTTATTATTTAGACTCAGAAAATACAGTGAGCTGAAAAGGGAATCATCATGTAATTATGTTAAATCAAAGCATAATCCTAACTACATTCACACAAGTGCAAATATCTTACAATTAGCCTGAAGAAGTGCAACTAATGATTACTTTCCTGATTGATTAGTTGCAAAAATAACAGATTAATCTGTTAATTGACTATAAACTTGAGAAAATAGTGAAAAATGCACAACACAAAGTCCCAAAGTCCAAGTTGACCTCTTCAAAATGTCAGCTGTCCGCCAACAGTCCAACATCCAAAGACTTTCAGTTTTATAAAACAGAGAAAAGCAGCAAATTCTCACACTTGAGAAGCTGGAACCAGAACCAGCATTTTGCTTGATAATTGATTAATCATTTGAATCATTTATTGAAGTTATTTTCAATTAATTTCCCATCTACTGATTGATTGCATAATGGAATAATAATTTCAGCAAGTTTGACATTATCAAAGTTAAATACTAAAAAACACTTGAACAATATTTTCCACAGTGTGCAAAATCGAGATGCTTCTTGCAGTATAATATACCAGCTGGAGGTCCTGGGATGTAAACAACATGATGAAAGAGGAGCTTTCCAGATTTGTTCAAACAATGTTCCCTCTGGAGATGATCATCTGCTCACTTTGAAAATAGGCATGAGTAAGTAATTGCAGTTGGAGAAGATGTCAGAACACTTTAAAGGGCAGTGGGCCACACAAAATGCCAGTGTGGCCAGATTTGATTCATGAACCTCTCCACAAACATTCCTGTATTCATTGTTACCTGAATTTGTTCAGTGGTACAATCAAAACCTCCTGAAGAGGAGAACAAAAATTATCTCTCTCTGTCCCCTCACATGTCCTCTGGTTGTCTGTGCATGCTTTTCTAGCAGCCAGGTTGGTCCGGAGGGAGACAGGTGACTCGGTGGGTATATTACAGTCATCTATCTAGTCACACACTCCTAAGTGTGCCAGATGATATCATTAAGGTAGAACCATCATTTTTCAAAATACCATATTCTGCAGACGTTGTAGACTCAAATGAAATGCTGTTGATCATAGACCCTTGTATACAGACTGTATGTGCATATGAAAGCACCATCCTCAGTAGCAGGTAAAACATCAGGCATCAGTTCCATTAGGTGCCCTGAAACCGGCTTTCATTTTATTAATTACACCTGTGCTTGTCCTGGTATAAGATGCCAGGATGGAGACAAGAAGTCATTCATTCCAATGGAGGGTAAATTAGGAATAGTAACGGACTAGCACCCCCTTCTGGCCATCAGACCAGTTTGCCGACATTGGATTTTATGACAAAATTGTGTCATCAGAACAGGTGCAGCAACAACCTTCGGTGGCTTTGCACCCATGAACAGGAATAATTCTGTTCAAAGGAGCGCATGACCAAGCCAGAGGTACTGCTACTGGAAATGAAACCCCTGGGTCTCTTCACAGATATAAATCTATTGTCGTACTAATACTGATCTGTCTTTTCAGTAGTTCTGTGATAAGGTGGCAACACTCAGACCGTCCCCTAGTCCTCACTGCTGAACACGTGCTGTATGGAGAGGTATTTGTTAAACTTCCAGAAATTTGGCAGCTCCATTATTGAAGGAGCCAGTCCCCTCTCTCTTTCTTGACATTTTTGGAGGCGCCATTAGCTTACATCACCTACATCACCAGCTGGTGAAGGATTTGAAAATCTACCCAGTGGAGTGCATCAGCACAGTAGCATTACTGTTTGAAAGGTCTGCTCGGCAGCAATGTACATTCAGTACATTCAGTAGCATTTATGATCAGTGGCCCTGATGCATCAAGTTAAAGCTCCATATAACATTCTAGGTCACTCATCGATTTGGCTCCCAGTTGATTCCTGGCATAGCTATCAACCCCCCCTCCACACACACATTAAGAAATTCATAAAATGTACAATAGTTTCACTGCTTACATATCATAGCACTGACCAAAGGATACAGCATACATCTGTTGTACTGCAAGTCATTAGCAGGTGTATGGGTTATAATAAATATAGCCAGTTTTAATATCAAGTTAATTAGTGTGACTTTACAGGCCCACTTTACACAGTAAACCAGACCTAAACCGTACAAGTGTGTAAGGAAAACTCTCAAAAACCCTTTAGTGGTTAGAAATTGGAACGAATCTTTGGCATGGGTCACAGGAACCCCCTGCCAGGGCTAATGGGTTCCATGTGGGCCAATGAAAAGGCAAAACAATGATACACTTACAGTGTGGTATACTTGTACCTACATAAGGGCAGCAATTGCATTGCCAGGAGTAGTACTGTGTTGGCGATCGGATTAAGTTATTGTTATATGCATAAACACAGACAGCACCTGCATCGCAGAGGCACTATGGTGGTTTTTCAGGTTAAAGGCACTACAAATAATCTGTTAACACGACTACATTTATGCTGTAGAAGCCTAATTCTTTGCCATGTAAACCCTGTAAAATCTGGGTTTCCTAAAGGTTTTTATATGTATTTGCAGTGGAAAGTCCTCAGGCAGGGAAAGTCATTATGAGTTTATTGAGTATATAGAATTTTGGTGAATGAAGTTAAAATACTTAATAAAAGCTCAGTGATTCTAGCTAGCAAAGATGAACCAATCTCATCTCCATTCCTCTCTGCCTGGTTGCCATGGTTATATTCATACTGAATGATATAATTAATACATTTTTTATCATCTGATCATTCTACAAAAACAGCAGGCACCAAAATGCTTTCAGTGATAATTTTTTACCATCATATTTGAATGTAAAACAAGTCAATGCTTACTGAGAGTTGAGACATTTTAGAGAGATGTTTTTATATGAACAAAAAGTTAACACAGAGGTAACAGCAAAAGTTGACAGCTTAAAATGAAAGTTTCAGTAGATGTATTATTCTTCCTGTTTACCCCACTGTGAAAAATAATCATTCATGTCATACTCTCAAAAGAACAGCCAACAGTCTTATAAATACAATTTTACATAGTTTTCCAAGTGATTTAAAAGTTGAATCTTACGGGTGAGAGAACATTAATCTTAATACATCTGATTAGCTGGTGTACGTGCTACTCTTTTAGTTTTTGAAGATTAAAATCAGTGAGCACCACCTGATTGTGACCTGAATGTTTCTTGTCTCCATAGGGCATCATTAGTTTCTTTTGAGTAAATCTCAGATTTGGTCTTTTCAGAGTTTTTCGAGGTTGTTTGAACTATTTTCTCAATTATTAATGCCTTCAGGAAAAAGTCATACAGTAGCTGGAATGAAAATGATTATGTGTAATGTAAAGGTGTCACCCCTAGTGATGAACCCACAGAGAAATAACACCTGACTCTGCAGTTCCCCTTTCTACAGAGCTTTATAGTGTTTCAGCTCATTATTTTGGTTTTACGGCCGTAACTTTACTGTTTTGGTTCATACTCACCGCTCTCATCAGTGTCGCTTTCGACTGCAGCATACAGTTGTTTTCAGCAAAAAAGCCCTGATAAACCCACTGTACCTGTCCAGCACCAAACGGCAGACAGACAAAGTTAGTGACTAGCTGGTGAACATAGTAGAGCAGCTAAAGTGGCAAATATTTCCCTCAAGAGTTGGTGGAGACCAAAAACAGAGCTAAAATGTGAGTGAATATTGGACTTGCATTCGTCAGGTGGCAAAAACGTGACTCCAAATGAATGCTAATGTTGCTTTGTGACTGCTGGATGTGGAAATAGTCAACTGTTTGCTAGCATGTAAGCCATAACAACTTTAAAGGTACTTTAAACTTAAGTACAGCTAGTTGTGGCGCCCCCAAGATCAATTCATGTAGGTTTAAACTTTTCTTTTTACTTTTTGAAATTAACCAAAAAAAAGAGATGACATGATACTGTTTCCCAAAGGTGGTGTGAACCCATTCCCCATAGTATATCCCCATATTATAACACACACTGGAAATGGATGTAAAACCGTATGAAGTAAATGAGAAATTTAAATGCACCAGCATTCAAGCTCGCTTGCAGATAATGGTGAGAGACAGAGTGACATCAGAGTTTATGCTTCTTGGTAATGGGCAATTTCCATCTGATCAAAATACACTCACCAGCCACTTTATTAGGTACACCTGTTCAACTGCTTGTTAACGCAAATATCTAGTCAGCCAATCACTTGGCAGCAAGTCGATGGATTTAGGCATGTAGACATAGTCAAGACGACCTGCTGACGTTCAAATCGAGCACCAGAATGGGGAAGAAAGGTTGATTTTAAGTGACTTTGAACGTGGCATGGTTGGTGCCAGACGGGCTGGTCTGAGTATTTCAGAAACTGCTGATCTACTGGAATTTTCATGCACAACCATCTCTAGGGTTCACAGAGAATGGTCAGAAAAAGAGAAAATATCCAGTGAGCCGCAGTTCTCTGGGCGAAAGTGCCTTGTGGATGCCAAGAGGTCAGAGGAGAATGGCCAGACTGGTTCGAGGTGATAGAACGGCAACAGTAACTCAAATAACTACTCGTCACAGCCAAGGTATGCAGAAGACCATCTCTGAACACACAACACATCGAACCTTGAAGCAGATGGGCTACAGCAGCAGAAGACCACACCGGGTGCCACTCCTGTCAGCTAAGAACAGAAAACTGAGGCTACAATTCACATGGGCTCACCAAAATTGGCCAATAGAAGATTGGAAAAACGTTGTCTGGTCTGATGAGTCTCGATTTCTGCTGCGACATTCAGATGGTAGGGTCAGAATTTGGCGTAAACAACATGAAAGCATGGATCCAAACTGCCTTGTATCAACGGTTCAGGCTGGTGGTGTAATGGTGTGGGAGATATTTTCTTGGCACACTTTGGGCCCCTTAGTACCAGTTGAGCATCGTTTAAACACCACAGCCTACCTGAGTATTGTAGCTGACCATGTCCATCCCTTTATGACCACAGTGCACCCATGTTCTGATGGCTACTTCCAGCAGGATAACGCACAATGTCACAAAGCTCACATCATCTCAAACTGGTTTCTTGAACATGACAATGAGTTCACTGTACTAAAATGGCCTCCATGGCCAGAATTCATCTCAGTCCAATAGAGCACCTTTGGGATGTGGTGGAACGGGAGATTTGCATCATGGATGTGCAGCCGACAAATCTGCAGCAACTGTGTGATTCTATCATGTCAATATGGACCACAATCTCTGAGGAATGTTTCCAGCACCTTGTTGAATCTATGCCATGAAGAATTAAGGCAGTTCTGAAGGTAAAAAGGGGTTCCAACCCGGTACTAGCAAGGTGTACCTAATAAAGTCAATAAATGATAAATATTAATTCTGCATCTTGGTATTGTGCTACCACATGCCTGAAAACATCAGTATTGTCAGCATTTGTAGCTCAGAGCAGGACTGAGAACGATGGCCAGGATGTCTCTGTCTGTGTGTTTTGAAACGCGTTTGTCTCACAGTGGAATATTCTATGTAAGATCTCTCTCTCTCTCTCTCTCTCTCTCTCTCTCTCTCTCTCTCTCTCTCTCTCTAGTATAAAAATAAAATCGTCATGTGCGGTTTTTAATTGCTCTAGTTTGTTTAAAAGTTCTTGTGGGAGACCTAATTTGGTTGGATCCAGACTGAATTAATGTGCCATTAATTTGGCAGTAATTTGTAAATGTACAGGAGTCAGGCTGCAAAAGATTTGAATGCCATTAACAAGACATTGTACCTATAGATTATGAACTACATTTGGCTTAAGACAGAAATGTAAGTTTAGGAATAGATATTATTTTAACAGCAACTCATTCATTCTGTTTTTTATCTATCATCTATTTATCATTCGTCTGCTTATCTATAGATTCAGTTTAGTACTTAAGCTTCAAATCATTGTTTCTGTTTCTCTCATCATTGTATCCAGTCATTACATCTTTGTCTTTGTTCTGCAGTTAATTATGCTTAAGAGCTATACTGTTGTTTATGGTTGCATTTGTCAGCTGTGTTTCATTGTCTAGTTACAGTTGATATCATCCCAGCTGTGTTACAGTTAATTTGTTAAACAGCTCAGTGTTTGTATTCATCCCACAAGTCAGCCATTGTCAGTCAATAACTAGCAAATGGTTTTGACTTATCTCTGGGCGTGTTACGGCAATTGTCAATCTATGTGTCAGACAATTCCTTTTAAAAAATGTACTAATACCTGACTGCTGAGTAAAGTTTAAAAAAAAAAGGGGGCATCTGGTGGCCTAGTAGTTAAGATGCACACCATAACAGGTGCAGTTTAATATCTTTACTGTCACTTTAAAATAAAGCCAAAAATTCCAACAGTATTCTAGAAAAACAATGGCATTTTCCTTAATTTTTGACATTTTACATACTAAATGATTAATAAAAGTGTAACTAGATTAATCAGTAATGAAGATAATCATTGCAGTCTCACTGATAGTGACATTATCTTGTGCTGCCTGCATAATGTTCTGCATATTCCATTATTCCCTGCTTTTATTAGATGGGTATTTAGACTCCTTGGATAGTCACATTACATTTCACTGGGAGCCCGTCAACTTCGTAAGTTACGGCATGAAGAGATCATTAGGTATTTGTGAGTGTGACAGTCATTATAAGTCATTTCAAAGGCATACTGTGGTTCTCTCTGTACAATTGTTCAGCATTTAACATCTTATAAATTACCTATTTCAAATAAAACTTATAAAAACAAAGTAGATGAATACTATCAATGTTCTTCTCAGTCTCAATCTTTATCCCTTCACTGTTTACTTCAAGTTCCATCACACAAAACACAACAAATGGTGGTTAAAAACAGAGCACAGAAAAAGCTATTACTGAATGAGTCTGTGCTCTAAGTGTATCATAGTTTTTCTACAGTCGGCCCACGCAAACGTGTAAATGTGTTGATGTTCGTAATTTAGTTTTGGTGAGGCAATGTGCTGTAACCATGGCAACGAATCCAGTGCATGCACATGCAAAGGACAACCCTCATTTCACTACCTGCTCTGCCAGGTTCGACCTTCATATACCAACATACTGTATAGACAGGTGGAAGTGGCACAATATCCCATTTCTCTCCCAGAATATCAGCCATCAGGTCAGCAGTAATGAAACATCTGCTGTAACACACAGCAAGCACCTCATGGCCACATGGGAAAATCAAAAATGATGATGTTAGATGAAGATGTCAGGTGTGTGTATAGTCATTTCTCCCACCCTACACAAATACACAAAATATTACATATAAAGGGAGTCTGAACACATGCAAACATAAGCACAACTGCACTCTGCCATGTGCCAGGGCAAACAAAGCCCTTACTCACCCTGACAATCTGGTGTGCCAACAGAATGCAGGATGGTTTTATGGGGTCCCTCTAGCACTGCAGCAACTGCCCGACACTCCTGATGTCTCTCATCTGTTCGCTGACGTGTGTGTGTGTGTGTGTGTGTGTGTGTGTGTGTGTGTGTGAGTGAGTGCTTAGAGTATAAGCTGACATGACGGTATGCAGAAACATAGGGAGGTAGGAGAGTAAACAGTATGACTGCCAGGCAAGCACCAGCTGTGATGATTGGTTGTGTGTGTGTGGTATCATTTTCCAGTGCAGTGGATTGATCACTGGAGAGATGAGGGGAGGGTAGGAAAGCCATGAGTCTTGTACTCTTCGCAATAAAGTCTGTATTTCATATAGGCTGTAGTTTCCTAGATTTGTTGTTTATGTTTGTTCTTCATGTTTTAATTTCCTAAATTTCCTTCAGCAGTGCTCAGGAACAGAAGACTAGCATGTGGGAAGCTTCTGTTTCCACACAGTGAAGAACCAGTCTCGGTTTTGCCAAATTTAATTAAGAGTTGAATTAGTTTTCCACGTATCTTCCATTTCTTTGCTACAAACCCAACATCTTTCTTTTGGATTGCATGCTTACTCCTCTACAGTATATTGAACTGTGCAGGAATATCAATATGCACACCAAGTGTTATCTGTGATCATTACACACTCACTTATAGGGACTCACTCTAGCAAGGCTGAGTACATATTGATTTCGTTCTAAATAACCCAGGTGATTGGTGTATGTTCTTTGTCATATACTTTCGACAGCCTGTCACATACAGCAAAGTGTGGAATCAGCTCTAATGGGAGATGTTTTGTGTGCTTAGTAATCATTTAGCATTCAAAGACCAAGTGGATACAAATTGGAGATCCTCTGTCAAACCATCGATCCTGTTATTGAATCGTTCATCTACATATTCTGTGGACATAATCCCGAATTTAAAATTAAGCCAGAATACTTCCTCTTTTGATGCAATGCTGTTTTGATTGGCAGTCAACATAATAATAATCAGTAAAAACCTTCAATAACAGGGTTTCCACAAATCCTTTAAAAGTCTTAACCATAAACATTCAAGACTTATTATCAAAAAATCTTATTTTTAACTGTGATAGGTCTTAAATTGAGATGATGCTCATGTAGACGCATTAGAAATCATACTGACCCAAAGAATTTACTTTAAATATTTGTTGCCATACAGCCTCGACCAAATTTCCTTTGTCAAGGTCTTAAAAAAGGAAATAAAGAAATTCAAAAAAGTGTGCAGAAACCCTGAATAATTACTATATCTTTAGCATGATGTCTTCCCATGGCTGTTAGGGTCCCTGTCTGCACTAGTGGGATCAAATTAATGAAGTATGTAGGAAAAGACAAAAAGGAACCTGCACACTATAAAAGATGTCCATAATGAAATGAAAAAAAACTTACAACATGAAAGTGGCAAGTACATGGAAAAACAACAACAAGTATATCTGACTTTGTGGAATTTGGTAAAATGTAAATGTATGTATTTACCTTGTTACCTAATTAATACCCACAATAAAAATAAAAAAAAACTTATACCAGTTATGTAGTTTTTAAGTAAGAGCCTCTTGTTGAAGAACAAATCAACAAGAAAACAATCAATTTCTGTTACTTTAACTCTCGTTTAAAAAGAACCCATTACTTATTTTGGAGTTTTTATTGCGAGATAAATGATTTGGTGGCAATTTGTGCACAAGCTTCTCTTGGAGATGATATGAACCCAACATTTCACTCCCTGCCATTGTGTCTGAGCCACAGATTTAGATAATTACTAAATCAGTGTCAGAAAGCTGTCCAAGTACATATCCCTCCAACTATTTCCATGTCAAAGTATCTTTGAAGCTCACTCCTTTTTTTTTTTTTCATATGCAGGGGGATTAGAGGGTTGATATCTGTGGCTCATCACAGGGAAATTACTGTTGTTAAGGTTTTTGAAAGTAACATAATGAGACATTTCAAAACTTACCAATACCAAATGCAAATTCATTTAGCCTTCAATTATAACAACAAGTAACTATTAGTAATAAACAGCTTTCTGTAGAGATGAGTAGGGCTGGCTTTTAAGCCTCAATACTTTTTTGGTATAGACCAAAATGTATAACAAACTGTCAAATACCAGAAGTTGGCATCAAATTTCTGGTCAGATTTATTGTCTTATTTACATATTCTTTGATCAGATAGTTCCTGATTTATATCATGATTTTGCCAATTTTATACTTTAATTTATTTCAGCAAACGTTTTATATGGCAGCTTGTGTTTAGACAACATTTGAGTAGTTTTACTTTTTTTTTTTTAAAGAAATTTATATAAAGTATTTTGTCTGGGAAAGAGCTAAAGTTGGGAAGAGCCAAACATCCAGTGAGACAATAAGAGCCAGATTTTCCTTTGGAGCTAATGGCCCAAACAAAGTCTTACTAGACTGGAAGACATCAAGAAAGAGGAGCATAAGGGGAGTCATTTGCTAGCATGTGCAAGCATGCAAGCATACGAAGTTGAAAGCCCAAATAGTGTATCAAGGCTCATTGCTGTGAGTTTGTTTTTCTAGTGCATTTTTTCTTCCTTCTAGTAGTCAGAACATGTGGGTTCTCCTGGTGGTCCATTAATCTAAAGACGCGTGCCATGTGGTGCAATATCCCTGGTTCAGTTTCTGCTGGAGACTTTCAACACTGTCTCCCCATGTCTCTCTGGAACTGCCACAAGTGCTAGAGAGTATTAGCAGATATGTTAGTAATTTAGCCAGGCGCCACACCTTCCTTAAGCTTAAAATATAATAAAATCTTACTAGCAGCTCTAAAACGGAGTATGAACCAGTGCAGCAGAGATACAATTGGGGTGATTAGTTCTTTTTGTGCAGCACTGTAGCACTGCTCCATTCTGGTACAAGCTGAAGATATAAAATATAAAAGAATATACATTATAAAGTTGGCTGAGAAAGAAAAACTACTTTTTTGATATATTCCTAAATCTAAAAATCAGGGCAGTGCTACGTTCATAACCTCATCCTGAAAAGTCAGATCACTGTGAAAAAACACCCACAAAAGATCTGATGTTGGCAGATAGACTTCTTTGCTGGAAATGTCAACGTATTACATTGCTGAGATGTAATACCCAGCACTTAACATCATGAAGTCACTTTCTTAAAATGTGAGTGGTTGCATCATTGGCTTTTAAGAGGCATCACTGGCGTAGCAATGAAATTATGCATTTCACTTGTGTTTTACACCGCCGTGGGGGAGCATGTAGAAAGAAATGGATTAGACAAAGAATGGCGCCTTGTGGCACAGCATGTGCGGTGTTTGCTGAGGAGGTGGATGAGTTGCTAATGGTGACTGAGAAGGTTGTATCGGAAAGGTATGAAGCAGTCAAGAGCAGTGCCGGTGACACCTACCCACTGCATTTAGGCATTCATTTTAAACAGGATGGTTGATGGTGCCGAAGGATGCTCTGAGGTCTTAAAGGATTAAAATCGAAGAAGTGCTTGCTTCTGTTATTAAGAGACAGTAATGAAGTGTGTCTGCTATACTCTTCTCATAGGTACTCCTCAGGCAGCAGTGTTTGTGCTGCATACATACTGTATCTGCATGTCATGTTACAGCTGCTCTTTTGTTTGTCTGTGTGCTGTTGTTGATTTGTATGCATCAGAATGAGCTTCCACTTGTCTTTCAGTTGTTTCTTTCTGAGCCTTTAAAATCTACACCTGTTTCTTTTGCATCTGCTTTGCTTTCATTGGTGCACACTGTAGAAGTGAATCTGATAATTTAGGTTTTATAAAAAAGGGTTTGCTTACCATCTGCTAAACTGCCGTCTCTTTCTTTGTGTCTTCAGTGTCTGACACAAAATGTTCTGCAATGATTTTTTTTTTTTCAAATTTTTTTTTAAGAATACTGCAGTAGCTTTAAGATGCTTGTTAGCAATTTCAAATGTATAACTGTGGGGTATATATTTAGCATCCAGGTCACATAAATGTGGTGATACTGCTTTTGAGCACACATAACGCAGGATTAAACACTGGTAACATTTGCTGTGCAGTCAGAGTGCAGAAAGCATCCTACTCTGCAGAGCAAAGCAGTGAAACTCCACTGCTCCATGTGAGGCTGATGACCTACTTTTGCACTCCAGGCGATAACATGCTCTACTGTATCCAGCCATGTAAAATGGGGCTGGCTGCCTGGCTGGCTAAAACACCTGTGCAGAACCTGCATGTAGTGATACAGTAAGATAATCTAGATCTTTGTTCCCCCTGGCAGCCTGAAGCTGTGGAGTAGCTGCATGGAATAATTCAAAGACTGTCGCTATCTGCAGGTCAATTAAAGGAGGAGAGAGAAAGGCTTGATTTCAGGCTGGGTGGAAAAAGAGGAGGCTGTTAATAACAGCCTGCTGACAGAGGGCAATGTACTAGAACCAAGTGTGTTGTAAAAAAACCAAAAACAGCTCCACTTATAAATGAGTGTCTCGGATTAACTCTCTCTTCCATAGAGAAACACATGCACAGAGGCTGAGCCTGATCAATGTGGCATTCCTACTGACGTTATCTTCAGACAAAATGTTGCTCCACCAGTGGTAATAATCTAAGAATAGTAAAGTTTGTCCTCCATCTAATAACTTTCTTTTCTGCTGTGTATAATAGCATTACATTCTTCAGGGCTGGCAGAATAGATACAGACATGTAGTCTTGTCAGGTTGATTTCATGAGCCTTATTCAAATAATGAATTATCATTTTAGCTCTGTTTTGGTCACCACTAGTGAGGGAAATATCTGGCTCTTTAGCTGCTACGTGCTCCTCTGTTTTCACCCGCTAGCCACTACTTTGTCTGGCTTCCATTTGCAACTGGGCACATTACACTTAGTCATTTAATCCATTGTTCATATAAAATAGTGAGTGATCGAGAAGGAGCATCCTGCACAACTACGCTAAACTAAAGACTTTGTAAAATGTAGAGCAATGGATAGATTTGGGAATCTTCTCAAACACACACACACGCACACTTTTTTCATAAGGTTTAGCTGAGGACTTATTTGTTGGGAAGATTGTCTCTGCACATAATAAATGTGACCTATCACTGTTTTCAGAAAATGTACCTAATTAGTGTAGGCTGCCACAAAATCGAATAATTTTCTTATCAGAAAAAACCCCACTCAGGTAGTCATTAAAAAACACAACCCAGGTAGTCATGTAAGTAGAAAATAAGTAATATATCTGGAAAACCCTTGAATGCCAATCTTTGTTTAGTTTAGCAGTTTAGTAATTTGATTTAATACTTGATTCAGATTTAATAAAACATCAAACATCAGCCTCACATACACTCACATTTCAGCAGTAAGAATATTTTTTTCCTGCTACAAAAGGTCTCTATACATCAGACACTGTGTGTCCAGATTAACATCATCATGGGTCAGGAAGAAAACTGTACTTACTTTATGAGTACATACATTTGTAACGTCACATCTGCTTGTGTCAGTCCGCTCCCTCAGTACACTGCGACAGGGCTTTAAATAGCAACAGCATCATTGTTGTGTATTCTGCTCATTGTCATCAACGCCCAGAGGAAGTTAACCTTTAAATGGCTGTAAAAGCTAGTTGGATGTGAGCAATTGTGACACCAGCGGGTGGGGGCGGCTAGGCCAGGATGAGAGCGAAGGAGGAATCGTGTCACAGCCAGACCAGTGAGTCATTCTCCCATGGCAGTCACTTAGACAATAGATGGCCTATGACGCTGGCATATGCCGTGATGTGTTGCGTGTCTCCACAGGAGAAATGCCATGGCAGTGGGCTGTGTAACAAAGATGTGAAACACTGTGTGTGATTATAGGCCTCCCAAGGATGTTGTGATATTATTTTGAAATAGTAGAATGGATCTATGATGTTGCCTGTTTCTAGAAAATGTATAATGTGTGTGCTTGTCACTTCAACAAAAGCTGAGATGTTTCAAGCAAGCAAGATCAAAACAAGTGATTGCCCGCTACTGTTCACTGAATGCTTTGCAACTTACACTTGGATTTTACTCATTCCAACACATACTCTAAATATTAAGCCTCCATTATCAATCTCGCTCTTCATTTTGCTCGTAGTTGCTGAGCTCTGTATTTATCTGCAAACTGGCAGATAACCTGTTATTGATGAGTTTACCAGGCACTCTTGTTAGTCCTCATCCCACTACTTTTTCTCTTAACCAGTGGCCTCCATACTCAATCCTCACACGCTCCTAGTTTCTCTGCATCATAATCGTCCCCCTCCATCTCCTGCTCATTTGTCACCCTTGTCCATGTTGTCTACCTTTACTGCCAATGCCTCCTATCTGTCCTCTTCTTTAACTGCCTTTTAATTACAGTCTTTTCTCTACTCAAGCTTTTCCTCCATATTGTCCTCGATCTCATTCTATTTTAAATTATGATTTATTACTTTTAGGGTCTTTATAGTGTTTGCTGCATAGATGCTGGTTTGTCTCTGCTCAATATCTCCGCACCTTATAGGGTTAAGGTGGTAATGTATCAGCTTTTCCAAAGGGAATCTGTGCCCTGTGAGCTACACCAGAGCAGTTTTTACCTCCTCCCTGTTGTACGCAGCTATTCTGAGCAAATTTATAATGTTACTTTTCTTGGCCTCAAGCTCATAATTAAAGCATATGGATCAAATACAGACCACAGGAAGTCAGGTGTCACTGATGCTTTTTGACATTTTTTCTCCCAATTTTGACTCATGCTGCCACTTCTTTTACCAAAAGACAAGTAGCATCACTAGGAGAGGGTAACATGTGTGCAGGTGCTAGCGCAGAAACGTTGATCCCTGACTGGCTTCCCACTCACAAACACTGCCAAATATGAGGCGTCAAGCAAAGTAAGAAGTTCCACTGCAGGAGATTTAGTCATGAAATATTTTGCATTATAATGCTTCAGGAAGTTTTTTATTTGATTAAATTTTGAAGTTATGTAAAATATGTATAATGTTGCATCTGGTCAAGACTCTGTACAGTCAGACTCACAATGCATTACTATATAATGGAGTATGTCTGCAACTAATAATTGTTTAATCACTGATTAACAGGTCAATTATTTTTTCGATTAATCATTAAGCCATAAAATGTCAAAAATTACAAAAAAATGTCCATCACAATTTCCCAGAGCCCATTCTGTCGTCTTCAAATTGCTTGTTCTGTTCAACCAACAGTCCAAACCCCAAATATATTCGATTTACAATCATACAATATATTTTTGCGTGACAAGTAACTTTTTTAACAAAATTGTGGCTATGAATTTTCTGTCAATTTACTTATCAATTAATCTAATTATTTCAGCCCTATAACAGAGAAACCACCAACCCGATCCTCTGCCCTTATTTATAGCTCAGATGTAGTTTGATATCGGAGGGCTGGTTGACAGGTGATTGACCTTATCGGCTGTGAGATTGTGTGTGGATGTTTGTGTGTTTGCCAAGATCGGGATATATCTCATCAGTCCATGAATGGAGACTTTGTGTCATCAGCAGTGGGTAACTGAGACTGTGGCCAAGTTGTCATCAATGTGAGTGAGCCTTTTGAGAGTTCTGGATGCGTTCAGAGAGATGGTTCTGTTTTCTTGAAAAGCCTGGGCACTTGTGATCTTCATGCTACAAATCATGTTGTTGTCTTTGTGGTGTGTTCTGGCGCTCACTGAAAACCAACTAAGGAAAAACTATGAATAGTTGGGGTTGAAGAAGCGGAAAGAGGGGGTGGCATCGTCTTCTCGTTGCCAGAAAGTGATTCTGGGTCTGTTGTAACAACACTAAAAAGAAAGAGCTTGTCCTCTTTGCCAGCACAGCACACAGAGGGGTCTTTGTAATACTAATCAGTCCTCATTGCTGCTCCAACTCTGTGGAAGCACAGGGCTTCATGTACGGTGGATACATCTGTTCAGTTACAATATTTGTCAGATTTATCCATAATAGCTGAAACTAAATGTTTTCAGCAATACTGTGTAGATGTTCTCTGCTGGGTAGGTGTTCACTGATATACTCATGTAAACATCTGAGTTTCTAGTCATTTTAGTCTCGCATGAAACAGTTCTATCCTGCTCAGTGGCAATTGATTAATCCTGTGCAGCAGCTCTTTTTCCCTTTGTTTTGACTGTCAGCAATGTCTGTACCTGAATTAACAATGAGATAGTAGTTTAAAGGTGTCCCATCGGGATAAATTAATGTCCTGCATGTTTATTATCATGAATAATTTTGTAACACTGTTTACAGCTCTCTCAGAGCAATATGATGTCAGTGAACTAATATTATTGGCCAGTTTTAGCCAACAGATATATTGTATTGATGTGAAAGTTGGCGGATAAGTAATAAGAAAGCTCAGCAATACAGAAGATTTAATGTTCATAATACACACTATATTAAACTAAATTTGCGTTACAGTTCACGATAGTTGATTATAGTTTTTAGCCACACTAGCGGCGTGGCTCTAGGCATGGCAATGTCGGTCTGCTGGTTGATTCAGCACTTTGGTCCAGACTTAAATGTCTCAAAAACTACTGGATGGATTGCCATGAAATTTTGTACAGGCATTTATTATCCCCGGAGGATGAATCCTGATTACTTTGGTGATGCCTTAATTTTAGTGCCATCATCAGGTCAGCATTTAAATGTGTCAAGTACTTTGGTTTATGGCCAAATACCTGCAAAACTATTGACATTCTCATCAGCCTCAGCTCTACCTTGATTAGGCTATACTGTTTAATTTATATTTTTCAGAGAAAGAGATACTTCATTCATACTATTTATTTTGATCATGATTCATGATCAGTTCTGCGCTGACAATAAGTAAAAACAATAATGTTTATATTGCACTGTTTACTCCTGTCTGGCTGCTGCGATAAGATGACCTGATACTGTAAAATCAAAGTAAATTCCAAAGTTTTCCCCTGAAGCAGCACAACAACACTACCCGTTTCTCCTAAAACACCTTGAGCATGAAGAATGAGGGTGCACTCTTCTTTTTCACTGCTCCTAACAAGTGTTCACCTCCCTTTGGACTTGAAATATTAATGGATGAGTTTTATTCTGGAGTCAGGAAGGTGACCTTCATACATGTGTGTGCCTGCAGAGAGACTGATATTCCACTTTCCACCACCCACCTTTTATTCTCTAACGGGACATTTTTATACAAGCGCCTATGAATCTGATGCTGTATTTATATTATTTGTTCATATTTATCTCATAAAAGGAAACCTTGATGTTCCAGATGGAAGTAGATGGCAGTCTAAAAGAACAGACTTAATAAGCCCTGTGATAAAACAGTGTGTTCTTAGAGATAGGATGGCGAATGAATAGAAGCAGCAGCCTAGTTACATAATTTCATCTTGATAAGCTTTAAGTAAGATTAAAAAGTTTCTACTTCAGGATTCACTCATAAGTTAGGAACGCAAAAGGATCAAAGAGAAAAGGTAAAAATTAACCTGAGCAGAAATGGAAAAAAACCCCATATATTTTTCTGTTGTTTTATTTAGTTAAATATTGTTTTGTGTGTACTGGGCTGTCATATACTTTTTGTCATAGAGACACAAATCACCTGGAGATCCTTCCAGTGATCTCTCTGCCTTACAAGCCTGTCCAGCAGTTTAGCAATCATGAGTGACAGCTCGTATGATGACAAACGCAGCCCCAGACATGGCTTTTACACCCTTCCCTTTGCCCTGTGTTCCTCCCTCTCTCTCAGAAAAGTGCTGGATGTGTGTGAACATGATGAGTGTTGACAGCATAAAAGGGGAGCACGGCTGGTCCCACTTGCTCCGTCAGCCCCGGGGTAGGCTAATGTTTGTTGGCAGGGCTGGGTGAGGTGGCGTGAAGGGACAGTGCATGGTGGCATGGTCCTGACAACACAAAGGAAGTCCCAAAGACTCAGGCTTATTAATTTCAACAAGATAACGATGGTTCTGAAGCACAGCTCGCTGTGTTCATAATTGAAAATAGTAAGAAATAAACTATCCTCACTTATCTGCTGTGTGGCACAGACATTTTTTGCTTGGCTGTCTCAGCACTAATCATCTTAATTTTTTAATTCTCAATGGATCTTTAATTCCACAGAACTTTTTCCACAGCACTTTTCTTGCCCTTTAGGTCTTAAGTGTGTCTTGCTTTTACAGTTAACAGTTCCTACTAGTGGTTTCAGTTCATTGACTATAAATATTTTCCATTATTTCCCACCATTTTTCAGATCATATCATAAATTCCTAGATTTTTATAAACTCATTCGTCATTTCAGATTTCTGTTGATTGCAGTTCATATCTGGATACTATGAAAATTAAAGGTGCCCTGTGGGGTATTCTTGTACACAAAGTAATATTGCATGTAGTACTACCTACCAAAACGCATTGTGTGTATGCTTGAGGTCAAATTCACATGTTGAATGAATTTCCTTCCACTTAAAACATTTGCAAAGGTGATTTTCTAAATAATTTGTATTGTTTATCCATGTTTGCTAGCTTGCTTGTATTTGGAAAATCAAACTCAGAATAAGTGAATATGATTTTGTGAATTTGGCACTGACCTGTATTTAAAAGGCTGCTGACTCTTTAGTTGTTAATAATTATCATACAGTTGGTCCTAGCTTACAGCTGCATGGCTATGAGATGATTACTTTGACAAAGCTATAGACTGCAAATAGTTGTAGTAGTAAAGTGTGTGAAAGTTGATTTTCAGAGCATACTGAAGTGAATAGAAAGCAATGGCTGCCTGGAGAATGAAGAATCTATATATACATCTATGGTATGCTTTGAAAAATAAATGCAATTTGTATGATTACAATTGTAAGATTAAAACATGAAAAGCCGCCTTTAAAGGATCTTTTTTCATCAAGTAATCAGTAGGAGTTGGGAAAAGTATTCCTACCATGAAGCATTAAATCTTAAAAAGCCATGAGACCATCTCTCTTCCCTGCACCCTTCTTCTATCAGAGTGAAAAATAAACGGAACAATGAATAGAGGAGTTGTTCATCCATATCTGTACATCATGTCCTCAAAAAAGGAAACATAAATAAACCAAACAACCCAGAGGATAAAATGTGATGTTAATGGCAGGTCGTCACTGGGTTGCTCATGTGTTCAAAGCAGAAACAGCTGTAGCCGAAGTTGAACTTTATTCCTCTCACAAAGACATGCACATAGACAACAGCAACAGGCGATTGAAGTTCCTCTGTAACCCTAATCTTTTAATGTTCCAACAGGTGCTGGGGAGTCTGGGAAGAGCACCATTGTAAAGCAGATGAAGTAAGTTACAGAAGCAATCTTTATCTCACTTTATTTTTGATATTTGGTCTTTTATGTTTGACCTCAAAATGAGTGTTACCACTGTGAAACTTGGCTAGTGTGTTGGGTAAGCCATTATATGCCATAAACTAGCTAAACTTCACCAAATCTGGCCACAGGCTTATGTAATACAAAAGATTAATAATAATATAAAATGGTAATAATGCCTTGCCTTGCCTTACTGTTAAAGTTGCCTCACTGATCTGAGGCATATTAAATCAGTTGAGTTATAGCTCAATAGTTTGCAGTAACCATGATATTGTTTGATAAAATAAATTTGACTTCATTCCATGTGGATTCTAGGGGACAGTGTGGCCTCCCCTGTTTGTTATTGTCTTTTACTGCTCATAGCACAAGAGGAATGAGCAGTAAAAGAGGATATTGTAATGCCTATGCACCAATTGGAACACACACACACAGGACCCTAAATGGCTTAATTATTCACATTCCTCTGGGCTAGCCAGGCATTGAATCAATTTTTTATGAGCTTGGAGCAGGAACAGTCTGTCGCTTTTTGAAGCCAGGTTATTAACATGGACAGGCGTACAGATAAACCAGCCTGCAAGACAGAAACACTGGCCTATTATGTAACATTAAACAGTGATGTATCCTGTGAAGCTGGAGAAACATAACCGTTTTCGTAAAACATCTTAAAAATTAGGCAACTGTTTGTTTGCTAAATTGCAACTGTTATCATTTGCATCATCGCACTGTTAAAAGCAGCTGGCTGTTTTACTTTAGAATTAATGCGGGGTCATCTCCGTTTGCTCTCTCGGCGCTTCCCTCTGCAGCCTGTTGATTGCATCTCATGAGAGGATGCACACATAGTTCCCTCACTCTCAGGTTCAGAGTAATGATATTGCTAGAGGTAAACTCAGGATACTGCATCAACTGGATGCTGCAGCGTCGAGGCTGTTTGACTTAACCGCACTGCTACGCATCATCCTACACATGCAGAGTATACAGTATATGCTTCTTGGTAGACAAGGTAGCAGTGGTACACAGACGAAAAAGCTGCTTTTCAGGTTTTGCCTTTCGAAACCTAAATGTGTCATAAACATACCAGTTAAGTTATTACTGTTCATATATTATATAACAGTATATGTTATTTTATGTTCAGCTTAATGATTGATGCATTGAGGAATGTTGCTAAAATATACTCAGTGATAATCAGTTATTAGTGACTGCTGTGTTAATATGAATGTGGCTATGACCGCTACTTACTTACCACCATAATGATTTCCATTTTAAAGCTGCTATAATCAGTTATTTTATTTTAACAATGGATCAAATGACTACATGTATGTGAAAGGGGACGCTCGTAGTGATGAGCCCACAGAGAATTATTACACAACACTGCAGTTTCTCTCAGCTCTGCAGAGCGTTTTAGTGTCTTTTTAAATCATTGTTTTGGTTTTCCAGCCTACAACTCCACTGTTTTGGTTCAGTCTTTACCTCTCTCATCTGTGTCTCTAAAAACCCCACTGTACGCTGCCAGCCCAGCACCAAATGGGAGACAGACAAATCTAAAGACTAGCTGGTGAACATAATAGAGCATTTAGCCCCCAAGTGGCCAACAAAACTGTTTAGGCATTAAAGCATGTTTTTCTAATCATTCGTCCTGTTTATACAGACTGCAAAGTGATTCCTTCCGTAATGTTCTTCCAATGTAAGTGATGGGGGACAAAATGCACAGTCCTCATTCTGTGCAAAAATATATTAAAACGTTTATCTGATTTAGCAGTCTGAGTTAGACAATTCAAGTGGGTACCTTCCAAATTTACAGTCTTTTTACTACGACATTTTTACACAGAACGTAAACAGTAGATTTTGTCCCCCATCACTTACATTGGAATCGCTTATGGATCTTTAAATGACCAGTATAAACATGAGGAATTATTACAGCAAACAAAAACTTGTTTCAATGTTCATATGGGCACCTGACGATTGTTTTAAGATGGACATGAAAAACAGTGAACCCATCCTTTAATGTACACTTTAATAAATGTTGTATGTTTTTGGCATTCTCAGGATCATCCATGAAGATGGTTACTCAGAAGATGAGTGTAAGCAGTACCGAGCAGTGGTTTATAGTAATACCATCCAGTCTATTATGGCCATTGTTAAAGCCATGGCCAGTCTCAAGGTAGACTACAGCAACCCTTCCAGAGTGGTAAGGCACACAAACACTCAAAAACACTATGTATTTGTTTTAGCATGACAACAATATTTGTTATTTTCATCCTGCAAAAATCTTACATCTGATGGCATGAGCATGGGTTGACCACAAACAAGAAAGTAATTGCTCAAGAACAGTCACCGTAGTGAACAGAGCCTCAAATTGACTACAGGATACAGAGTATAAGCAGGCATGATCCTGTACATACTTGCATATGTCCAACTGTTGTTATAAAGCTGTGGTTTTATTAGAGTGAGAGCAGAAAGCTGACCAGCCTAAAAGCATTGTGTGTCATCATTGTGTGAGAATGCAGAATTCAGTTGGCCTTCCTAACCATGGACAGATCAGGATCTCCCTCAGGCCACAACAAAACAAAGCCTGTTTTATCAACAGCATCTTGCAGTTGTACATCTGGTGTTGTCCTTTTTCTTTGTTTCTACAACCCACTATGTCCCTTTCACTTTTCTTTCTGTCTCAAAATAATAGGGAGGAAAAACTCAGTTGCATGCACTTCCCATTGTCTCTGAAACAAACATTTTACTCCCTCACTTATCCGTATTCCAGTATAACCGAGTGAACAAAGATCATTTCAAGGCTGTGATGCCTCTGGGAAAACTGGTTTGTTTCTCAAATCATTCCTCCTCTCGACAATTCTTGTTCAGTCAATAACACTGGTAAGCTGTGCCAACGTTTTGACCAAATGTGGGATCATGTGATTTCCAATATTCACCTGTTCACAGCAGCCCCTTTTTTCAGCTGTGAAATTGCTGTTGATACTAGAAACTAGAACACAATGTGATGCTCCGTCTTTGTAACCTGTAGGGAAACGGTTCTTGTCTTACAGACTTCACCTCCTCCATCTTTGATCTGCTCTCTCTTCACAGTTGTAATAGATAGAGAAGAGGCTGCAAGTCTGCCCAATACCAGCAGCTGTAGCAGCAGCCAACTGGCCAGTGTGGGCTGTTTTTGGAGATTGGATTTATTCAAAAGTGCTGGCAGGACACATTTTAACAGCACATTTAGTTTGCCAGGGGCTTTCTGCAGCCTCAGCAATGACACAAATGAATTCTTGTTTTGAAGGCTACCACCTGTAAAAGGAAGACCTTACAGGTGGCCCAGAATTGTCTGGTTTCTGTTTTTTAAACAACTGTGATTCATCAATTTTGTCTACTTTGCGTGTTTGTTTTTCCTGTTCATCTCATTACATTACATTGGGTTTGAGGAAGTTTACTTCAGCAACCACAGCCATTGTTACTCGAGATAGTTAGTTTTGCCAACCCTGGTGGTTAGTCCTCATCCTGGAAGCCTTTTCTCTTGTAACAGTGAAGACAGTGTAAAAGAAAAGTGAAAACATACATTTTGAAAATACGAAGGGGTGTGTGTGTGTGTGTGTGTGTGTGTGTGTATATATATATATTAGTATAAATATGCTACACAGCCAAAGGGACAAAATAACAGTTTGGTTTTCCATTTTTCCTTATCGAGAAAGTCATTTAGCATTTTATCATGTAGCCTATTAAAGACCCTTTTACAGGATTCTTGTTTTAAGACGAGTCAACTGGAACCATTAAGAAGTCAGCCAGAAAGTGCTTTCAACCAACTCATGGAGCTAACGTTAGCTTAATTGGCTAGCTACGGCTTGCAACCGTTGTCGTTTCAGCCGGCAAAACCTGAACTGGGTTGAACTTCAGATGGGCATTTGTGATTATTTTTGACCTTTTTATAGATTAAATTCTTAGTCACTTAATCAAAAGAATTTGATTAATCAATAATGAAAATAATCATTAGGTGTAGCCCTAATTAACATACATTCACAGAACCTCATCAACGCATTCATTAAACTCTTATACAGAAACACACACCATGCACACACAGACGCATGGAGGCACACACCACCACCATCAACATCAACAACAAGTCCCAGCTTCAGGCAGAGCTCCAGTCTGCTGCACCCTGTGAACACTTATCAGCCTATGAACGAGCTGTCAGTGAGGTCTAACAGTGGCTGAACTCATCCTGTGGAGGAGGAGTGTGTGTCAGTGTGATTTTACAGCGAAGCCAGCGTGTGTGTGCTGTAACTGAAGCTGTAATAGAAGGATTGAGGACTCTGCTGTGATCATTAGAGGGGGATGGATAGGCTTTATTTATTTATTTTTGCTCTGACAGAACTGTCAACTGCCTGTATGTACGTGACGATACTCTCACAGACTCCCACACTAGCAATTAGTGTGCTAGCCTGCCCATACTTGCACACAGCAGCACTGTAGAAACACACACACAGATTGCGCATGTGCACATGCATGCATACACATGCACACACAAACGAACACTAAACCAAAATGTGCAAACACACACATGATCCACGCAATTTGCTGTTTAATTTGGTTGAGGGAACAGGAAGAGTTCAAACGAATGTATCGCATTCCCAGAGATTCACTGCTGTGTTTCCAGCCAAAAATGTAATAAATAAATAATTCTTCATTGTGAATCATTCCTTTATTTTAATGATGACTACATGCATATTCAGTATCCTTGTAGACAGAGAAACAGCCCCTCCTGCAGAACCACGCTATACTGACACATTCAAATACACAGGGAAGACTGGGGATTAATTATTGCTTTCTGTATTTTATCACCTCACTCATTGCGAATAAGAGAAGATTGTTAATTTGATGCCAGAAGGAAGATTGAGAGAAACAAACGATGTGGCAAACAGCAGGACATCAAACCAGGTTTTGTTATAGCGACCCTGCATGCTGTTACCTTGAGTCACACCAACATATATCTTACATGTGCTCAGTCCAGATTGGCTGGCATCGGCTTATCATAGGTTTCAGTTCTCCATCATCACATTATATTGCTACTATCATAACCTTTGCTTCTTTGGCAGTAGTTCAGAGACGCGGCCCTCCGTGGCTACATGTTATTTAGTATTATGTATCTAAATACTTTACTAGAAGGGCTGAGAAGACTTTTAACTCTCTGTTCATCATTGTTGGGATAGTTGTATTTGCTGTGTCACCTTTCACTCTGTCTAACATAGGCTATTTCATCAACTGTAGATTACAAATATTTTTCACTTATTCTATGTGTACTGTTTTAAATTTCTGTATTTTAAGGATTTTGTTTGTTCCCGTGACGTTTTTACCTTAACAGTGCAAGAGTTGAAGAACAGTTAGCTACTAAAACTCACTTTATTGTGTCCTTAAAGGATAGGTGCACATTTTTTTCAAGTTTGTCTTAAAATATCACTCGCATGCCCCATTAGTACATCGAAAGAGTTATTGGTCGCTGTAGTTGTTCCTCATGTCCATACTGGCTCCTTCTTATAGAAATTTCAATATAAGCGATAAAGGACAAAATCCACAAACCTTGTTCACTGCAAAAATGCATTTTAAAGTCCAGTCCAAGCTAATATGACACATTAGCAGGCTGTGTTAGACAATATAAAGCGGGTATCTTCCAAAATTACACAGCAAGCAAACACTCTCTGTCGAAGCACAAAAAGGAAAGTTTGTACTGAAAAGACTAACTTTATTTGTCTAAGTAAGACTGCTGAAAACTCACTTAAGCTTCAGCAATTTAGAACTGAATTTGTCACAGAAATGGGACTGTGGATAACCCTTTCATTGTACATATGGGCATGTGAGTATTGTAATAAGATATACTTGAAGTAATGTAAACCGATCCTTTAAGGATGCATTATTATTGTTGTAATCCATACACAAATCTATTCAGTGGATACAGATGATGTCATTTTATCTTGTGTCAAGGATAACCGTTTTCCTGTAGGTTTTGGCAGTGATGCCCTGTGTCCTTATCGCCCCCTGCAGGACGATGCCCAGCAGCTCTTTGCACTGTCTGCAGCTGCTGAAGAACAGGGCATCCTTCCTGACGACCTGGCCAACGTGATCCGGCGATTGTGGGCCGACGGCGGCATACAGAATTGCTTCACGCGGTCGCGAGAGTACCAACTCAACGACTCTGCAGCATAGTGAGTGTGAATTTGTGTATTTTATACTGTGGTACCACTTATGAATCAAATACATGCTTGTGTTTTTTTTTCTAAAAACCCTCTCTTTGCTTTAGCAAAGTAATTAATTCAGGCTGCCATTATCAACGTGGTCCCTACATATCCTCTTCTGCTTGTACATCAATCAATATGCAATCTGCTCCTGCATACACCGGACTCTGTTTCACCACTATAAATGTAAATTTGGCCAAATGGGAAACCTCACAGCCACCCATCACTGGTCTAATGGTGCAGTCCTTTCAGCCTCATATGAAACCTGTCTTCTCTAGGGAGCTATAGAGACAGGAAGGATGGTCCAATAACTTCTATTTACTGATTATTTCTTCCTCTCTGGGTTTGATTCTTTATTATTGTAACCTGATAAGCAAAGCACAGAATAGTTTCTCTTGAGGGAGGAGAAAATGAGACTCAAGAAATTGCGTTTACTTCAAGCTAAATTATCCTACAAGTAAACCCTGAGAATTGATAACTGTGACAATAAAACCCCTAAGTGACCTCTTTTTTGGGGGGGTGGGGGTGGGGGGTTGATAGTTGATTGATTGATTCATAATAACTCTTTCATCACCTCTTCTCTTGGAAATGTTTTGTGAAGGGTGCAATGATGAGACAGAAAAGTGTTTTAATCATTTATTATGTTTTTATTCACTTCAATAAGTCTGCCAGGTTTTGTTGCCTCATTAATTTTTATTATTCTGTGGACGTGTCATGCATGCGAGTTGTGAATGGAGAACTAAAAGAGAGCAAAAAGGAAAGAAATGCAGCCAATTTGATAGACGGAGAGAAAATGTTTGTGTGAAAATTAACTTGCATCTCTGTGTTGCATAGACCCTGTGTGACGGTCCTTTCAGCATTTCTGCATACTTTTAATCACCTTGGGATTTTGTATTTAAACAAATCACAGTAGGAAGAAGAACTAATACTTTTTTTTACTAATATCATGCATTGAATTCACTAAAGTGGAACAAATCAGAGTAAATACAAGAATATGCATGTTGCCATAGAAATCCTCCCACTAAGGATAGTACATAGTACTAGTGGGTCTAGTGGTGATCCCTTAGTGGTCTCACATAAACATTTCATGGTCCATTTGAATGCAGCAGAATATTACTCACTCCACAGAAAGTTCACAAAATTGCTAGAGTTCATTGTAGATCAAAAGCAGCTTTGTCTGATGTTAATGCACCACAAGTGAAGTGCATCAGTGACCTATATGTTCATGCGCTGTGTGTGTGCATGTTTGTGTGTCTCTCTCTCTCCCATGCAAATTATGTTGATCTCTCTCTCTCTTTCTTTCTCTTTCTTTCTCTTTCTTTCTTTTAGTTACCTGAATGAAATGGAGAGGATAGCTAAAGCAGATTACATCCCCACCCAGCAGGATGTGCTGAGAACTCGGGTCAAGACCACCGGCATTGTGGAGACTCACTTCACTTTCAAGGAACTGCACTTCAAGTAAGGCCATATAGCACTGACCTGACTAAAATAGAAAATAAATACATACATGGAAAAAAAGCACACTGCCATATCCACTCTCACTCCGGCTCTCTTTTATCAAAACAGGCACTTTAGCCATTTGCAGCCAACGTTAAAGTCCAACTCACCCACAGTGAGCGGGTGTATTTGACATTAATAACCTGAGTGGTAATATGACCCCCTTTACTAGCCACACAAAGAACAACATGACCAATACTGATACAATTTATGTGGGTACGCCATCACAAGTGTTTTCATTGAATTCAGTGTAAGCAATGACATCACCATATCGGCCTCCTCCACACCTGCTCTAAACAAATTGCTAGACTTCATTTCGGTCTCAATATTAATAGCATTGAGGAGCGACTGACCCTCCTGGCTTCAAATGTGCAACTCAGCTACTCAGAAGCCAAATTATACCAGCAATTAAATGTGTAATTATCACGATTGCACTGAGAGCTGACTAAATTAATTAGATCCTGCCCACCATGCTCTCACTCAATAAAACAAGAGCTTTATATAGTGCTAACATTTGGGTGTTGTCCTCCATGGTACTGTAGGTCTTACATAAAATATGCTCTGACCCAGCCTGAGCACTTATGTGTGGGACAGTGATGTATAGATGTATCTCTTATGAGATGAGATGTGCGAGAGGTAAAGTATTTAACAGAATCTAAACTGAAGCAGAATTCCTCTAGTGTATAGGTGAATATCTAAAATATGTCATATAAAAGAGCAGAGAGTATAGATATGTGTGTATGAAATTATAACGAGAGATAGAGCCTTCTTATTCCTACAGATCCTCAGTTGTTTGGTTTGCCTTTTTCAAGTCTCGAGCAGTGTATAAACACTTTGTAAAGCAGCTAAACAGATCTGTATAATGAAAAAAGTAGCAGCCACCACTCTGGTGTGACCTGTTTCCTGATAAACTCTCTGATATTTACCTTCTGTCACAGCCTCAGTATTTGGCTTGAATAATAAATGGAGGCAATCAATAAGACGAAAGTCGCGTTTTTATAATTCTGTCCTGTTTGCCATAATAAGTACGGGAAGGAAATACTTATAGATACAGAGAAATGTCATCTTTTGACAATGGCTTAATTTAGATTTGTCAAAATGGTGCTTCCTGGGGATCTTATAACCTAAACAGATCTCAAACCTCATATTAACCCTCTGTATCAGCAAAAATATGGCAGCTGTCCTGGATGTGGTGGGCTGTTATTGTTTCAGCTGTCTGTAGGGTTTTTGCTCACATCTCAGCTTCAATCACAGCGTTCAGCTTCCCCATTAGCCAGTGCTTTGCTCTGAATATAGAGGCTTGCCTCTCGTAGCCCGCATTGACCCTGCAGTCTTTTATCAGATATCTGACGGACTCCTCTCCACCTCCTCGCCACTTTTGTTCTCAAAGCAGCCTCATGAAAACTTAATGTACATCCAGGGATGGAATATCACCCTTTCTCCTTCCTTCCTTCTTCACCATCATTCTTCCTGAAATGTCCTCTTCAGTGCCTTGTTCTCTATCAGCTTCACCTTACTGTCTTTCATTGTGACCTCCTTCCCCAAATAGTACACACACACACACACACACACACACACACACACACACACACACACACACACACTGTATCTCCTTTGCTTCATCCCCTTTGCAGAATGTTTGATGTGGGAGGCCAACGCTCAGAGAGAAAGAAGTGGATCCACTGTTTTGAAGGAGTGACGGCCATTATTTTTTGTGTTGCACTGAGTGCTTATGACCTGGTGCTGGCTGAGGATGAGGAGATGGTAAGGAAAAATCCACCTTCTGGAGCGTGTGTCTTCATCTGCACGGAAATGTACTGTAACTAGCTTCATAAATCTGCTCTTTGGCTCATATTCAGTATGAGGTAGTTTAGATTGTGAGGCATTACAAGGCATTTAACATCGCCAATCCCTCCTTTATTATAGCTTAATAATAGAGAGCAACAGGTGGCAATATTGGCTTAATGGACTTTAATGATCCATTTACAGTTGAACCAATTGAGTGTAAATATGTATAATAAAAGCTTTTTTAAGATGTGAAGCGATTTGACCCAAACTTTTTGAACTGCTTATGAATTTAAAGCAAGTGCACTTGGCCAAAAGATACTGTGAAGAACCTCCTCTTCACTGGTTATTCCTCACATTTAACAGATGAAACAACATCTTCCCCTGGTGGCAGCTTGGGTGTGTCACTTTAGTGGAGGCCACAAGTCAATGACCGATGTTGCTTCTCTTTAGAACCGAATGCATGAGAGCATGAAGCTGTTTGACTCCATCTGCAACAACAAGTGGTTCACTGAGACCTCCATCATCCTCTTCCTCAACAAGAAGGATCTCTTTGAGGAGAAGATTACTCGCAGCCCCCTCACCATCTGCTTCCCAGAATATGCAGGTACACATAGTGGAATATCAGGGGTCGCACTGCACCTGAGAGCAGTGCTTCAGTAGTTAAACATCCGCAGTTCAACCACAGACACCGTGCTGGCTTAGTAACAAATCGCAACATAAGAAAATGTAATCTGACTGAATAACAAATTACTTCCTCCTCTTCTCAGGAGCGAACAAGTTTGATGAAGCAGCCAGTTACATTCAGACCAAGTTTGAGGACCTGAACAAGAAAAGGGACACAAAGGAGATCTACACCCACTTCACCTGTGCCACTGACACCAAGAACGTGCAGTTTGTCTTTGACGCCGTCACCGACGTCATCATTAAGAACAACCTGAAAGACTGTGGTCTTTTCTAAAGGTAGGATATATGACCACGTGGTGGAAATATAAAATGGTATTGTACAGCTTTAGGTCATTTAGAACTGAAATGATTTGTCAATTAATCACTTAATCGATCGACAGAAAATTAATTGGCAACACTTTAATAATTGTTTAGGTCATTTTTTTTAAGCAAAAACGCCAAAAACCCTCCAGCTCTAGCTTCTCGAAAGTGAATATTTGTTGGTTTTCATACTCTTCTGTAATAGTAAACTGAACATCTTTGTGTTTTGAACTGTTGGTTGGATAGAAAACAAGCAATCTGAGTATGTCAACGTGACCATATTTACTATTTTCTGACATTTTACAGACAAAACGAATAATCAATTCACCATAATTAGTTGGCTGATTGATCAATAATGAATGTAATCATTAGTTGCAGTCCTTATTTAATTATTGATGACTGGCATCCTAAAAGTGACAACGACTTCCAGTTGCTCTAAATCTGTATGGCAATTTTAATAAGTGGCACAAATTCAACACTCTCAAGCCATATCGTGCATTTATTACATCACCTATTGACTATAAAGGATGAACAAGACAACTCATGACATCTCAAAACATCAGAAAGTGAAACCAAAACATCTGCATGGGTAGATATCACTAGGGATGAAAGTGAGAAAATATGTTTTTTGTGATTTGGGTGAACCACATATTTTTGTGATTGGCAATTATAGTGTGAACTCATCCAAGTCTGTGCGATGTACTGTAATTTGCTGAGGACCAGATAACAGGATAAATTGGTAAACATAAATTCAAGTTCTTGTACGTTAAAACGGTGAAATAACACCTCTTCTCTCTGCAGTTGTTATTGTTGTACATGTCTAAAGGTGTTTTTTTGGTCATCTTTTTGTTCATGCAGAACAATGCTCGACGCACACAGACTGCATGAGAGACTGCAACAGCCATGTGATGATTACTGCTTTTCATAATGAAAACCATAACAGACTTGATTCCTAGAGGGGAAACCTTAAAGAACTTCAACAATCAACCATCACATTCTCTGTCAATTGTGAGA